>OX439004.1:1325000-1925000 GCA_949316495.1 Amphiduros pacificus | reverse complement strand
CTATTTTCTCTCTATCATTCAAATTTTCATGATAATTTTGAAATTAATTTTAAACATTTGCAAAATCAAGTAAGTTAGTGATAGGAGGATAAAACAAATAACAATTTCTCTTTGACATCTCAATTTGCAAACCAAAATATTATTTTATATTCATGAAAAAAAAACATGTTTAATTTTGTAGTTAATTACAACTTGCTTATCAGTGATTTTAAAATATCAAGTGAAGTATTTCAGCAAGGGCGTTAGTTCCTGTTTTTACTGGTTGGCAATTCTATGGTGAGTTCCTGGATCTCTGCTATCACGAGTACTGATAACATTCGAGTGGGCATCACATTCATACCAATTTATCATGCTTTTGACTAAAATCCAATCTTGTCAAAATTGTCTGACCACGGCCAACATATGAACAGATTGGACTGTGACTTGACTGGGATTCAGGCTCCCTCCTCACGTCAGGGACCCAGGCAGTATTAAATGTTCCAAGTGGGATGATTACAGTTAAGACTGTGACATAATCTGGTCATTTTATTCTTTACCAATTTGATGCTATTCCAGACAACTGCGCTTTTAATGTGATCACTCTGCCCTGTCATTGTTTACTTCAATGAAGATTAAATGAACCTTTATGTTATGTCTATGCCAATTTCTCAACAATAAAAAAATAGTGAACATATGTTTAAAGTATCAAATTCAAGACAACACAATGGAACTAGCTATAGAAAGGTCACAAAAAAATGAAAAATGCACCTGTAAACATAAAATTAAACTTGGACTTTTTTTAACTAATCAATAAATTGTGTAGATCTGAAAGAGAAAGACTATTGATATTTTTGTTTATTCTCACATTCACAATAAAATAGATTGAAAATACAGAATCAATTGTGAATGTACCACTTGTTTGATTTGCAGGAATATTTGAGAATCTGAAATGTATTGATATATGTTGATATTAAAGATCAAGAGCTAATTGACTGATGATTTTGTGCAAAATGATACATGTTGGTATGGAAACATGGTGAACAGACTGAGAAAATTCCAAATTTATATTTATCCAGGTTCAGCTATGATGGAGGTTGACTTGGTGAAGCATACCTTAGACATGAGAGTGTTCATTGTGTGTATTTGCGTTGGTATGTTCAGACTTCAGAGTATATCACAGCTTCCAACATTAATTAAGTCACCTCATCTTGGTGATAATCTTCCATATTTTCCTTCAAATGGCAATCATATAAAAATGACTGTCCATCCTCCTGTATATTTCCCTTTGGCCTTCAAATTTCCCAACAATAAAATAACTTGTATTTTCCAAAAATGCAATAGAATTATACCTAAGTTTCTCAGATTCTTGATTACTTTTTCAACTCTGTTGGTTTTCGAGCACAGACAGCTGCGTACTGCATTTTTCATTTGTGATCATTTCAGTTCTCAAAGGTTCATCTTTTCATAGCATGAACTCCTAAGCTCACTGATCAATGCCAATCACCATGAACAACACGAGACATGACTTTTTGCATTTATAACAAAAATGTCTCTTATTTTGGTCAACTAATCTAGTCCACTGTCCAGGTTTGTTTACATACATGCAATTACAACTAGGTTTTCACAGTTATATTCAATTTGCCTGGTTAACTGGAATTGTCAATATATCTGGTCAAGCTGGGACAGTCAGATTCTCAAATTATGTTCCTGCACAACAAACAAATAAGTACTATATTCACAGTTTTATGCAAGTCAATGGTTAGCATGACTTTTTGACGTTCTTATCTAATTGGATAACCTTGGGCAAATTCAATAACTATCAATGTAAATGGCTGAATTGGTAAAACATTTGCCTTGAGACCAAGGGCTTTCTGGTTCATGGCCATTTATTATCAAGCACTGTGAGCAGACATGGTCTGGAATCACCATTATATAAATGTCACCTTTTTTTTAAAAAAAGGATTTTTTACTTGTCCTTTTTGTCCTTTGATTGAAAGTCCTTATGTCAGGGCCTTGTGTCAATAATCATTTTTTGAATTCCAAAATTTCATAGTTTTTAATATCAAATGGAGAGCACCACTTCAGTGAACTGATCCTGAGGATTTGTATAACTATGCAAAGAATAACTATGCAAAGAAAAAAATCAGTATAGCTCTGAAAATAGTTCTGCACACTTACTTTGAAAATAACCAATACACTTTTAACAAAAGGAAAATATTTAGGGGATGTATTTTATATGGACCAGGATTGTATTTAAAAGGACGACAAAGGATATGCATAAGGAACAGGAAGATAAGAAAAATAACTGTCTGGCACAGGTGACAACAAAATCAATGTCAATGATGTAACGATTTAATATTACAAAATATATGCATTGACACATATTCACCGCAATCAAACAAACCTGTATTTGTTGTGAATAAAGGATATATTCAATGAGAAGGTTGTATGTTGGCTTCTCAATGTCTCAGCTGTGACACTAAATTTAAATATCTTTAATCTGCATCATCAACAGGGGCAGGAGAAAACACTGCACCTTAAATGCATCATTGTTTAAAGTCTGCGATGATCTAATACCTCATACATTCCCATATCATTAACACATCCATGGACTACAAATTACGTACCATCATGCTCTGTAAAAAGGTTAGTGGCTGGCACGAGGCGGGTTTCTCTGGGGCGAGTACTGGCGGTTCGAGTACTGAGCCTCCCGGAACCGCTTGGTGCAACTCCAGACTGGGAAGTCGGTTTTCCTTGTTGTGCCCCCATCACCACTTTCACTCCGCTTACTCCACGAATTAATCACCCCTCCACCATTTTGGATTTTAAGTACAATCAACGGTATGTTATTGATATTCCCATGTGATGCAAATCTTTCGGTATGCACTACGACCTGCATAAATCGTTAAACAAATCACGGTGATTTCGACAACCAGAAGATTGCAGAAGTCGCCATGTTGAATTCATGGAGATCCACTACGAGGCTGGTGAACTTTGACCGCCATCGAGCCTGTCACATGATCGCAAAATGGCCAATGTCAAAACAAAAACCTTTCCTCGCTGTCAAAATGACTTGGCTTGGGACAATGTGTTTATTCTCATTTTTACCAAATATTTGACAGGTAAGAGGCTGTATAAATGGTTATCCATCAACTGAAAAGCATGCATGAGGAAAATCTTGATGTGTTTATGTGTTTACAATGCATTGATCATGCTGATTAGCAAAGCAACAAGTTGTGCAAAACAATCCCCACAATAGAATTGCACAAATTACAATTCACATATCAAAATGTTGCATCCACTTAAGCTTGGTCTAAGTAAAAAGAAATAGACATTTGTTTAACAAGAAAGGGCAGTCCTTCACGTGTGACAGAAATAAAAAAATAGAAATAAACAAAACAGATCGTATGGAAACATAATTAAATATCTAAACAAAGAAACAAAAACAAAAATAAGAAACAAAACAAAAATTTCAACAAACAAAATGTTTCACTCATCAATTGGCAACAAAGTCACAAAGTGGAACTTTCTGTTTTGTCAATGATGACATCATGTAATGAAATCATCACACTGTGATCTCGTCTCTGTTTTTTTTTTTTTTTTTTTTTTTTTTTTTTTTTTTTTTTGACATGGTAGAGACATTTATCCATATGCAAGGACATATGTGCAAATTAGAATCTTATACATTGTCCAAAGACATTCCACAGTGACGTTGATTTAGAATCCACAAGAAGTGACTACACCTTCCTCATGATTACAGAGTAATACAGAGTTGTTGTTTTTTTGACAAATAGGAAACATCCATGTTAGTCTTTGTAGTTTTTATTTCTACTACATTCTGGAACAGCAATATCTTTGTTTCATCTGAAGAAAAATTATACAATATTTTTAACTCATAAAGAAATGCTAGGTTCTATTGTAGTTATTAGATCAACAAAGTGTTTGGATAAATATATTATTCATGTTTTGTTTTTTGTCTGATATTTTGTATTATTTTCAAGGTCATAAAATGTGTGAACAATTTAATAATTGTCCTTCTGTATTAGATGTGAGGCAGGATTGGGAAATATAAACAAGGACAAACAGGTGAAAACTTATGATTTTATTTTCATATTTTAATTACCGGTGTATTTTCAGCATTACAACATGACATTGTACATAATATGAAATGATATAATATTATGAAAATTCTGGCAAAAATACATTAAATTTGCTAATTCAGATTTACTTTTGAAGGTTAAATTGTTACATATGCTTGAACAGAACCACAGTATTTATTTAGATAGAAAACAATATCTATATGCCCTCTTTTGCCATTTTTGACAACAGTTTAACAAAAATTGTGATATTATCATCTACATGAAACTGTATGACAAAGACAGTGAACAAATCTTTTGTACAGAAAAGTTTATGGCATTCTAACACATGTACACATCTGAATTACACCTTCCTGTGTCTAGTAGACAGACAAAGCACCATGGGGTTTATGTGCAGTTGGGTTGAAAGCTTTGTCAGGCTGTTGTCATATATATTACCCACTTGAGACAATATTTGTAGTTTACACAATTGATACAGTAGTGAATGCTTGTTAAAATTAACAGTAAATTATTTTATGTTCAAATAATTTCCACATATCTAATAATGTTTTAATCTATGTGGTGGTGAGATATGAATACTTATTTTTACAATAATAATATACCCATTTTTCACATTTCAAAGAGTGATTGAATCACACACAAAATACTGTTAATTCAATGTAGGAAAAGAAATATTGAATTTCACATTGATAAATGTACATTTAGACAATCTAAAATCAGTTAATTAAAAATGATTTTTAGCAATTCTATAAAGCAACCAGCCATGTCAACAACCAGCCATGACAAATTAATTTGTAGATATATGAAATATCAAATTGTCTATTTTCAAGGTTATCTTGATAATATGCAGTAATACGATGACACTTTTATGTCCAATATTTCCATGTTATCATCAATTTAAAATAATATTGATGACAACAATAGCAAGGAATAACAAGAAAAAATATCAAATATATTTCAGAAATTTTCATATCAGTCAATTCTGAGCATAAGAGAGCCATGACCCATCAATTTTACTTTTTCTTACTCTGGTACTTGATAGTCAATTATCTAAAGTATTGTTAAAATATTTCATGTGTACAACAGTTAACTTTACTTTTAAAACGGTTTATAACAAATTATGCAGTTGTAAATAACATATCTATTAAAGTTTTTCAGTCTGACTTTGGAAACAGAAAAACACTTAATCCATACTCTTGTAGAATATTTATTTACACAAATGCAAATGTGGTTGTTAAATAAAATATTTTGGTGCTTAAAACATATGGTTATACAGTTTTCTGATGGAGATTTTGTTTCTTATGTATTCTTGGTCCAAGGAGAAATGATTAACTTGTCTGTGGAAATTAACACTATATGATACATATGGCACAAAAACAAGAGGCATCACACATAACATTTTGGATGTATTCTGCAGTTTTCTAACTTAAAGCAAGAAAGTTTCCTAATCCAAGGAACCTGGATGTTACCTGGTGGGCCAGCCAGTCAGGCCAGTGCCTTGTGTTCTCAGCAAATGGTACAATAACTAACCTGTCTATTGTTTCCTCACAGCAAAGTTGCCACATAAATCAGATTCTAAAGTTCCCTCACTTTTTACTGACTTTTCCCTGATTAAATTTCATTTTTCACTGATCATTTTGATGATACCAGGATCATATTTATTCAGTCAGTATCTCAGATTCTTGATCATTGTTATATTTCATTGTTATATTTCTACTATTCGTTTTAAGTTTACTGTGATAAAAAACAGAGATAATATTTATCATAGTAAACTTAAAACTAGTAGTAGAAATATAACAATGAGTTAAAAGTATGTGATTATCTGACTGAGATCATACTTGAAATTATTTTCCCTGTCCAAAGTCGACTTTCCCTAAACGGAAAACAAAGTGCTGATTTTTTCCAGACCAAAATAAATATTTCTTGATTTTACCATGACCTAGAAAAATAGACAAAATTCTTGACTTTTTTTCCTGACCTGTGGCAACCCTGTTCTGGACCACACTTTTGAGTGGATCTAATCATCACGGGTCATGCATATATGAATATTAATGACCAGCGGACACACTTTATCGGTCCCTCTGTCCCCTTCCTCACAGATGGGGAGTGAAGCTCAGTCAAGACATATTAAGGTCTGTGGACTTTATTTCATATGACACACTGCACTCTCCAATATCAGATTCAAAACTATCATATTTTCATTTTCACATCCAGGGTTTGAAACATGTTAATTATGCATATAGAATAATTGCTCAAAAAATATTCACCTTAAAAGTAAATACTGATTTTGTTTAAAGAGAATCTATATTTTTACATTATAAACGATCAACTAATTATATATGTCTGGACACTTCAAAGTGTGCAACTGATTCAAATGACCAGTTCTTTTGAACCTTCTGTTACCAGTGCTTAGAAGATGTAGAGCATTTCTGACAATTCTGGTGTTTCAATCTTTGGAGGATGTCTACTTTACAGATACTTACAGAAGCTATCAATTAATCACCCCATAAATATTTTTGTATGATTTTTTTTCTAGAAGGTTGAGGTATAAATGATTTATATACATCCATATATGTTACTCCAAAAGAATATATATATATATATATATCTTACACCAAAATGAACAGTATCAATTTAACCAATATATACATATATCAATTATAATAACTTAAGTAAAATCTGGAACAGTTTGAAACATTATTTGCTCTCTGATATATGCAAGTCTATGATTCAAGTTAAACTATATAAATATATTAAACCTATATTCATGAATATTAATTGTTATTTTCCCCAACAAAAACAGGTTACATCTCATATTATCATGGAGAATCCTGTACAGGAAAGAATAGGACTAGTATAAGAGTGCATATGTATCTGTGATTATATAACATTTACACCTGGAACATGTTTTATTCATTTACTTAAACTTCATTTGCTAAATCTAAAATCATCTCACTCAGAAATTAACTCTGAATTCACATGAAGATTGAAGAATCAAAGATTCAAAATCACAATTTTAGCAAATATTTAACAGACACAATTGGTTAATTTATAAAAATATGCTGTAGGAAACAAACCCTCTTTTATAATAATAACACCCTCCTTTATAACAAAATCTACTTCTATGATACTAATAATTTCATGTACACGTACGTATAAAACAATTCAAACATTTGATATGTTGCTCTTGCCCATGAATTTCAATTTAGATACATTAGGACATACCTATTTCATTACAAGCTTCATGTCATATTCACATTTGGTAGAGAAAAACAACTGTCCACAAACATATAATCAACAAATTAAATATTAAATGTATTTCAATTTAATATAAGTTTCCCAATTTTTATATGGGCAGACTTACATAAAATAAATTTGCTCTGTTCAGATTTCTGTAAAAAAAACTTTTTAGACTGACTGATGGTTCCATGAAGCTTATAATTAAATACGTTTGGCCTTATTATGCACATAAAGCAAGCCTCAATCCAATGTAATTCTTATAACGCCTCCCATACTTTTCCTCTTTAAGTCCATGACTTTTACTTTATGTCCCGTTATTTTCTATGCTGAATGATGATTGGAACTAGAAAAAAAAAAGATAAAAGATATTTTTTCAATATTGATAAGACAAAAATATTTCATTTCTGACTTTCATCAGTGACAACTTATTTCATTGGCATTATTTCAGGGGGTTTTTCGTTAAAGTTTACCATGTTTTAAAATTCGAAATTGGATTTTGTTTTAATACTCTGTAGTTGTGTTTTCAAATCCAAAGGAAGATTGTTTAGTTTTATACTTTTTTACTGGTGAATATTTATTCTTACATTTGTGGTACTACAACATATTGAAATAGCATAAACAACTTACCAATAATAATAATTATTACTATAATAATCACCACTGCTAGTAAAATCCTCATCTGAAAACGCAAAATGATATTAGTTCTTGAGATTACTTTTTTGTTGAATAAAAGTTCAAAACAGAGACAAATTTAGTTCATAATATTAGATTTTACATCCTTTATCTCCTCATTAAAAATATCTGTGCACATGAACTCTATATTTATATGACCATGAACAATACAAGTGAGTATTTGCTTTCATTTTAAGGTGGGAGCATTTGAGGTTCACAACAAATAGGTCAGATATAAAATAACTCTAAATGTTTTACAAGAATTTAACAAAAAGCTATGAATAAAATTATTAAAAATACCTTGCATTCTCTCCACCACATGTGTGTCCTTAGACTACGGGACTGTGCTTTGAATCGATCCGCATGCGAAACTAAACTGTCTGCAAAACAAACATTCAATATTATGTTAGCTGCTCTCTGATTGGTCAAAATAATTTCCCTCATCTCCCTCTATTGTCTCAGCTGCTGTGATTGGTCCATGAACTGGATGTGCATTCAGCGCTCATAGTATTATCATTAAGATAGGATAGGATATAAGAGGAGCTGACCTGATTTATCTTGGAGGTCTTCAAGGCGGTCTCCTCGATCCATGACTTTGGCGATGTTATCCTGCATCACCCCGACCACCTCGTCCACTTGCCCCTGCACTCTGAAACACAAACACTGGCATAAGGTCTAGGTTTTATAATCATTCAATTCTCACTGCTGGAGTGGGCCCTGTTGCCACCTGGTGTGTTAAAATCTGCCATGAATCTGTCAGGCATGGGTGAATTTTTTAAGCTTGGCTTGGCTCATAGTCATAACAAATTGACATGTCATTTCATATCAATTACCTTTTGAAACCCATAACTCTTTTTCTATTCTTTTGAAAATTCCAAAACTGTGATTATTATTTTCCATATGAGCATTTGCTGCCAAAATATTGATGTATTCTCCTCACATAGCGGTAGTCATCATTTCAACTGTCATGTCTATAAACCTATTCCAGAATGCTTTGTACACCAGAGACACCTAGCAGATCATAAATGTTGAAACTCAAGCAGTGAGAATTGCACAATTAAATGTAATGACTATCAAAATGCAGCATTAAAAGGTTTTGCATAATTATTTTAAGCAATTGAAGAAGTGTGGCCTTGCACAAATAAAGTCATTGGTATTTTCATAAACTTACCGACTGATTTTGCCATCGGCTTGGAGTAGTCTTTTGGGGTGGGCTGATGGCCCTCTATGAAATAAAACATACAATTATTATGGCACTGACCAACTGTATGGCATTCTAGTTAAGTTGTATAATGGTATGTTAATGCATGGATGTTGTCCCAAGGATATGCTGATTGGGACTCTTATACCCATACCAAAGAATAAACGAGTCAACATTAATGTTTCTGACAACTTCAGAGCAATTTGTTTACAAAGTGTCCTGTGTAAGCTAATGGATATAGTAATTCTATGTAAAGAAGCAGATAGTTTAAGTACATGCAATATGCAGTTTGGTTTCAAGCAGGGGCATTCTGCAGCTTTAGCCACCTCAGTGTTGCTTGAAACTACTGACTATTATGTTCGGAAAGGTGGCAATGTATATGCATTGGCATTAGATGCGTCTAAAGCATTTGATCGTGTACAATATGATAAGATGTTTAGATTACTTGTCAATCGCAAGGTAAATCCTTTGTACATTCGCTTGTTGATGAATATGTATGTAAATCAAAAGTTACGAGTGGCTTTTAATGGTAATAGTTCTGAATGGTTTAGTGTCGATAATGGAGTTAAACAAGGAGGGGTTCTGAGTCCTACATTGTTTGGCATATATGTTGATGGCCTGCTTGTTAAACTTAAAGACTCAGGGCTAGGCTGCTACATTGGCGACACTTTCTGTGGAGGCATAGGGTATGCTGATGATTTGTATGTACTTGTACCCACCGTCTCCTCCCTAAGAATAATGATAGGGATTTGTGAAATGTATGCCGCTGAGTTCAATATTAAGTTCAATGGTGCTAAAAGTCAGCTAATGATGTTTGGTAAGGGCAAGCTGAAATTGGACATATTTGTGTGTAGAGACAAAGTTGAGGTTGTCAAAGAGATGAAGCACCTCGGCCATGTTGTCACCGATGATGTGAATGACAGCCTTGTTGGCCCTGTGATTAATGATTTTAATGTAAAGGTCAATACTTTCTTAGCATATTTTAATAATGTTAGATCTGATGTAAAAGATTTGCTATTTAAACAGTATTGTACCAGTTTTTATGGCTTCCAGAATTGTGCTATGTATCATAAGGATTTTGAAAAGCTGTGTATTTCATGGCGCCAGTCAATTAGAAGAGTATGGAAGGTGCCTCGTCAGACTCATAACAGATTGTTGCCACATCTGTCTGACCATTTACCAGGTGATGTGATGTTTGCTAAAAGATTTGTAAAACATTTCTATAATGGTTGTACAAGCAAGAATGAACTAGTGAGAACTGTTTTTAGGTCATCATGTTTTAATATCTCTCGCCTTGGTAATAATGTTAGATATGTTTGTAATAAGTTTGGATTCAATGTGTGGGATTTTTTAAACATGGATAAATGTGATTTTGATGTAAGAATTTTTTCTAAGTGGTATGATGGCATAGATCTTGAGAATGAAAGAATTGGTTTGCAAATCAGAGAACTGTGTTTGCAGCGTGACAATTACAAGCCATGGATTTTAGAGAGAATGGATGTTTGTGATATCATCCAATTCCTCTGTGTTTCGTAATATGATGCTTTTTATTGTAAACTGCTATTTATTTTAATTTCTTATGTTCATGTAAATATTGTTTATTATAGCTATAAGAATGGATGTTTAGTCCGAAATAAATATAAATAATAAAATAATAATAATAAACAAACTATTATATAACTCAAGTTTTATATGCTAACATCTTTATTGATAATAATTAAAGTAATATTGATTCAAAAAATCAAAATCAATCTCACCTCAGGAAAAAATCCTCCTCATCTGAATTGTCTTCCAATAGACCTTGCTGTTGAAAAAGGTAAAAAAGAAAAGTATGAGTGGTTATTTAAGTGTAAAGTTAAAGGGCAATTGAGCTATTAGCATGACAATGGCTGCTGTAGAATTATATGTGTTTGGCATGATATAATGATAAAACAGTCATTTGGTCTGCATTTATATATATACTTTTGGTTAATATTGTTTATAATCAATAATGCAAAAATAGCTCATTAATTCATGATGTACTTATGCAAAGATATAGCCTTGAACTTACCCGTTCTACATCGTGAGCCGTTCTGAAATCGGTGGTATCAACCATTCTTTTGAACTTGGGAGGCATGCTGCACTGATAATGTACCACCCCTGGAATTGAAGATCATTTTAGATGCTTGTAAATGATACCAAATTTGGAGCAGAAAGTTTGAGTGGGCAAGATTTTGTAATAAATAATGTCAAGTACATATGAGTAAAAATTAACGATGAAATGATTAAGAAACCAAAATATCACAAGCTTGCCTGGATGCAGATTTTCTTGCTTACATTTTGCATTGAAATTTGAAAAAGATGAAAACAGTTGCAAATGTTTTCAAAAATACTTTCGTGGAGCTTAAAATGGGTAAAAATGTAACAATATTGCACCATGACATAGCTGATGCACCCAGAACACTGAAAAAAAAGGTTACAAATTGCCCCTTGTGGACTCATAAAATTAAAGTAAATCCCGTCAGAGCCCCATTGTAATGAGTTCAGAAGGGTCAAATATCGGAGCAATGTAAACAAACTGGTAATCCAGTGATTTGGGCCAGTGATATGAGGGTATTTTTGACAAGAAATGGTAATATTCACGAAACAAATGGTAAAGGAACATACAATGGACGTAATTAATATGTACATGTGATACAATCCAACGAAACAGAATTAATGCGGCTCATGATGAGAAGTATCCTTTGCTTATGTTAGATCAGTCCCAAACTTGTAACAAAAATTGGATGATCTCAGATTTGAAGATCATACTTACTTAAGTAAATATGAGATTTCAAGTTCTTGCTTACATTTTCTTGCTTGTGATTGTTTCAAAAATCGGGCCAAGGAATCCCCAAGTAATGTGATACAATAAGTTAAACAAGTATAAAGACGATGTTGTCATTTTGTACTTTATGACTGCAAAATATGACGTCATCAGACAGGCACTAATTTTACTTTGTTTACATTACATGAGAATATATTCATATACAATGGCGCATGCGCAAATTAGAGTTTTAGTTATGATCGAAGATAATCACTCAACAGTGGCATCAATTATTCAAACAAGAAAAAGTGGTGCTCCACATGTAACACAGATGGGGAAAAAACAAAAACAAAAATTATAACAAACAAAACAAAAGTTAAAACAAACAAAACAAAAATTACAACAAACTAAACAAAAATATTTAATTTGGGATATGAACGAATTTTTTAGCACATTGGTATGTAAAGATCTGTCTTTTTAGTCTCAATTATGTTAGTTCATCTAATATCACTCAGGTGCTAATGCAACTCATCGATCAGAGCTTTGCTTGTCATTTCTGTTCTTATTGTCCGATTTACAGCAAATATGAACTAAATATACTCAGAATTCCATGCTCTATTGATTAGAAAGCATATCCAAGTAATATTAATTGATAATTTTGCACAGCGGAGATGACAATGTTGCCATCTTGAACATTTTTTCATCACGCACTTCTTTATTTTTGTTTACATGTTACAAAAATGTATTCATACGTGTGTGCATGTGCATATAAGAAGCTATTGCATGCACACAACGAACACTCCACAGTGGCGTCAGTTGTTGGATCATATTGACCACACAAAAAGCTGAATCACAAACCACATGAAATGAATACACATTCCCCAAGATCGTACCTTGGAGTAACTATGAATGGAGGCGCAACCAATCATAACATATCACAGATAGTCCCTTTTTGTCAATTTTGATATCCACTGCCGAGAGGACAAAAAAGGACCATCTGTGTTAAAAAAAATTCTGACCATTGAAAACAAAATACAGCCCACAGGAAATAACTTCTCATTCCCCATGATCATAGTAATAAAAGAGTAACACCGATAGTAGTCCAGAGTCCGAAGACATCAAGAAGGGACCATCCGTGTTACAAAAGTGAAAAACTTAGGCCTGGCTCGTTTTGCACCAAAACGGGAACACGACCGGGCGTACTGTCACCTGACAGGGCATACTGTCACATGACCGGGAAAGCTAAGTCACGTGATCGGGGTCCCGATCCGCCCGCCCAGCTTGGCACAGGGACGATAGGGCGGCCCGGCGGGAGAATTTTGGATGCGCACGCAATGGCCCTAAAACAAAACGAACGCTAAAGTTCTCCCGATTCCGGAACCAGAATTATCGGGCGTACGGTATGCGCAAAACGTGCCAGGCCCATCTATCAGTATCAATGCTTTCAAGCTCAAAGGTATCTGAACCAACGTCACCGCAGACATTTTTGAGTTTTTATCCTTATAACCGGGTTATTTCAAGACATGAGTGATTCCACAGTTGTGTTTGGGTATTAATGGAAAATAGTTGTCCAAATATAGATGCCTAAATGAACAACTTTACTTACCTTCCTGAAAATGTTTTTGTTGTGGTGTACTTCTTTCCTGACTGGACCTCTCTTGTGGAAGAGAGGAGGAAAGAAGTACTTCCGGTTGGACGTGGCTTCAGGATCATGATCCACAAAATGTCTAAGAAAAGTGTCCCTTTACCTTCAAGACCAGAACCACCGACAGTCGAAGAAATAATTGAAGATATTGGAAATGCCGCAGAGGATGATGTTGTGTTTACTATCATGCAGAATGATTTAGGACGTGAGTTACATATTATCGCCCATCAAAATTTTAGAAGTCAGATTCAAGACAAGTTCCAGAAACAGAAAGGGATTTTTACACACAGCACTAGCATATTCAAATTTTGCTAATTTCCAGATCTAATCAATTATTTGCTACACTAATTACCTCATAATAAATTGCAGTTGTTAGCTACAATGGTTTAATAGCTATTGTCAGTTTAGTAACAGTACTCAGTGGTAATTTGGCAATATGGTACATTTACATCTAGGCTCTACATCTATAAATTATAGTATAGGTTTACTCGGCAAAACCATTTCAAACTACAAACTGGTATAAAGACCGGTTCAGGTCATTGCACATGGCCCTATTCTGCCACAGTTTAGGCAGATTTTTCTGATTGGTCAGTTATTTTTACACCTTTAAGCTTTATGTCTCAGACTGAGTTTTTAATTCCACATGCACACAAAAATGGCTTGTTGTATACAGCACGTGTGGCACGTTGATGCCCGTTGTGTCAGTCAGAGTAATGTCTGACACATATTTTTGGGGAGCGTTTGGGGTCAAAAAGTTTGAAAAGAAAAGTTTGCTAGATAACATCAAACTTGGATTTAAATAATAAAACCCTATTATTTAAAAGTTTTGAAAATGACACTTCACTGAATTTGGTTGGAATCAGTTTGGGTCCAGAAATGGAAATTGGAGGGGCTGTTCAATTTAACAAATTTCACAATTTATATCATTTGGTATTTCATCTTGTGAATATGAAAATGTAAGAAAATAATAAATACTTACTTGTACAGAAAAGATACTGTTATGTACCCCATTTCAACAAATGCAAAACCCTAGACCTCCCAATGATACCTTTTACGCGATGTCCTTGTGTGACGTCACATTGATACAAGTCACTTTGTGTTGAACGCGCCAATTGGCAAACGCGTAACGTGCCGAATGCAACAAGCCTATATATTCAGAGAACACTCACACGACCCACTCATGCACACAAGCAAGATTGGTTGGTCAGACCTTAAACCCACTGAATAGAAATTTAACACAATAAGGGACCCCTCTAGCTTAGCCATTGTAATTAGCCGTATGTTGTAGCGACTTATTACTGTCAGAGTAGAGTAGAGGAGGTTGCATATGTCATGTGAGTGATATCAACTTCAAGGACAAATTTCCATAGAATTTGCAACTTAAATCTTGTGTACCCCAAAACTGCAAGAGATCTGATTTGTTACCTTGTGACAAGTTTTAGCAACAAGAAATGTTGTCATGGATCAAAATTATACGTGGATGAGTCATGATCCTGTGAATACAAATCCTACATATGTCATGACTCATTTCAGCTATAAATTCAGCTATGAGAAATACATATTCTTCCAAACCTTCTTAATCATTACTTGTCATGCTTGAGATTATGAACTTTTGACTCCAGTACAACACTAGACATATGAAGTAACCATGGTTATAAATTCAGCAATTAAGTCTGTAAGTATAATAACCCTTGAGAAAAATTGTTTAGTCAATCACCTAGATTTACCAAGTGATTCAAGATCTGAATAGACATGATACCCTGAAAAAACTGCTAAATATGATACCTAACTATTTGGTGATTTACTCCTCGTCCTGCACACTTCCTGTCCTTAAAATGACTCCTAAAATAATTATAAGATAGTGAATCTCAGCTTTGTCATGTGTTTTAATTGAACAGCAATGGAAAACTATGTGTAGTTTTCTAAATATATTATTTAGATGACATTTTTTATGGGTATATTGATTCTAAATAAAATTGTTATCGAAGAATTAGGAAGACTTGTGTAGTTTAAATTTTTATTAGCTGTGTTGACTGTATGTCAGCATAGCTTCTACAATGAAAAGGGGGAATTTATTGTCATTCTGTCTGTTCGTCAACTTTGATCTCTGAAAGTACTGAGTGGAGTTTTAAATTATTCATAGCTAAGATGCTGTATTTTCAGGGTACCAATTCCATCTATTTATGAAATGGAAATGAATATATAATAATTTTATACTATGAGTAAAATGAAATCTGCAAGTCATATATGTATATATAAAATCGCATGATCATTTGATGCATTTGAAAGTCACACAAAAAGATTTTAATGCTGACATATTAATTTTCAGCTTTAGATTCGCCAACAACAAGTGACAACTATTCTTTTGATGACAGTGCTACAAAATCTCCGAGTGTATCTGGAAGTGACCTCCCAGTGACATCACCAGGTGGCAGCACCAGTGAAGAGGATGTTAATATGGTTTATAACAAAGCAGTGGAACTTTTAGAATTGACAGATAAACTCAAATTAGCCCCAGATCAATTAAAGTCACAAACTGACATGTTACAAACTCTTGGGAAAGAATTGACAGAGTCTATAGACCAATTAAAAGAACAAGCAAAAGTAGCCTTGGATAAATCTACAGGAGGCACTGACTGAAGTCTGAGGAAATGGACCAATCCTTCAAAAATAGTTTAATTTATGTGCAATGATGTGAAAATAATATGTTAATGAAATCACAGGTCTACCAATTTTATAATTAAAAGGGTTCAAATGGATGCACTTTTGATGAGAGAAAAGTTGAAGAATTTTTTTCGTCACTTTTTTCATTTGAATTCTTATCAGGATCATGAAAAAATATTTGTTACATTTTTTTGTTTTTTTAAGGGATTAATTTAATAGATTCCCTTCATGATAATATATCAAAGCATTAATTGGTTTTGAAAGAACTTAATTTCATTAGGTTATCTCAAATTATTGCATTATTCTTGAAATGCTTTCCTGAAAAATTTCACTCAGAAGGGTTTTGAACACTTTTTGTAAAACATTCTCTTTTGCAAAAATCAGATACCTCAAAATCACTAATTTCAGCACATATGTTTAAAATTCTAACTACCATTTGAAAATTGGTCTTTGAAACATGTTGTTTATGAGATAAACCTTCCTAGAAAACCTTCTGTGAAAGCTTTAAGCTTTGATATATTGAAGATGAGAGAAATGCTTAAATAAAGAAATCCATCATCTTTTTCTTGTTTCAATCTATTAAGCTTTATATATCCTTCATATATTATATCATTAATATACACAAGTTTGTCAAACATACAAACAGAACATTGTTATATGTACCTCCTATCTTATAAGGTGAAGTTACTACAATACTCACCACCATCTTGATAATAATACCATGACTACAGACAGTGCAGTACACACATCCAGTTTACTGTCCAATCATGGCAGTTGACACAATTGTAGGGTTGAAGGATGGTTTTTTCAACCATTCAGAGACCAGATAGCATACAGTTACAAGTAGTCTCAAAAGGTCTCTATTTACTTTAAAACTATGATTATTCTTCTATTTACTTTATTCTTCTTTCTTGTGTGTTATAATTGTACAATGTGTATAATGACAGGAAAACACTGAGTGATTATTTATTCAAGCAGCAGTTATTGTAATTCAATGAAATAAATGGTTATAACAAACAAATGTTCCAGGATCAAGGTTTATTTTTTCTAGATGTAATAGATCAATATTCTTTTGTTATTTGTTTTCCTCAAACTTTTAATACAATCAAAAGAATGAATAAAATTAGTCAATTTAAAGTCTTAAATTTCGCTACTATGGTGGAAGCCAAACGTGTAACATGGATAAGGCGCTTTCTTGCAAAATCAGAGAGTAAATGAAAATATATATTGGATAACATGATAAGGTCTCTTTCATTACAACTATTCTACATTATTACTATTAAATGTAACATGGATGATAGCTGTCTTGACTCAATCTCTATTCTATTCTATGAACAGATTTTTAGAATATGGAATGCATTGAAAGAAGGCCAACAACAAAAGAAGAAATTATGAAGCAAGTTACATGGAATAATAGATATATAAATTTACAAGTAAACCCAAAGAAAAAAGCCAGGAGAGTTATCAAGTGGAAAGAATTATAGATAATTATAGATTCCATAGCTGGTATTGTGAAAGTAACAGACTTGTTTGATGATAATAGGAATATTATTAATTTATTAGAATTCTATAAGACACACAACATTAAATGCAATTTTATTCACATTCAACGGGTCATTAAGGCTGTTCCCCAAGAATGGGTAACAGTCATGAGAAATGATGATATATCTAATGGTTATACATATAATGATAGTATGAATTACAATTGTTGTGTGATAGATCAATATTCTTTTGTTATTTGTTTTCCTCAAACTTTTAATACAATCAAAACAATTAATAAAAATAGGACACTTTTCATTAATTCTTAAAAGTATAACAACATATTTCACCCTAATTTTATGAATTTTGTTGAGAAACGTCACAATTTCTTCCTTGGAGTCACATATCATTTAATAGATAATAGATAATGGATTCCTTATAGTTAAACATTGCAGTTGTCCACTTGTAGTCCTTAAGGTATATGAGAACAACTATAGGCATTGCCAGCCTCATGCACCAAATGTGAACAGTGCAGCATTTTTATTTCCCAAATCGCAAACTTTGGAGGCGAGGCCGGCTGCCTTGGTGTATCCTCAGTTTGTTCAACATGTCTAGAAATGTTGACACGGGGATTCTTTTCTTGTTGATTTCTGGAAATGAAGACGAAGCTGTTTAGCATGTATTGTTGGTTGAAATAAACTTGTTGGATATGAAAGATATTTTGTCTATTTTTATCAATACTGATTTATCTGCGGACTGTGATTGTTGTCCCGCTTTTTCTTGCCTTTTACACCAATACTGATTTATCTTTTTGCCAAAACGTTTAATAATGTTATACTCAGAATTGTCCCAACCCACATTTTTAATTATGTTTTATAGAAACATTCACTTAATTTAAAAGTGCAATGATATTACACTCAAAGACAAAGGATTATGATAAAATCATCCAGTAATGATCTTAAAACTTAATGCTAAAGGACATAAAATCATATCTTTCCAGTGTGATAAATGTGAGAAGGAAGGAGCTCGGAAAGGGAAAAAATACACAAAGAAAACTTGTCCTAACTGATACATGTATGTACACTATTTGATGAACTTTAACCCCGTGAGCCACCTTAATTTATTGGTAAATGTTTCTTATTTGTATAGCAATATACCAATTGTACATCAAGCTTTAAATGATTGTTTTTGACTGATTGTTTGGAAGCTTTCATTATACTCCATCTCAAGGAAACTTTAACTCAGCATACAAAATTTAACTGGCATAACTTGATCTGTTTGGCATCAAGCTGTTACTGTTCCAGTACCTCAAAGAAATCACTCTGTCTGTCCTCTGTGTGTGTGTGTGTGTGTGTGTGTGTGTGTTGTTATGTGTGTATTTGTTACATCTTTATCATTGCCCATTCATTTGTCCCCTGCAATTTCGATAAGGTTACATAATATCAGAATCATTATCAAAAGTGACCATTTGATCCTGGTTTGCTGTTGCATTAGCTTATGTAACATCAAGGGGCATGATTATTTGATCTTGGGGTTGCTAGGCAACTGTGACAAGTAGGGCAGTGATCGGATCCTAACCTTATCGTGTTCGCAGCACTCTTTAGTCTCTATTGTAGCTATCTACTAAATTCAGCTGCTGGTATGCAAAGTAGTATGCCCAAGCTGGAAGAATCTTTGACCTACATTTGAACTGTCAGTGCCAGAAATAAATGCTGCTGAGCTGCTGCTGGTATTGAGTGTTGTGTATTCAGCACCAGCAGCAGTTTTATAAAGGCATTATGTAAGCAGCATCTTACACAGTGTGTCCCCCTCCATGGAAACTTGAACAATGAAGGCAATAACAATCTAGGAAGAAATGACAATATGTGTGGTGTTATAGAAGGCACACAGTAGACTGTCTGTATTCAGCCTGATGACATGGGAGTGGGGCAGGTGTCTTGATATTTAACAAGGTCTATGAATTAGATTAGAGTGCAAGGGCACTTAATAGTCTGCAGCACAGAGAGAAAGACCTGTGCCATTAGGTCAGATATCAACCAGTGCAATATATATGTAGTCATGCATACTATTATTGTTGACACCACACATTATTACACTACCAATTGTGACATCAAGATATCTAGTTTGATGATGGGAAATAAATGTCTAGTTTATAGGCTTTCATGCAGAGTAATCTTAACTTCATAAAATGTTAACACTATTCACATTTGATTCCAACCTTTCATATATCTGAGCTTGAGATGATAGCAGGTTAGAGCAGATCTTAGGTTTGCTTTGGCATTGCCCCTTGCAGCCTCTCTGTGCTGTTTTGAGATCCTTTGGCATTCACCTTTGAAGTGTGATATGACTTGAGACAGAAGATGTTCTGAACCTTTTTGCTGATGTTGACACCTTGAATCTCCATTATTGAGACAGCTTGCATTCATTTTATTGTTTGTATCTGAAAAGCATGTAGATTCAATTCAATCCCATTATCAAGATCTCAACCTAAGGGACTGTACTTAATATATGATTCAGAACTGCTCTATTTTTTAAAGCATTTTCCTTGCATAATATAAATGTTTATACTCCAAACTTTGCAATCAAAAGTTATTACCCATCACATTTCCGCTAAATAAAGTTCTGTGCCATTTAAAAGTGGATGAGTCTTCTGCTAAAATCCAAATTATCCATTGGACATTTTGTCAACAAACTTTGTTTAGCTGACCAGTGATCTTGTGCAAACACCTGCTTAGTAAATCTTGCTAACAGTGGGGCACCTTGAGATTGGGACAATGGAGTGATTTGGCTTAGAGCCCTGTTTGTTCATTAATGTTTGTCCAATGGTACAGGCCTAGCATCCCGACAAACTACAATAGAAGTCACATGATTGTATACATATGGCCACCTGGTGGTCAAAAGAGTACAGGCAGTACTTGGCACTTTCAGCAAAGCACAATAGCCATTGTCAAGGTATTTATGATGATTTTAGTGAGATAGCTTGCTTGTATCACAATTTTGTGGCCACATATCTTTTAAGCATACCCGACACCTCTGTATTGCCATGAATGCTTTAAATAATCACATGATGTTATTTGCTCTCACTATTCAAATATACTTCCTTGATATTCTTTTAAAATATCAATTGCCATTACATAACTGGTTGGCCCAAAATGTATGGTCCAATCATTTCAAATAAATAAGATATATTCAATATTAATCAATGAAATAATCACTGTCTATTAATTTTGGACATGTCTTGAACATGTGGCAAAGCTTCAAAATTTTAGGCTAAATTTTGAAGGAGAGATATTTTTGTCATCACTGGCAGTAGGGCATATTTAATGGTTGGGATGATAGTAATAAAATATCTTGGCTTATAGCACTAGTTTGGAAGAATGACCAATGAAAAATTGTCATTCTTGCAAAAAAAAAGTAATTGAGATTTTTGCAATGTATTGGAATGCTGATAAATACACAAATCCTATTTTTTTCACTGTAAAAGGGGTAAATCCTTTTCAGCAGGATATGCATCTTTTTGATTGAGAATTTGAACCATATAAAAGGGAATAAGGATATATTCATACAAGGATATTTTGAGAAAAAGTCAAACATTTGATATCTGAAATCAAAAGAACTTGATTCTTAAGTTGCATCTCTGTGAAGCTACACTCAGGCTTTGCTCCTGATGTACATGTAATGGTTGGAAAAATAGATTATTTTTAACTTGCTGTATCACAGAAGCAAATAATGATAATAAGTATTATCAAAAAATCTGCAAAGAGACGAAATACCAAAAACAGCAAATGATAAATAAACCAAATTCTGTAATGATGTGTGACACGATAAACTGAACAATCCAGTGATAAGCAATAGTGACTAGTGACGCCCAACATTCTCTAGGTATATGACTTTCACAGATTCAAGGCCATGGGCCGTGGCTCAGTTGATTAGAGCGCCACTTATTACTGTTATTAACATTAAACACTTATTACTGTTATTAACATTAACCACGGGCCACGGGCCGTGGCGCAGTTGGTTAGAGCGCTAGCTTGTTAGCACTAGTTCCTCTGTGTTGATCCAAAGGTCGTGGGTTCGAACCCCGGCCATGCCAGGATTGAACTCATGATACAATTTCCCACATGAACTGAGGCCCGTGTGTAAAGGGTTAACCCGTTGTCCTTGTAAATCTGTGACCGGGTGAGTTGTCATGTCAAGGACCTGCGACATGACAATTCAGTGAGGCAGCACTATATCTGCTACAAGTAGGTCTCATCACGAAATGACTGAAATAATGTTGAAAGTGATGTAAAACCCCAAACAAACAAACAAATCACAGATTCACTTCATTTACCCATTGACATACCCTCGTTTTCAACACTAGGCACGATTATACGAAGGTTTAGATGGTTGCCTGTAGATCTGATAGAAGGTTTGTCTCTAATAATCCACTTCTCTTTGACAAGCGTCTCCCATGGTGATGGTGAGGGATTTGTGGGATTTGTCGATACTACTTTCACCATAGCAACCAGGCATCCCCAACGTAACCAAAATCCCATTTTGATTTCTAAAATAGAATGTGAAAATATGGATAATTATTTGTGGTATGAACCATTGCAGCATTTTGTCAAAAAGATCACTCTAGATACTAAAATTGATAATATTAAATTATCTTGTGACAGATGGTTGACATGCTGTCTGTCACCATGGTAGCTGTTAATCACTGCAGGTATGCTGTTCAAATGTATGGCTGTCTCTCTTTTATGCAAGAGTCACCTGTGTTTAGCTATGACCTGTGTGGCTGTAGGTCTCCCTGTCACCAGTCATTGTGTTTATGGCTGTGTATAATGTGTAGATCTCCCCTGTTACCTGCCACCATATTCATGGCCTTTTGTCATTTGTAGGTCTCCCCTCTCACTGTGTTAATGGCTGTCTATCATTTGTAGGTCTCCCCTGTCATTGTGTTTATGGCTGTCTATCATGTGTAGGTCTCCCCTCTCACTGTGTTAATGGCTGTCTATCATTTGTAGGTCTCCCCTGTCATTATGTTTATGGCTGTCTGTCATTTGGGGGTCTCCCCTCTCACTGTGTTTATGGCTGTCTATCATTTGTAGGTCTCCCCACTCACTGTGTTTATGGCTGTCTATCATCTGTAGGTCTCCCCTCTCACTGTGTTTATGGCTGTCTATCATCTGTAGGTCTCCCCTCTCACTGTGTTTATGGCTGTCTATCATTTGTGGGTCTCCCCTCTCACTGTGTTTATGACTGTATCATTTGTAGGTCTCCCCTCTCCCCTCTTGAATTTAACTTTCATAAGAAATGATTAATTTCCGCTCTTTGTGGCCATCTGTTGACGGATTTTAAGTCGGTCTCTGTATGAACCACCACAGCATAAAAAGATTCGCAAGGAATGGTAACAGTCAAGAACATCTGGCACCAGAAGTAAAATAGTACACCCATTGTTACCCAAGCGAGCATTGTGTCCATTATAAACAGTTTTAAAAGAAGAAATCAAACTAAACAACAGTTTTAAAAGAAGAAATCAAACTAAACAACAGTTTTGAAAGATGAAATCAAACTAAACAACAGTTTTGAAAGATGAAATCAAACTAAACAACAGTTTTAAAAGAAGAAATCAAACTAAACAACAGTTTTGAAAGATGAAATCAAACTAAACAACAGTTTTAAAAGAAGAAATCAAACTAAACAACAGTTTTGAAAGATGAAATCAAAGTAAACAACAGTTTTAAAAGAAGAAATCAAAGTAAACAACAGTTTTGAAAGATGAAATCAAACTAAAGCACGAAGTAACTAGCTATGATTCCTTCCACCAAGTAATATGGCATTAATCACAAAATGGACCCAAGATTTAAGTGGACACTGGAGATGAAAGCTTTTATTTTATTGCTGATTTATTAAGTGTTATTAATATTTAGAGTTCCACCTATTCTTCATGGGCGTGGTTAAGAAAAAACCCACAACATCCCAACTAGATTAATATGTGAAATAGAAGCTGTTGCTCCATCATACATCAGCAATTTCTATGTCATCAAACATTTTATACCTGTTGACAGTTAAACATTCTGTATATACCATTCATGAAACATTTTATGTTATTTCCAATATTGAAAAATATCTATAAAAACGGTTAGAAATAATTAACAATGAAGATTAACAATTATCCAAATAACTTCAACTTTCCATGATTGAATGATACACAATAATTGATTTTTATAATCTAGCAATAGTTTATTTTGTTATTAACCTTGTCCAAAAAAAAGATTTTTTTGTTATAATTTATAGACCCAATTGCAAGGCGAAAATTTACAAAGCAATACCTTGTAATGAAAATATAATGCAATATTAGTTTACCAATAAAGTTCTCACAAATTGCAATGTGTGATTGTAATTTCAAAATACTATGCGCCAAGTACCACTCTTAAACAAATCACATTTTCATACTATTATTTAAATTGATTAAAACGTATTGCTCTTTGTCTCACACTGGTAGTGAAACCTCATAATCTAGATAAATGTAGGGTTCTGTGAGAACGCCTAGTTCATTGTAAGAAAGTCTTTTTTCATATGTATTCAATGAATTAGAAAACCAGACTTATTTTAAGTTCGTCACGCCAGAAGGGAATGTAGACTGACAGAGTGAAAGGTGACACACAGGACAACCATGCAACATGTTCACACTTAACACCAAGAAAGATGTTCTGAGAAGATGTAAATGAAAAAGACAATAAAAAGAGTAAATTTTGAGTATTTCTAATCATTAAAAGTATATACAAAGTTACACAAAAGACCTGAGCACGACTTACCTCAAGAGGTGGGTTGCTAGTTTTGTCTCGGAGTTTTAACCAGCACAACAGCCGCCAACTTGCATAAGGCAAAGAGAAGGGAACAAAATGTTTATTTGCCCAACTTTTAAAACAACTTCAACTTCATTTGCTTCTTTTGGTTAAAATAATCTTAAGCGAGATAAGCAAATTGTTATCTCTTGAAATGTCTTCCAATGATAGAGACGTTTTACAAGATGTGACCAACAATCACGAATTGTACAGACAGAAAAGAATGAATTAATCTTTTGGCCTAATGAAATATGATTTGCGATGATTTGAGTTACTAATGCATATACGTATAGGCGTGTCCATCTAGAAATGATCTATCAAAAAACAATAAGGATTTTAACCTTGGGCTATAAATAAGTATCCAACATATGTAAAAGTAATAAAATCTTTGAAATGTTTGTCATTGTATCGGCGAGTTAAGGTTTAAGACAAAATTGCTTTTAGGTAAGATTACAGCCCAGGATAGGATTGGAATGAGCTGAACAATATCTGACCACACTTAATGATGAAAATGAGAATCATGGGTTGGAAATTGGATTAAACCAAACACCCTCACTTTGCTATGGTAAAAGGTCTAATGACATGAAGCAAATATTAAGGATGACCATCAAAAAACATAGGGTATAAGATATGGTGAAATATTCCACCAGAAATAACAGAAATACCCTCAATGTTGATGTTTTTATCATTTAGTTGGTGGGCTCAAGCTTATTCCAAACCTGTAAAGATTTATTTGATATTAATCGCTGAGCTGAAATATTTAATTTCTCTTCTCATTCACTGCTCATGTGAGTCATGCTGTAACATGGTGTGTTAAAATCTGTCTATCATTGGGGAACTTTGTGGAGATGCAGTTTGGGTCATAGTAATTATGATTATGGTTGAAATCGCATATTTATTTGGAGCCATCAGTTCAATGATGCCCTTTGCCCTTACTCTTGGCTGTGGTGCTTTCTCTTAGCGGATAAAGTTTCCACACATCCGCTGTCTCTTTCTCCAGATCTCGCGGACCTGTCACACTGACCTTCGTCTTCATCTCGGATGTCTGGAGATTTAGACGTGTCTTCCCATTGGATGACCTCTTGACATCATGAGTTGTCTGGGATGCCTTCCTTTAACGTGAGAGTTGCCTTTACCTTTAATATATATCACACTGATCATAAAATAATCCTTTCTTGATATTAGATTTGTCTTCCATCAGAAATCAATAAGTTAATATATATATCCTTTCTCATGACAAACCTTTATTTTCAAAGGAGCTATATGTTACTGGGATTGCCAAACAGAATATATTCCAGGAAAGTAGAATTAGACATACTGTGGGACTATGCATTATTATAGCTGGAGTGGAATATTCATAATATTCTAAGAGGTATGTCAGGGTCCAATGTCTCCCTGTGGCACCAATAGGGATTAAAACATACTTGTTAGGTTAGACATAGTAAGTAGGCGATGCTGCATAAGATGATCTGAACAACGATCGCAGTCCCAGCCAAGTACTTGTTAGACATATTTAGATCATGTGTTGTCTATCAATATGGGAGGCAAAATCTTGTACAAGAGATATGACCCTTTTCCCCTGATAAAGTTGGGGAGGAGGCAGCCTGTGCTATCTTTATCACTACTCTCAGGCTGGTTGCCTGCAGCAGACTAACTCTACCCCACACTAGCACCCCTGGCTGCTGGGGAGGAGGCAGCCTGTGCTATCTTTATCACTACTCTCAGGCTGGTTGCCTGCAGCAGACTAACTCTACCCCACACTAGCACCCCTGGCTGTTGGGGAGGAGGCAGTCTGTGCTATCTTTATCACTACTCTCAGGCTGGTTGGCTGCAGCAGACTGACCCTACTCCACACTAGCACCCCTGGCTGCTGGGGAGGAGGCAGCCTGTGCTATCTTTATCACTACTCTCAGGCTGGTTGCCTGCAGCAGACTAACTCTACCCCACACTAGCATCCCTGGCTGCTGGGGAGGAGGCAGTCTGTGCTATCTTTATCACTACTCTCAGGCTGGTTGGCTGCAGCAGACTGACCCTACCCCACACTAGCACCCCTGGCTGCTGGGGAGGAGGCAGCCTGTGCTATCTTTATCACTACTCTCAGGCTGGTTGCCTGCAGCAGACTGACCCTACTCCACACTAGCACCCCTGGCTGCTGGGGAGGAGGCAGCCTGTGCTATCTTTATCACTACTCTCAGGCTGGTTGCCTGCAGCAGACTAACTCTACCCCACACTAGCATCCCTGGCTGCTGGGGAGGAGGCAGCCTGTGCTATCTTTATCACTACTCTCAGGCTGGTTGCCTGCAGCAGACTGACCCTACTCCACACTAGCATCCCTGGCTGCTGGGGGGGAGGCAGCCTGTGCTATCTTTATCACTACTCTCAGGCTGGTTGCCTGCAGCAGACTGACCCACACTAGCACCCCTGGCTGCTGGGGAGGAGGCAGCCTGTGCTATCTTTATCACTACTCTCAGGCTGGTTGGCTGCAGCAGACTGACCCACACTAGCACCCCTGGCTGCTGGGGAGGAGGCAGCCTGTGCTATCTTTATCACTACTCTCAGTCTGGTTGGCTGCAGCAGACTGACCCACACTAGCATCCCTGGCTGCTGGGGAGGAGGCAGTCTGTGCTATCTTTATCACTACTCTCAGGCTGGTTGGCTCTTATGGGATTTCAGAATATATGACAATATCCGGTTTTTGTCATATCCAAGATGTGTGTCGCTGTCTGTTGCTTATTTGTGGCATTAATGGAGATTTAGACATGTGAAGAATGTGTATGAAAATCGATTTAGAAAAACAGCTTTGTATCAATGCAAATTTGTTGATTATAGAGGCATCATTACGAAGGTGAGGTTCTTTTTGGGTATGGGTAAAACGTTGGCAATTAACAAACAAGGCAAAATCTGTGTGCTGATTTTTTTCCTGGATAAATGAACATATTCAATATGGCACATCAAGTTCTAGGAGTTGGGACACTGTCTTAACAAATTTTGAGGTAATAATGACAGGTTAGACATACTTGCTAGACATGTCTAAAACATGCTTTGAGCCATCATTAAGTAAGGTAAAATCTGTGATTAGGAGATGCGACTCTTCAATTGATAAAATTCCACGTGTTATAATGTGAATATTCTGGGAGGCGTGGCACTGACAAATTTTGATATCGTATTGGTATAACCAAGTCCATATATTCTATTGTTAATATTTTAAGATTTTCCATACAGTCTAAAGTGGGTTTACCTCCCATGTGGCACTACAGAACCCCCAACGTACGGCATAAAGATTCTTTAAAGTGTGGTGCCATTGAACAAGAAGGATTTTTTTGTAATTAAAAAATTATGCCTATGCCAGTGGCATCATAGGGTTTAAGTTAACACCACATTTAAAAATGACAAGAGAGAGCCTTTAACACATTATGCTGATGATATGAATAAGCCTATGCTAAACCCTCATCCAAACAGTGGAATCTTATAACACATTATACCAATGCTAATGGTATGATAAAGTGTATGCTTACCGGATATTTAAAGTGACTATAGGGAGCCTGTAACAAATTACATTCATGCTAATATCAATGGCAATTCTGATGTCAATGCCAATGCTAATGTCAATGCAAATACTAATGTCAATGCTAATGCTAATGTCAATGCAAATGCTAACGCCAATGCTAATGTCAATGCAAATACTAATGTCAATGCCAATGCTAATGCCAATGCAAATACTAATGTCAATGGCAATGCTAATGTCATTGCAAATACTAATGTCAATGCCAATGCTAATGTCAATGCAAATACTAATGTCAATGCTAATGCTAATGTCAATGCAAATGCTAACGCCAATGGTAATGTCAATGCAAATACTAATGTCAATGCCAATGCAAATGTAAATGCTAATGCCAATGCTAATGCCAATGCTAATGTCAATGTCAATGCTAATGTCAATGCTTATGTCAATGCTAATGCCAATGCTAATGACAATGCTAATGCCAATGCTAATGTAAATGCTAATGCCAATGCTAATGCTAATGTCAATGCTAATGCCAGTGCTATTGCAAATGCTAATGCCAATGCAAATACTAATGTCAGTGTAAATGCATATGTCAATACCAATGCTAATGTCAATGCAAATGCTAATGCCAATGCTAATGTCAATGCTAATGCCAATGCTAATGTCACTGCTAATGCCAATGCTAATGCCAATGCTAATGCCAATGCTAATGTCAATGCTAATGCAAATACTAATGTCAATGCCAATGCTAATGTCAATGCAAATACTAATGTCAATGTCAATGTTAATGTCATTGCAAATACTAATGTCAATGCCAATGCTAATGTCAATGCTAATGCCAATGCTAATGCCAATGCAAATACTAATGTCAATGCCAATGCTAATGTCAATGTCAATGCTAATGTCAATGTCAATGCTAATGTCAATGCTAATGTCAATGCTAATGCCAATGCTAATGCCAATGCTAATGCCAATGCAAATACTAATGTCAATGCCAATGCTAATGTCAATGCAAATACTAATGTCAATGTCAATGTTAATGTCATTGCAAATACTAATGTCAATGCCAATGCTAATGTCAATGCTAATGCCAATGCTAATGTCAATGCTTATGCCAATGCTAATGTAAATGCTAATGCCAGTGCTAATGTCAATGCTAATGCCAGTGCTAATGCAAATGCTAATATCAATGCAAATACTAATGTCAATGTCAATGCAAATACTAATGTCAATTCAAATGCCAATGCCAATGCTAATGTAAATGCTAATGTCAATGCTAATGCCAATGCTAATGCCAATGCTAATGCCAATGCAAATACTAATGTCAATGTCAATGCTAATGTCAATGCAAATACTAATGTCAATGTAAATGTAAATGCTAATGTCAATGCTAATGCCAATGCTAATGTCATTGCTAATGTCATTGCAAATGCCAATGCTAATGCCAATGCTAATGTCAATGCTAATGCAAATACTAATGTCAATGCCAATGCTAATGTCAATGCAAATACTAATGTCAATGCTAATGTCAATGTCAATGCTAATGTCAACGCTAATGTCAATGTCAATGCTAATGTAAATGCTAATGTCAATGCTAATGTCAATGCTAATGCCAATGCTAATGCCAATGCAAATACTAATGTCAATGCCAATGCTAATGTCAATGTCAATGCTAATGTCAATGTCAATGCTAATGTCAATGCTAATGTCAATGCTAATGTCAATGCTAATGTCAATGCTAATGTCAATGCTAATGTCAATGCTAATGTCAATGCTAATGCCAATGCTAATGCCAATGCAAATACTAATGTCAATGCCAATGCTAATGTCAATGCAAATACTAATGTCAATGTCAATGCTAATGTCAATGCTAATGTCAATGCTAATGCCAATGCTAATGCCAATGCAAATACTAATGTCAATGTCAATGTTAATGTCATTGCAAATACAAATGTCAATGCCAATGCTAATGTCAATGCTAATGCCAATGCTAATGTCAATGATTATGCCAATGCTAATGTAAATGCTAATGCCAATGCCAGTGCTAATGTCAATGCTAATGTCAATGCTAATGCCAGTGCTAATGCAAATGCTAATATCAATGCAAATACTAATGTCAATGTCAATGCAAATACTAATGTCAATGCAAATGCCAATGCCAATGCTAATGTAAATGCTAATGTCAATGCTAATGCCAATGCTAATGCCAATGCAAATACTAATGTCAATGTCAATGCTAATGTCAATGCAAATACTAATGTCAATGCTAATGTCAATGTCAATGCTAATGTAAATGCTAATGTCAATGCTAATGCCAATGCTAATGTCAATGCTAATGCAAATACTAATGTCAATGCCAATGCTAATGTCAATGCAAATACTAATGTCAATGCTAATGTCAATGTCAATGCTAATGTCAATGCTAATGTCAATGTCAATGCTAATGTAAATGCTAATGTCAATGCTAATGCCAATGCTAATGCTAATGTCAATGCTAATGCCAGTGCTAATGCAAATGCTAATGCCAATACAAATACTAATGTCAGTGTAAATGCATATGTCAATACCAATGCTAATGTCAATGCCAATACCAATGCCTATGCTAGTGTCAATGCAAATGCTAATGCCATTGCTAATGCCAATGCTAATGCCAATGCTAATGCCAATGCTAATGTCAATGCTAATGCCAATGCTAATGTCATTGCTAATGCCAATGCTAATGCCAATTTCAATGCAAATGCTAATGCCAATGCTAATGTCAATGCTAATGCCAATACCAATGCCAATACCAATGCCTATGCTAGTGTCAATGCCAATGCTAATGTCAATGCTAATGCCAATGCTAATGTCACTGCTAATGCCAATGCTAATGCCAATGCTAATGTCAATACTAATGCCAATGCTAATGTCAATGCTAATGCCAATGCTAATGTCACTGCTAGTGCCATTGCTAATGCCAATGCTAATGCCAATGCTAATGTCAATGCTAATGCCAATGCTAATGTCATTGCTAATGTCAATGCTAATGCCAATACCAATGCCAATACCAATGCCTATGCTAGTGTCAATGCCAATGCTAATGTCATTGCTAATGTCAATGCTAATGCCAATACTAATGCCTATTCCAATGTCAATGCCAATGCCAATGCTAATGTCAATGCTAATGTCAAAGGGGGACAGGAGAGAGCATGTTACACATTATGTTAATGTTAATGGTGTGATAGAGCCTATTGATACAGCCTATATTCAAACCAAATATCAAAAGGGTGAAAGACCAAATCTATGAGACACTATACTAAAGGTAATGGTCTAACAGGGTCTATTCTAATGAAGTATCTAAAAGTGGCATGTAATAGCATATTACACATCATGCTAATACTAGAGCTGTGATAAAGCTAGATTTGAAAAATAACATATAAAATGTGGCATTATAGAGTCTATTATGCATTATGCTAATGCTATTGAAATAATAGCCCTATAAACAAGTACAAATATGGAAACAGATTGTGCCAATGCCAGTGGCGTGACAGAGCCTATTTGGAAAAAAAACATCAACAGAGTTGTGATAAAGTGCATACCTTTTATGGTAATGTTATTTGTTTGTTTGTGGTTTCACATCACTTTCAACATTATTTCAGTCATTTCGTGATGAGACCTACTTGTAGGAGATATAGTGCTGCCTCACTGAATTGTCATGTCGCAGGTCCTTGACATTTCAACCCACCTGGTCACAGATTTACAAGGACAATGGGTTAATCCTTAAGGCAGGGGCCTCAGCTCATATGGGAAATTGTATCATGAATTCAATCTCGGTTTGGCCAGGAATCAAACTCACAACCTTTGCATCACCAGAGGACCTGGTGCTATTAAGCTAGCGCTCTAACCAACTGTGCCACGGCCCGTGGCCTGGTAATGTTATAGGTACGATAGAACCTGTTTTGAATAAAAATCTAAATAGTAGTAAGAGAGTCAATAACATATTATTCTAATGTGAGGGGAGTGGTAAAGCCTATTCACACCAACTATTTAATAAGTGACATGAATGAGCCTATTTGGCCTTACGCAAATGAACAATATGACATTTCATTTCATCTCAGAGTAGTGAGATAGGTTGCTCCAAAACAAAGGATCTGTCTATGGCCACATCAGGTCAGAAACATTTTTTTCTGGATAATTCAAAGGTATACAAGTGTAAAAGAATAAAATGAACTGTTTGAGACTGCAGTTTGGAATGTACCAACAATATTGACTTGATGTCCACATACTATGAATTTTCCATGCAGTGTTGCTCCAGTCTGATGTCGACACCTGAGGGCAGCACTGTCACTTACTATAACCAATAATTTCTTGGACACTCGGGTGGATCATACATATATAAACCCAGTACCTTAGAGAAGATATTGCCATAAGAGTGGACGAATGGACAGAAGGTCAAAATAAATCATTAAATGACTCAAATTGGTTAAAATCATTTGGTCTAACATTACTTATATGTTGCCAACTATAAACCATAATCTTATGGATAGTCAGATGGATCATATATAAATTAGCCCAGAACTTTATAAAAGATAGCAGAGTTAGAGCAGATGGACAGAAGAATGGATGGTAGGAAGGTTACAGGTGAGACAGGGTAGCTCATCCAACTGTTCAGGCTATTCTCAGCAACTATAAATGGGAGGTAGAAGTAAGAAAGGCAAGCATCCCGGGGCCCCCACTTGAGGTGGGAACAGTGCTACCATGCGTGGTAAGGATTTTGTGTGAGATGGGGGCGTCTAGAGGATGAAAAGTGTGTGATATTGTGTGCACACATTATGGGGGTCAAATGCTGCTAAAACACACAATATGGGTCTTGTGTCAGATCAGATCACACAAAGTGGCCCTTTTTGATGCCTCTTCATAAATGAGTGTGAAATGGCTAAAATCACTCAGGACATGTCACTTTTGACATTTGACCTAACTTTGCCCAAAGGCCTAATTGCAATGGATTAGTGAGGCCATCAGGTGTTAGCTAACAAAGAAGACAATGACAAACAATCAAAGACTCCTTAATTGATTTTCCAGGTTTACTCTAGTAATCTATGTGCACACAGAACTACACATGAACTTGAGGCCTTTGTCAAAGAAAAAAATAAACCACGGCCCAAACCACCACAGACCAAGCGCCGTAGAGACCAGGGAATGGAAGATGATGGCACGACAACAGATGTTATCCAGAACCCAGGAAAAAGGAGAAGGACTGTTCGAACCTTTACGTGCTAAAGTGTAAATATTAATTATCACGACGACAGTAGCAGAACTAGTTACAATACTTTGTGGTTGAGCATATATGATAATTGTTTATGAAAATTAAACAATGTGAGAAATGGTATATTTTTGAATAAATGTGTGTGAAATGGTATGGAATCAGGATTTGATGTTTTGTGTGAAATGGTCTAGAATTGTGCCTCTAATTCGCGATAAATTGTGTGAAAAGGGTGTATATTTCGAAGTAATAGACCACACAATATGGGGATTTTTCAAATTTGATTACCACGCATGGTAGCACTGTTCCCCCCTCAAGTGACCCCCCGGGGCAAGCATCCTGCAGACGAGGTAGACAACGATTGGCCAATACCAACAATGGTTTGAACAGTTGAGATCTCATCAGTTGGATATAAGGAGGTACTTCACATTCGTTAGAGAAGATGGTATTATGGGACAATGCATTATGTCATATTAATTTGACCTGGTTTACTAGTACATCACATTCGTTAGAGAAGATGGTATTAAGGGACAATGCATTATGTCATATTAATTTGACCTGGTTTACTAGTACTTCACATTCGTTAGAGAAGATGGTATTATGGGACAATGCATTATGTCATATTAATTTGACCTGGTTTACTAGTACATCACATTCGTTAGAGAAGATGGTATTAAGGGACGATGCATTATGTCATATTAATTTGACCTGGTTTACTAGTACATCACATTCGTTAGAGAAGATGGTATTAAGGGACAATGCATTATGTCATATTAATTTGACCTGGTTTACTAGTACATCACATTCGTTAGAGAAGATGGTATTAAGGGACAATGCATTATGTCATATTAATTTGACCTGGTTTACTAGTACATCACATTCGTTAGAGAAGATGGTATTAAGGGACAATGCATTATGTCATATTAGTTTGACCTGGTTTACTAGTACATCACATTCGTTAGAGAAGATGGTATAAAGGGACAATGCATTATGTCATATTAGTTTGACCTGGTTTACTAGTACTTCACATTCGTTAGAGAAGATGGTATTAATGGACAATGCATTATGTCATATTAGTTTGACCTGGTTTACTAGTACTTCACATTCGTTAGAGAAGATGGTATTAATGGACAATGCATTATGTCATATTAGTTTGACCTGGTTTACTAGTACTTCACATTCGTTAGAGAAGATGGTATTAAGGGACAATGCATTATGTCATATTAGTTTGACCTGCTTTACTAGTACTTCACATTCGTTAGAGAAGATGGTATTAATGGACAATGCATTATGTCATATTAGTTTGACCTGGTTTACTAGTACTTCACATTCGTTAGAGAAGATGGTATTAAGGGACAATGCATTATGTCATATTAGTTTGACCTGGTTTACTAGTACATCACATTCGTTAGAGAAGATGGTATAAAGGGACAATGCATTATGTCATATTAGTTAGACCTGGTTTACTAGTACATCACATTCGTTAGAGAAGATGGTATTATGGGACAATGCATTATGTCATATTAGTTTGACCTGCTTTACTAGTACTTCACATTCGTTAGAGAAGATGGTATTAAGGCACAGTGCATTATGTCATATTAGTTTGACCTGGTTTACTAGTACTTCACATTCGTTAGAGAAGATGGTATTATGGGACAATGCATTATGTCATATTAGTTTGACCTGGTTTACTAGTACTTCACATTCGTTAGAGAAGATGGTATTAATGGACAATGCATTATGTCATATTAGTTTGACCTGGTTTACTAGTACTTCACATTCGTTAGAGAAGATGGTATTAATGGACAATGCATTATGTCATATTAGTTTGACCTGGTTTACTAGTACTTCACATTCGTTAGAGAAGATGGTATTAAGGGACAATGCATTATGTCATATTAGTTTGACCTGCTTTACTAGTACTTCACATTCGTTAGAGAAGATGGTATTAATGGACAATGCATTATGTCATATTAGTTTGACCTGGTTTACTAGTACTTCACATTCGTTAGAGAAGATGGTATTATGGGACAATGCATTATGTCATATCAGTTTGACCTGGTTTACTAGTACATCACATTCGTTAGAGAAGATGGTATTAAGGGACAATGCATTATGTCATATTAGTTTGACCTGGTTTACTAGTACTTCACATTCGTTAGAGAAGATGGTATTAAGGGACAATGCATTATGTCATATTAGTTTGACCTGGTTTACTAGTACTTTACATTCGTTAGAGAAGATGGTATTATGGGACAATGCATTATGTCATATTAGTTTGACCTGGTTTACTAGTACTTCACATTCGTTAGAGAAGATGGTATTATTGGACAATGCATTATGTCATATTAGTTTGACCTGGTTTACTAGTACTTCACATTCGTTAGAGAAGATGGTATTATTGGACAATGCATTATGTCATATTAGTTTGACCTGGTTTACTAGTACATCACATTCGTTAGAGAAGATGGTATTAATGGATAATGCATTATGTCATATTAGTTTGACCTGGTTTACTAGTACAGGTCTGAATAATATCAATATGCAAACATCTCACTTCTCACGTTATTTCTTTTGATCATTTAAAATCTGAAAATTTAAATATATTTCCCCTGAAATCAAAAAATCTAAAGCTGTTGAGCACTGATATAAATATATTTAACTAATTTTCTCCAAATAACCAGTGGGTTTTAAAATTTTATTTTATGAAGATTGAAACAAATTACACTCGATTCAAGCCTATAACAGATGATCTTAAAACATTTATTGAATATGGTAATCTCACAACATTACAGTTATAAACATCATTGTATTACACAATTATGTATATTAATAGTGCAGTGTCAATCCATTTGTCTGTTGAGCATGAATTGGCACTTTGTTGACAAAAAAATGAATGCTTTAATGACAGGTGAATGTTTTGGTTACTGGTGACCAGTATTGCCAACAGAGCATTTGTATTTGAATATTTATGGGAATAGATAACTGGCATGATGTACAAGTGGCATAAATGTGTATATATGTATGTGACTTATAGATAAAGTTAGTAAATATCTGCAGCAAATATACACCTATCCACAAGAGCTTGACAAGGGGTTCAAACCAAATTCTTATTATATCTTGAATCAAGTTCAACATAAAAACCAATAGTTTAGCCTTAAAGTGGGTTTGGAGGCAATGGAGGACAACAACAAAAAAATATTACATATTATTACATTTAACTATTACATATTAACATAATTTGTTCAGGCTACCATTGCAGAGTAGCTTGATAAGGCAGCAGTCTGTTCTGAAAGCTTAGTTCTTTTTGGCTTGTTTACAAATAGCACGTAATATATACAGTAAAAGAATGTGGTATTATAATGTAATCTTGTCGTCTCTATGAGATTTGATCCTTCATATGTGACTGTCTATAAGGAATCATTCAAAGCACAGATATTTCAATTGGCAAAGCACAAATATTTCAATTGGCAAAGCACAAATATTTCACTTCCCAGTGTTACTACACTGTCCTGGTTAAACCATTGACATATTTGATATTATGATTCTCTTATCAATATAGATATTGAAGGAACTAAACACATATATAAATATATAAAAATATTACCGGTACATATTATTACATATAACAATTACATATTAACATATTTTTTTCAGGCTACCATTGTAGAGTAGCTTGATAAGGCAGCAGTCTATTGAAGCATATCATGATCGGATGCCGATCTGATGTGCTGATATTTCCCGTTTAATGGCTACTTCCTGTTTGTGTATGTCTTCCTGAAGTAGTTCCTCGTTGCTCGGGTGCCACAGTTTATTGATTATCCTCTCCATGTTGGTTGCATACACAGTGTGAGATGGGATCGCACTCTTATGCACCTAAAATTAGCACAAAAGTGTTTAACACAAACCTTATTTATAAAACTGATTTCTGTTATTTATTTATTTGTCTTGTTTACCCATGATTTGCTGAAACAGGTGTATATCAAATTTTAAACTTGAATTAAACCCTGATTTTCTTAATTTTGTATTTACCAATTCTCCAATTCGTGAAATACTTAAATTATATTGTCTGAGAAAATAATCTTTTTGCAAGATTACTAGAGAAGTAGGTTTGTAAACATACCTGTAAAGCATCAAAAAGGTCAAAGAGTGTAACAGGGAGTTTGCCTGGAGGTGGTACAGCCGCACATGCTAGCTGCATCGCTGCATCCCGTGATCCTGTCTCAAAAGATGGCTTCACCGTGGGCATGTGCGCCCCCTTGTGAGACACAGAGGTAGCTTCACTGAAGTACAAAGACAAATCAACATCAAAGATTTGCTCGTAACAGAAACAACACTAGTATTAAAAATGATTTTATTTACACATTCATATTGCACAGCATATAAAACCAAAAAAACTGTTCCCTTTGAAAGTTTTTATCTGAATAAAATATGTCCATGAATATTTTGTTTATAGCTACTGCCATTTTGATACTGATATTTTGTACATATTTTATGAGAGATTATTGGCAAGATCAGTTTGCAATTTGTGTACCCACCTGACTTCTGAGATGTCCATGACATGTGCAGCGTTTCTGTAGGACGTAACTGGCAGTTCTGTTCCCATGGCATAACGGAACTTCTTATCTCGCAATCTGTATGCATTACGTCGTGCTAGCACTATGGTTAAAATATTTTTGAGAGCCATCTGCAATCAGAAGGGAACAATGAAATATCAATTTTGTGACAATATAAGGATATTTTTAATCAGCATGTTACCAATAATCAGAATTTTCTCTTTGTATTGAGTTACTAATTAACCCACTAAATTTACATTTAAAGTACAAAAATCACTGAATCTTAAGAATATCTTTAATTTTTCTACTATTTTTATATCACATGAAATATAGATATATTTATTTATTTTTACTCATACAATCTTAAAACAATACATGCCCAACATTAATTAAATATTTCAATGAATAATGCTTTAAACTCTGAAGCTGAAAATTTCAAAATAAGTGAAACCAAAATGAAAAGAAGTGTTAGGCGAGTACCTGTGTGGCTTGCATGAGCATTCTGACGGCATTGTCCTCGACATTTTCCATACCAAAGTCCCAGGCCGTCACAATCATCCGGCCATGCACCATGCCGATATCTGGCAGCAACAACTCTCGGCTAGCAAACGCTGCAAGCAAAAACACACTGCAAATGCAACCACTCGACCATATATCTTGGTTTAAACACATCATATTAACAAAAGAACAACAGTTGTATAGTGATATCAAGGTGATTTTTTCATACAAATAAGCTATCATGCCTATTTTGAATAATAGCTTATTTAAAAGTGTTTTATAGGTTTGTACAAATTACCAAACTAAAATAATAGAGAATGTGTATTTTGAACAAAGTGTTTTACAGGTCTGTCAAATTGCTAAAATGAATAAAATAAATAAAATAATAGAGAATGTGTATAGGAACATCACAATTTGTATGGCTCCTTGAGCAGTTTCACATTTATTATCATAATAGAACATTCCAATATATAACCTACCAGGACCCCTCTCATCCGGTTCCGCAGGTAAGTTGACTGGTAGTGCTTGTTGCAATATATTGACAGGAACAAATCTTTGCTAAATGATTGAAAAAAAAAATCCTTAGAATTATTACAGAAATAAGCTTTATCATTCATTAATGTAGATTTTCTATTTATTGAGACATGTACTCTTGTCATCCTTCACAATGGCTTACATAATATCATAGGTTTGGTCACATTGATAAATAATAAGGATTAAAGTCTGACAACTTATATTCTAAAACTAAGTTGGTGAGAGGAGAGTGTTTTTACCTGGAAGTGTGTTCTAGCCACTGTGCTGTGTGTGGCTGAGGTGTGCGCTGTCTTGCGTCGCTTGCTGCTACTTTTCTTATCTTTCTTCTTCCCTGGACTTGTTATGGTCTCACTGCTGCTCTGCTGCTCTCTCACTGCAACAACAATAACTCAAATATAGAAAAATATCCAAAAACAATGGCCTCAGAACTATGCTGACCATTGCCTTTTTTGTAATGTTTGTGAACATTTTTTTGTAGATGTCTGCAAACTGCTTTATCAATGAACATTTAAATCCTTTCCCAGAACATACTTGAGCAGACAACAATTTCTGTCAATCAAAATGCATTTTACATACTAAATTCAGCTTCAACTCTTGTTGTTATCCTGATTGTCATTGGTCGATACTTGTCATGCCATTCAAAATGGCGGCCTCCTTGACAACTCAGTGATAGCTATTATATAATTTTTTTTGGATTAAATAAATTTTTTTTATCATAAAAACATGGAAAACTTGAACAAATTATTTGTAGATTTTAAATAAGAATTTAAAATAGCACATAGTTTTGAAACAGTTAATATTATACCGAAAACACTATTCTGGAAATTATATCAAAGAAAATTGTGCACAGTTGACATCATAATTAAATATATGAATGACTTACTCAGAGTGGATCCCAGACTCTGGCATTTGTGTATCAGTGCCAAGATGAAGTGGTTATGGAGTTGAACTAAAATATAATACGGACTTAAAATCAATTCTTTACATTAAATTTTCTCTGTTTATAATATCGTAAATTAAGAATATGTCGCACCAAATTTGCATAACATGTTCAAGAAATATGTATTTTTAATTAGTGATAGTCTTCCAAAATAATAATCAGAAAATGTTTAAATTTAAATATTTTTCTAATACCTGCTTCAGTTGGTAACATTTTCCTTGCTTCATGATCAAAGTCTTCTTTTGTCAGTTTAGTTCGAAACCAAGATTTCAGCAGTTGTAGATATCTGAAATATCAGAAAAATTATTTTATACATTGTGGACTGTGCAAGTTATTCATCTGACCTAACCTTTCCACATAATTTATGTGTATCACGTTTTCATTATAAACAAAGGTCAACCATCTGAGCTGCAGAAATTGCTGATATGTTTGTTTTCTCTCTTGGTATCCCTGCACCCCGGGCCCTGCATGTGCCGTGAGAGGCTGGAAACTAATGTAGTTCTCAAAGACTCTGTAGTCAAAACTATACAAGCTGATTGCTGACTGCCCGATTGAAAACAACACACCAGAACTGCACAAATAAAATCGCAAGTACAAAAAAACTCTCTAAAATCTAATCATTATGTTGTGGCCAGCCGATAATCCAGTTGATCTTCATGCATCAATGCCCTGGCCGTGAATCCGGAACTAGGTCTGTGTTATAGTTTATACCTCAGTGATGCGCATATCGACGAGATTTCCAATGAATACGAGCATGCCAAGTATTTCGTAACGTATTGATTAACTGTGAACTATTTTCCGTCGGCCATCTTTAGACTGGTCTCCCACCGAGTGCCAAAACATTGTGTATACACAGAGGGCGGAAACCAGTCTATGGCTGTAGGCACCATTTTCGGGTCACGTGACGGGGTCAAATGAGGTGCGCTTTGTTTACAAAACGTTTTTGTAACACGGATGGTTCCTTTTTTGACAATGATTGCCGACAGGCAATCATTGTCAAAAACAGGAACTATCTGTGTTATTCTGTGATCGGTACGATCATGGGAAATGAGTAGTCATATCCTGTGGGTTGTAATTCGTTTTTTTCTGTGGTCATTATTGTTAAAGCAACTGACACCACTGTGGAGTGTTCGTCGTGTGCATGCGTAGATTAGACTGGTGCTGCCCTCTTTTCTTTACATTCGGTAGGGGACCAGTCTAGTATTCGGCGTATGAATACCAAAGAAAAGAAGTGCTTGATGTAAACAAAGCAGAACATTCAAAACTATGTCATCGTGTTCGCCCATCGTTTCATAAAATTATCTTTTTAAATTGCTTGAAAATGCTCCCCAAACGATAGAACAAGGAACTATCAGTAAGTTTAGTTCAAATTTGGTGTAAATCGGACAATTAGAAGTCAGATGACAAGCAAAAGTCTGATCGATGATTTGCGGTTAGCGCCTGAGCGATAATAGAGCAACTTACGTAATCGAGCATGAAAAGGAACATCTTTGCACCCAGTTGAACTAGAAAATTCGTTCATATACCAAATTAAATGTTTTTAAAAGATGAATATTTTTTCCCATCCGTGTTACATGTGGATCACCACTTTTTCTTGTGAATGATAAATATCTTGTTTCATGTATCATTAAAAAAAAATACAGTAGTTGTCTGAGGTATAAAAACAAAACATGCCTCGTCGGGTCAGCTGGGTGAGCGGATTCAGTTCGTTGGTGATGGCGGTATCCTTCCGCCATCACCAACTCACTGAATCCGCTCACCCAGCTTTTCGGCGAAGGGTATCCGTCCGCCATCACCAACAAACTGAATCCGCTCACCCAGCTTCCCCGACTCGGTATGTTTTGTTATAATATATCGTGGTGATGGTGGTGCCGCCACGAGATCGGTTCACCTAAACGATAATGCAGAACTGGGCAGTGTGTCCTAACCTATATAGCCTTATGCAAACTCCTCATGCTTGTAAGGAATGGTCCCTGAGCCTGTGAGCTCATGTAAATAATGCCTGCTCCCCAATAAACACATGCTTGCCCAACATGGCTGTCTCTGTTCTTCTATGATGTTCCATCACATTCCCCAGTCATTTATGAGCCCATTACATGGTGTCAGAAGTGGAGAACTGTCTCAAATCATAGTTTAAGGTCTCAAGCAGACTGTGAACTGGTAAGAAAATGGAATTCAAGCCTCCCACATCATTTAATCCAGGGGACAATGCAGCAGAGTCCTGGAGGCTCTACAAACAGCAGTATGACTTTTTCCTTGAAGCAGCTGACCTCACTGGGGCAAGTGAAAAAAGAAAGGTGGCTATGTTGTTACATTGTATGGGGGTTGAATATCAAAAGATTTATGGAACAATTGCATGGGATGCTGATGGAGATAAGGACAAATTTGATAAAGTTATTGAAAAATTAGACTCCTACTTTCAGCCAAGAAAGCACATAGGAACACTCATGGGAAAATTTAACACAAGAATTCAGAAGCCAGGAGAATCCCTCCAGTCATACATAACTGATCTGAAAAGCCTGGGATCACAATGTGAATTGGGGGATCTGACAGACAAGCTAGTGGCACACCGCATATCTGCCGGTGTCAGAGATGAGAGTTTGAAAGAAAAATTGATGGGAAAAGATGATTTAACACTTGACAAAGCAATTGATATCTGCATGAGACATGAGTATAAAGCTGAACAGAGAAAAGTGTTTGCCACTCCCCCACAGAGTCAAGATGTGAATTATGTGCAGAAGCGTGGATCACGCAGCCGTGGGCGTGGTCGCGGAAACCCCAATCAGCGCACAAATACAAGTGGTCCAGAGTGTGACAATTGCGGTTTGCGCCACGCACTGGGCAAATCTCACTGCCCAGCTGCGGAGAAAAACTGTGATTTTTGTGGAATCAAAGGCCATTTTTTCAAGAAATGCCACAAGCGACACGCGCAGTCACAGACCGGGCGAGGTCGTGGTTACGGTTACAGACGCGGTTACAGGCGAGGACGTTATCGTGGTCGTGGATATGGATCGCACCGGTACGTGCACCATCTTGCTGCTGGTGAAGAGCCAGAGCAAACTGATGATGAATTGGCACAAGAATTTGCAGATGCTATGTATATATCCCATATCACCACTGATGAACCAGAGTATGCACTTGAACCTGAGTATGATTATACAGGAGACATGACAGATACTTTGTACATTGCAAATATCACTTCTGGTCCAGGTAAATCCTCATGGAACACAAAACTGAACACCAGGGGCATGCTCGTCCCGTATATGGTTGACACTGGAGCTATGTGTAGTGTGATCTCCCAGGCCACTCTATCACAAATACCGGGTCCAAAGCCCCACATTAGACCCAGTTACACAAACCTGAGGGCTTTCGGTGGGCAGAAACTGCATCCAGTTGGGAGTGTGGAGCTCCCAGTCAAATTCAAAAGTACAGAAAAAAAGGTGAAATTTGAAGTGTTGCCAAACGTACAAAATCTCATTGGTGGTCAGGACTCAGAGGAACTTGGCTTGGTGCGGAGAGTGTTCAATGTTAACCAGTCACAAAATTCCACGCAGTCACACAGCTCGTCTGCGTCGCCCAAGTCACAAACCCAAACTCAGTCACACAAGTCCCAGACTCAAACACAGCCAAAGCAGCCACAAGAACATGATCAGTCACAGCTGAAGTATCTCATAGACAAATACAAGGATGTTTTTGAAGGTCTGGGTAGTGTTGAACAGAAATATGATATTGTGTTGAAACCAGATGCGGAGCCTACTGTCCAACCAGCCCGTCCCATACCGGTAGCGCTGCGCCCTCGTGTGAAGGAGGAACTTGACAAAATGGAGATGGCTGGAATTATTGAGAAAGTTCCACCAGGTGAACCTGCGGATTGGGTCTCAAACATGGTTGTGGTTTCAAAGCCCAACAAGATCAGAATATGCATCAACCCCAAAATGCTGAACAAAGCAATCAAACGTGAGCACCACCCACTCAGAACCGTGGAGGATGTCGCCACGCGACTCAATGGCAGTCGGTACTTTACGGTACTGGATTGCAATCAGGGTTTCTTTCAGCTGAGACTCACAGAACAGTCCTCAAAATTACTAGTGATGAATACTCCCTTTGGAAGGTATAGGTATTTGCGCATGCCCATGGGGGTCGCATGCGCACCTGAGATTTACCAGAGAGCAATGGAGGACATGTTCGGAGATCTGGACGGAGTAGAAATCATCATGGATGACTTGCTCATTCACGCCTTAGAGCTGATGGAGATGGCGAGGAGACTCGAGGCAGTGCTCCTCCGAGCCCGAGAGCTGAACATCAAGTTCACGCTGCGCAAGTTGAAGCTTGCACTACCAGAGGTCGACTACGTGGGTCACGTGTTCAGTGGTGAAGGTATAAAGCCCGCAAAGGACAAAGTTGCAGCAATCGCACACATGCCACTGCCAAAGGATCATGAGGAGCTGTCCAGAGCACTAGGAGTAGTCACATACCTCTCAAAGTTCATCCCAAACCTGTCCACAATGGTGAAGCCATTGAGAGAAGTACTGCAGTCACAAGATTGGTACTTTGATGAGCCTCAGAAGAGAGCCTGGAAACAAATGGTCTCAACCCTGACAAGCCAGCCTGTACTGCGCTTCTACAGCACTACCGAGCCAGTTGAGATTACCTGTGATGCGTCCAAATCTGGCTTGGGAGCGATGATGTCACAAGGAGGGCAACCAGTAGCATATGCGTCACGCGCACTGAGTGATGCAGAAACGCGCTATGCGCAAATTGAAAAGGAGATGCTAGCCATCACATTTGCCTGCGGAAAATTTCACAAGCTGATATATGGCAGGCCAGATGTGACCATATACACAGACCACAAGCCACTTGAGTCAATCTACATGAAGGATATCTGCAAAGCTCCAATGAGACTTCAAAAGATGCTACTCAAAGTACAGCCCTATCCCTTCAAGCTAGTGTTCAGACCTGGGAAGGAGATCCCAGTTGCCGACGCACTCAGTCGTGCCTACCTGCCTCATGCATCCCCCTCCCTGATGGATGATGAGATGATGATCTGCAGCATCTCTGAAGTGATCCCGTTCAGTCCACAGAAGTACCAGCTACTTTGTGAGGAGACACACAAGGATCCTGTATTGCAGAGACTGATCCAGATGATCCAAGAAGGATGGCCAGATGAGAAGAGATCAGTCCCGAATGAGATCCGCTCCTTTTGGGATGTGCGAGATGAACTCTCGGTGTACCAGAACATAGTGTTCCGAGGTGAGCGTGTGGTCGTCCCACAGACCATGCAGTCAGAAATGCTGAGCATCATTCATGCAGCACACCAAGGTATGGTGAAGAGTAAACAGAGAGCAAATGACGTCCTGTTCTGGCCAGGAATGAACAAACAGATTGAAGAAGTAGTCAGCAAATGTGCAAACTGCCTAGCAGCCAGAAACAAGCAGCAGAAAGAGCCACTCAAACCCTCAAATGTGCCGTCCCTGCCATGGGCCAAAGTCGCAGCCGACCTGTTTGAGCTGTTCGGAGAGACATTTCTAGTAAATGTGGATTACTATAGTGAGTTCTTTGAGTTGGCAAAGCTGCTGAGTACAACAAGTGAGAGTGTGATAGAAAGTCTGAAGGAAATCATGAGTAGACATGGCATACCCAGTGAACTAGTGAGTGACTGTGGACCACAGTTTGTGAGTAAAGCATTCAAGAAGTTTGCCGAGGAGTATGGGTTTGTCCACCGGCTGACAAGTCCTACTCATGCACAAAGTAACGGCATGGCAGAGAAAGCAGTCCAAACTGCTAAGAAAATCATCACAAGAGCCAAGGAGACTGGGCAGGACCCTTACCTAGCACTGCTAGACTGGAGAAACACCCCTAGGGACAGGGAGATTGGGTCGCCCGCCCAGCGTCTCATGGGTCGGAGAACCCGTACCAGATTGCCTACAGCACCAGCTTTGCTGTACCCAAAGACCATAGATCCAGTGATGGTCAAAGCCAAGCTGCAGGCTTATAGAGACCAGCAGAAAGGATTCTATGACAAATCTGCAAAACCACTACCGTTTCTAGCTCCAGGTGACACAGTGCGCATGAGGTCAAACACAGAGAATAGCTGGAAACCCGCCAGAGTGGTGGACTATGCAGACACAGAAGGTAGATCCTACTATGTGGAGAATCCAAATGGCAGGCTGTATAGGAGAAATCGAGTACATCTGATGAAAACTCCAGAGTTTTTCCACAGCCACATACAGCCAAATGCAGCACAACAGGTAAAAGCCAGACCGGATGTGGTCAACCCTCCCCAGAGTGCGCCACTGGTTCAGCCTCCAATCGTACCTGTTACCCCTCCGAGGAGAGCCCCACCTCCTCCAGTGATGCCAGTCACCCCACCAAGACCACCCTCTCAAATGGTGACTAGTGCATCTCCTCCGCCAAGGATGACTCCAACCAGTCAGGTACCAGTAGTACCAGTTGCTACACCAGGTACGCCTATGAAGCACTCAGTTACAGTACCCTCTCCAGGTACCCCGGTTCTACCAACCAGAACCATGTCAGGACGCCAGGTTCGCATGCCAACCAGGCTGAAAGACTATGTGATGAAATAGACTTCACTCAGGAGAGAACCCATATGAGTAGAACACAATCAGAAGAGAGTATAAGTGTTTCATTAAAATGACTGAACTAAAAAACTGTGTGTGAATTTTTGATCAGAATAACTGTTCAGAGGAGAGAAGTCTTATAAGGTGTTTTTTTAAAAGGAGAAATTTGTGTGTGTTTATTCAAAATATTGTGCTTACAGTAGAAATGTGTGTGTTTCAACCTAATATGGAAATATTTTGTGTTTATGTGCTCGTGCTATCACAAACAGAAGTGTGTTGATACATTATCAGTGAGAAATTGTGATTGTGTGACAATGTGTATCATCAGACTACACACAGGAGAGAAGCATTTCAAAATGAGTGAAGATTTCACAAAGTGAAATGTGTGTGGAAAGTTGAAATGTGTGAAGTACATAACATGTGTGTTGTGTTATGTGTGAGAAATGAAAAGATAAATGTGCTATTCTGAAATCATAATATATGTTGTGGAGTACTTGATGGAAAGTGCTCATTCTAAAAGTGGATTTCAATGGAAATAGTGATACCATCTTGTGTGGATTCCAGGAGAGAAATGTATTGTGTGGGATAGCAAGAAGCAAATCTATTGTGTGTGATTATGTGTAGTTAAAAAAAAAAAAAAGGGCATAAAACAGAACTTAAATCATGAAAAAACTTTATTTGTAATAATATCTATCATACCTGAGAACTGTTATAGACATTTGTTTCAGTAATATTCTTTATTTGCATTATCATGATAATTATGTACAAATATGGTATTCGACTTAAATTTCAAAAGAAGGGAGATGTAAGGAATGGTCCCTGAGCCTGTGAGCTCATGTAAATAATGCCTGCTCCCCAATAAACACATGCTTGCCCAACATGGCTGTCTCTGTTCTTCTATGATGTTCCATCACATTCCCCAGTCATTTATGAGCCCATTACAATGCTGACATTTAAATTTAATATATTCCTACTTATCTGCACAATGTAGAAATTCCTACTTTATAATACCTACATTGTGCAAGATTCCTCCACAGAATCCTAGCCCTCCTACTTTATACCTCAGTGATGCGCGTATTGATGCGATTTCGAATGAATACGAGCATGCCGATTATTTGTAAAGTATTGATTAGCCATCTTTAGACTGGTTCCCCATCGAGTGTCAAGAACATCGTGTATATACACAGATGACGGCAACCAGTCTATGGCTGTACGCGCCATTTTCGGGTCACGTGACGGGGTCAAATGAGGTGCGCTTTGTTTACAAATGTTTGTAACGATAAATATCTTGTTTCATGTATCATTTTTTAAAAATACAGTAGTTGTCTGAGGTATAAAAACAAAACATACCTCGTCGGTCAGCTGTGTGAGCGGATTCGGCTCAGGGTATCCTTCCGCAATCACCAACGAACTGAATCCGCTCACACAGCTGACCGACGAGGTATGTTTTGTTATAGTAGACAATAACATGTCCATATATATGGACAATAAACCAGCTCGCAGGTGCCCGTATGCCTTTGCCCGGAATTCCGGTCACACGTCACTGGAACTTGTGGTTGTTGTTTAGGGTTTCCCTGTTCTATATTTATGTCAACCAATCAGAGCAAACCCTCCATAATAGTGACATTATTCGCCCGCTGCACAAACCCATTGCAACGAGATGTCCTTGATAGTCCTATATATAGATTGGACTGCATAGTCTATTTGTTATAGTCACTGTCAATCCCATCAAGCTAGCGATAAATGGGAACCTTATTTTTGGTGTAGGTACGCAGGGAAATTCAACGTTTCCTTTCATGTAAATATCAAGAAAACACTGTTAACTAAAATGTTAACACATTACTTACACTTTCATGTCATCTCCAATAGCGTCTGCGAGGTTTTTCTTACAGGCGACTAAATCCAAGGAGGCTGCCATTTTTGTTTACGGAAACTGTCGGAAAGAGCCGAAGTACCGGCATCCCAAGACGAGGCTGTCGCTGTTTACGTGGCAGGCTGTTCTAAAAAGAACATACTACCCCTTCTCAATTTTACCTCTTTCTGTATTTAGATCATCTTTACAAACACATATGACAAAGTAACAATTACGATTTTGATATTTTCCTATTATGATTTAGATGTTTGCATATCTGAAATACAATTTATGCGATGTCATACTCGCATCTTTGCAAAATAATGGATGAAGTGTTTATACATTGGAGGGAGGATGTGAAATAAAGATAACGAGTAAAGTTCACAATTTCGTTTCCGGTGGTCCATTTTCCATCAAGAAGGAGTACGTGGCCTTCAAGCAAAACATAAAAAATCACACAATTCTGCGAAAATGTCGCAGCGAAACGCATTTGTCGATAAAGGGGAGGAAATTGCCGATCAGGTAGGACAAGTTTTGCTCAAGTCTCTGGTAAAATAGGCATGCATTTTCATTCTAACATGGGCGAAAGTGGCATCAAGTTGAGGGGAGAAAGTGCACATGACTGCAGAACATGAGATGTGAGAGTGAAGTTTGACAAAGTGACTTTTATTTCTTAACGTTAGTGATTTGTGCCTTACAGAAATTTATCAAATTATAGGTAGCTGTTTGGCCAGCACTGAAAAAGGTGTAATTGTTTGATGCTGAAGTAAGCAGCTGGGCCAGGTTGACAGCTGTTACAACTTATTAAGGAATGTCCTCAGAATCCTTCCTCAATCAGTGTCAGAGATTGTGGCCTCATGTGTTCAATAATATCTACTCATCAGTGACCAGTTTCCGCTGATGAAGTAGACCGTGACTGTCAGCGGCTACATGGTTCCTATCCAGCTTAGCCGCTGTAATCTGCGGTAGTTAGTAGTGACGGAAAACTGGTCGGGCACGAGTACATCATATGTTGTTGCATTCCATAAATACTTTCCAAATGTATGAACGATAATAACATTCCATAAATCTTTTCATGGTAAATGTCTTGAGTGCAAGATGTATTGAGTACCATACATTGAGCTCTGGTTTTGAAAGGCTGGTTCAATGCGACCTGTACCCACAGGTTCACAATATTTTATTTTATTTTATTGATATTGTGGCTAAACATTACATACACATAATCTTCTCTTGGAACATTTAGGGGAGATTCACATTTGGTGGATGTGAAATGATGAAGCTCTTGTGAAATTCCCCAACCTCATATTTTTACAGAGAACTGTATTTAGCTTCCAGTCTCTCAAGGCATTTGCACCACCGCACGTGCAAGATACAGATGAATATGGCATATACGTTGTAAGCAGACCTTTGTATGATCTATTTATGTGATATGTCATCACCTCCTGCGAGTGCTGTGAGAGGCTGGCAGCGGTTCTCTTTGTGAGAGTCATCCTCACCATATGAAAACGTCCTGGGATATCAGGGGATACAAGTCAGTCTTAAAATGATAAAAAGTCTCAATAACATTATCATTAAGATGTGAATTTTCCCATATGTCCCCATGTGAATGCAATTGACAAGTGCATTAGGATCATTTAATTGACTTGTATACATTGATTGTGTCTACAAATTACAGATACATTGATTTGACTATCAGATGAGTGACTGGCATTCCACAGTAATGAACTGTTTATACATGTACACCCAGATCTATTTGGGCTTTTAAGTCCCACAGAATGAAAATAAAGACTTTAATTACGAGCAGTATTGATACTATGTACAGATGAGTATGTTGAGTTCCTTGCTCCTGTTTTGGATTGTGCATGCAGCACAGAATGCCATATATTGACATATCTATATGGAACAGTCCATGTTGACAGAAATACATACACGCCTCTGTCATGTATGTGTTGATGTGGAGCAGGAGTCCTCAGATGAAGGCTGACCCTACCATGCTTACCATGTCAGCAGCATTTAGGAATGCCAGTACCTGTGACTGGAGGCAAGAATGCTTTCAAGGGCCTAGCCATAACACAATTCTCGAAATGCATGTCAGATGTATTTAATTTTAAATATCTATATTTTATCATCTCAAAATCATTAGATGTACAAGATAGACCCATAGTTTGGCCTTAAACCAGTTTCTTCCACTTCTATATAGGTCAGTAATGTAATGTTACCCATAGAAGTTCAGCTTATCTGCCATTCCTCTTTATCACATTGGGATATTACATTCATGGTGTACACTGATGGACACGTCGCTTCAAAAGCACTATGCAAAATTGACCTTAAAAACTTATTTATTTATTTATACCAATAATTTTTTACAAATGTATTGAAATGTTCAGTATATTTTGAAATTGATGTTGTAAACCTTGATGGTATAGAAAAAGTGAGTGCATATTTCAAGGTCTTGTGAGTAAAATGAATCTATTGGTCTGAAAATATTTTTTAAATATTCATGTCATATGCCGCTTGGCTGAGCCCATATATAAACAATAGTTGCATTACACAGAAGTTTGACCATACATGTACTTGCATTCAAAATTTTGCGGTAATGTATGCTCAGCTTTCAGTATTTGTGTACTCTTGATGTTGTAGTTACTGTGCCATGGCAAGCACATTCTGCCTCACGTGGCCCGACTCTGCCTCATATCAACATATATTTGTGAACTCTCGATGTTGTAGTTACTGCGTCATGGCAAGCACATTCTGCCTCACATGGCCCGACTCTGCCTCATATCAACGTATATTTGTGTACTCTTGATGTTGTAGTTACTGCGCCGTGGCAAGCACATTCTGCCTCACGTAGCCTCATATCAACGTATATTTGTGAACTCTTGATGTTGTAGTTACTGCGTCATGGTAAGCACATTCTGCCTCACGTAGCCTCATATCAACATATATTTGTGAACTCTTGATGTTGTAGTTACTGCGTCATGGCAAGCACATTCTACCTCACATGGCCCGACTGCCTCATATCAACGTATATTTGTGTACTCTTGATGTTGTAGTTACTGCGTCATGGTAAGCACATTCTACCTCACATGGCCCGACTGCCTCATATCAACGTATATTTGTGTACTCTTGATGTTGTAGTTACTGCGTCATGGTAAGCACATTCTACCTCACATGGCCCGACTGCCTCATATCAATGTATATCTGTGTACTCTTGATGTTGTAGTTACTGCGTCATGGCAAGCACATTCTGCCTCACGTGGCCCGACTCTGCCTCATATCAACGTTCCTGGAGGACGGCGTGCGCATGTGGTTCCAGTGGAATGAGCAGCGGGACTACATCAACGCCACCTGGGGGTGTGGCTGGTTCCTGGCCACCATGTTTGTCATCATTAATCTGGTCGGGCAGCTCGGAGGATGTGTGATGGTGCTCAGCAGGAAACATGTCAACATCGCCTGCGGATTACTCTTTGGAATCATTGCTCTCCAGGTAGATATACTGTTAAAGTAAACATATTTTTGAGTAAACTTTAAAAGGGTGGTGTGCATCTAATTGAACCATAACAGTTCCATTTCTCGGCAAAAAATATTTTGAGTTAGAATTAATTTCTATTGATAGGGAATTGTCACTTTATATCTTAACTACAAATTAATTGTGTCCTGCTATGTGACAGCTTACATTACAGCTTACATTACAGCTTACATTACAGGATCATGCTTCATGTATGGGTGACCAAATCAAACCAATTAATAGCTAAGCATGATATAATGGAGTCATAGGATGACTTAATTGCATCACAGAATGATTTAATGGAGTCATAGAATAAGTTGGAGTCACAGTGTAACTTAACACAGTCAGAGTATTGCCCTGCATTACCATATTTGATTCTGTTTAGGCTTGTTCAAATATCTATATACAATATTGACTGAATACTGTTAGCTATATGACTCCAATTAAAACTTCTGCATATTCAGTATATATTGTTACACTTATATATTGTTACATTTTGAATATAACAAAAAGGAAAGTTGTTAATTGCTGCTAACCAACATGGACGTGACAAATATAGTTAAAGATCCCAGCTGTAGATGTAGTTGTTGTAGAGTGTCTGTAAACCTTATCTTATTTTGTTTTCCAGACAGTGGCATACAGTATTTTATGGGATCTCAAGTTTTTGATGAGGTGAGTTATCTGAACATTTAATCACACTAAAAACACAAAACAGATTCAATATATAAGTATATTCAGTAGACCAAACTTACAATACATAAAACCTTAAAGGCACAGACACTTTATATTCATGTATCATGTCTGCTAGAAAGTGAATGATATTTAAGCATAAATGATCATAGTTTATGGGGGTTGCAAGATTAGTTTTAAATGTTGATTTTTGTTTCCATGGTTACTAATATAATTATTTTGTCTATGAATTTCAGTGTATTTACACATATATGATCATTTAATCATGTAATTCATACAATTTATTTTACTAGAAAGTATCTCTTCAAAGGCACAGACATTTTATATTCATTTATCTAGAAAGTAAATGATATTGATGCATCATATATCCAAGTCAAGTATGACAGCATGGTATGGTCTGTTGCAGGAACCTGGCGCTGGCTGGCGGCGTGATCCTGCTGCTGGCGGAGAGCAAGGCAGAGGGGAAGAGTTTATTTGCTGGTCTGCCCTCGCTCGGTGAGAACACCCCCAAGACCTACATGCAGCTGAGCGGCCGCATTCTCCTCGTCCTCATGTTCCTCACTCTGCTCAGGTTCGAGTTCTCCTTCCTACAGCTCGTGCAGAACTTCGTGGGAACTGCACTTATTGTCCTCATCGCCGTCGGATACAAAACAAAATTGGCGTCGCTGATACTGGTCGGGTGGCTCACCATTCTCAACTTCTACTTCAATGCATGGTGGAATATTCCGGACTACAAACCCATGAGAGATTTCCTCAAGTATGACTTTTTCCAAACATTGTCTGTCGTGGGAGGACTTCTTTTGGTTGTAGCGCTAGGCCCAGGAGGATATAGTATGGATGAGCATAAGAAGAAGTGGTAGAAAGTGGTAGGCTAGTCATTATAATCGTTATAGGTGTGAACTCCAGGAACTATCACACGTTGTACAGATGAAAGGGCCCCATATATCATGAAGCAGAAGCAATCAGATGAGCTGTGGCAACCTTGGCTATATTATATTATATTATATTATATTATTCAGGCTTTTTCACTTGTACAATATGTGGCGGTTTACAAAATATGCATTGTCTCTGAAACGTAATTCTCTCATTTTGTACCCTGTTGTAAAAGTACCTATATATATATATATATGATTTAATTGAGGCAGAAACAAACTCAGATAAACAAACTCAAATAAACAAACTCAGATAAACAAACTCAGATAAACATTATCAAAAGGGACACAGCACTCATTATTATGCATTGATCAACATATCGGCTTTAGATTTTTTGGACTAGACATATTTGGTTGATGCCAGATTCCAGTTTTGACCTTCACATATGTATTAAAAATAGATAAATGAATAAATTAAATTGAGGATATGATGTTTGCACACCTGGTTTTTGTCTCAAGTTATGTAGTGATATATCTGATGTTCAGTGATGAAAGTCTTCAGGAAATAACCTGAATTCAGGTTTTTTTTTCTTCAAATGTGAAATTCAAAATGGTCTGAACTCAGTCTGAAACATCCAAAAATGACATTTCTGAAAGGGGGTAGGGGCATATTCAGGTTAATTTTTAAGGGTTTCAGGTTTTTTCCTGAATGCTGACTTTCATCACTGGATGTTGACCTCAGTGACCTTACTACTTGCCAGTTAACTCCACCTATCACATACCACAGGGATACACTCCTGGGTATTATAAGGTTACCGGTATATATACATCTTATTCTGAACATGATTTTCTGGGATTTTAAAGTGAAACTGTGACTCGGAAAACTTAGAACTAATGGTTAACAAAAACAAATAAATGTCAATTTAGAAGAAAATTATATACTTTAACGGAATGTCTGGAAAAGAATAAGGAGATTTTGCATCATAAAAGTAGAGCTTAATTTGTGATACTTAATAAATGAAAGGCTTAGCATAGTACTTTTTCAACAGGGTCAACTTGCATCTTCATCCAAATATGTTGTATTGTTATATTTTGAAAAAAAAGGTCCAGTAAAAAATATTGTTAAAAAAAATGTGTGAATGGGGGTGTCGGTTAAGTAAAAATGTACGGTATGTGTGGTGTAAAGAAAATAACTGTCAAAAATATGAGTGAATACATGAAAATATGTGATTATGAAATATATATATCTACTAGTATATATAATGCACAGATATGAAATTGTATTGAATCAGTTGATGAAAGGTACAAAGAATGCATGCAAGCACAAGTGTGTAAAGAACGACATGTATCTGTTAAGTACAAACAAGACAAATGAAATGAGGGAATGTTAGATCATATGCATGACCAAGGCATGATCAGATCCAACCAATCAGTGGTCAGGTCTGGCCATATTTATGCATGATGAATGCATGATCAGAAAGAACCAATCAGTGGCCAGGTTGATTCTCTTTGGCCATATTTATGCATGATCAATGCATGATCAGAAAGAACCATTCAGTGGCCAGGTTGATTCTCTTTGGCCATATTTATGCATGATCAATGCATGATCAGAAAGAACCAATGATATTTATGCATGACCAAATAGATTATAAATAATAAGAAACACTCTGAGACTGTTTTGGTTCAAATTGGTTGTACCGAATTGTGATCTATTAACCAGTTAAATACCATTCACAAGACTGAAAATATGTTATGTTTTGTGAGATGAAAATATCCATCAGAAATAAGGTATTATATAAAGTGATAATAAGAAATTGTATTTTTCCACTTAGATGTACATGTTAGTGGCTTATTTAATTGAAAAGCTTAAAACAATTATGTTAACTTCCATCTAGAGCTGCCAATTTTAATATTACCACAGTTTTGAATAGTTGACATTTTTATTGGGTTTCAACATGAATTCCTGCGACACAAAGCATGCTATATTTGAATGGAGGGTCTTAATAAATCCATTACAGTTGGGTCTTTTTTTTTTCTTTGGGTAACTTTATTTATTAAAATTGAATGAAGTTATATTTTTGTTTTGAAATCATAATTTTGTGGGTATTATGTGTTTGTATTAATTGCATGCTCATAGAATAATACCCGACTTGTGATTGTGGAGACAATGATTTAAACCATTTAATTAATGTGGTTCTTTTGTCAACCAGTACACAGGATCAACATTGTAATACTAGCCAGTGTAAACCAAAGTGTGCTACTGCTGTGAAGTTTAATAATGAAGTTATAAACTTTGCCAATAATTTGGCTTGTTTTCTTTGCAAATTTTATTTATTTTAGAGCAATTTGAAAGCAATTCCAATTTTATTGTGAAAGCAGAGATATTGTATGTAAGAGCAATTTCGATTCAATCATAAAAGGGAAATCTATCTTTTAGATGGGCTTGCAAATGTTGTCAGAAAAGAATAATGTTTGACTGAGTCTATCACATTTTTTAATTGAATTATTATATACTGAGTACCCTGTATCAGAGGGCCGGGTTTGTTTGAGGAAGTAACAACTCTTTACCATGAAAACTGTGCACATATCAATGTGGTCTGAATGAAGGTTACCTCAGATCTAACATAACCTTCACTATTTGAACCACATTAATAGATGCATCAAAGTGTCATGGATTGAAAAATAAAAATTAAGAGTGTTTGTTAAACAATTATGTTCCAAAAGGGTTTAGGAAGGGAATGGCCAATTCACAAAAATTGCCAGTGGCCATAATGTGATATGCATTTCTAAGAAGATACACAATTGACCCAAATGACCATGTATAAAGCGATATGAAATGTAACAGTTGAAGACAGTGAGTGAAGTTGATAAAGTAAAAATGAGATATTTAAGTTTGTACATAAGAATCAGTAAACAATCTACATGTTGATGCCACATGTTGTGGTGGTGCTGTCAGTTTCAATATTGATGTATTAAACTACATTTTGCCACCTACTATAATAAAAACATTATGTACATAATAATAGTCTGTCGATCTGGGTCATTTGTTCCTTTTGAATGAGATTAAAGAAAATCTGTTTCTGCTTAATTGTTATGGTAAGGCATTGTTTCAGTAAAATGATAGCTTGTTTTTGCAAAATATGTGTTTGTTTAGGAAAATAGATTGAGAATGGAGTGTCAGTTTTGGGGGTAAAGTCAAATGTTTGAATTCATCAACCAGAATTTTAACAAGACTTTTCTTGGAAAGTATCAAATTTTGTTTTCACATTGAAGTTGCAAAAATCATATATATTGGGTATGGTATATGAATACACATATAAGATTAAGATTGACTCTATACAAGTTCTTGCTTCAATATGATCTTTGGTAAATACATTATTCTGATGGATGGACATGGCACAGTGAAAAACTGTGGCACAAGTTTTATGCTATTTTGATTAAAGGGACATTCTGACTCCAATATTCTGTTTTGCTTGATTCAGTGTTCTTTGGGTCAAACAAATTTGATGTTTTTTAGCTGTGCTGACTCTCGGGGGTAGCTTATGTAATGAGAGGGGGGATGAACTGTCATCTTGTCTACCCCTCAAACTTGATCTTCTCGGACAAACATTTTGGTCAGATTTCTAGGTAAGATGTTGTATTGCCAGTTAATGAATTATATCTAACAAATTACAAATTCAAAGGCAAACAGTGGATTGTTTCTCACATAAGACACCTGGGACTTCCAGTGCCTCATTCAGCTGATCTAAATATAACCTCCATATGAGACCTCTGTGGTGATCCAAAAGTCGTGGGTTCGAACCCCGGCTGTGCCGGGATAGAACTCATGATACAATTTCCCACATGAGCTGAGGCCTGTGCCAAAGGGTTAACCTGTTGTCCTTGTAAATCTGTGACCGGGAGGGTTGTCATGTCAAGGACCTGCGACATGACAATTCAGTGAGGCAGCACTGTATCTGCTACAAGTAGGTCTCATCACGAAATAACTGAAATAATGTTGAAAGTGATGTAAAACCCCAAACAAACAAACAAATCTATATGAGACTTATATAAAAGCAATGTGCCGTTGATGGAGTACGGTAATACTGTGTACAGTACTTTCCATTTTTGCTGCTTTAATTGTTCTCGGCCTATATAGCATTTAAATGTTCACAAACCTACAAAAAAGCAAAAATATACAGCACAGCGCTTTGGTCTTTGGCCTACCGCATTATCCCTAATAGCCACCCTCTACCTAATTACTGCAACAAGATGCAGCCATTTAGTTACTTAACATCTATTGTGAATCTGAAAAACAGTCAATTCTGAACCCTGGTCTTGGCATGTCTGTCAGACACGTATTAGTGGCCCAGAGGCAATGCTTCTGCCCCCAGGGCGGCAATTAGGGATAATACGGTATATTTTTTTCCTACATTTGAGACTATAATGAGGGATTCAGTAATGTATAAATGGAAGAATGGAAAAGACAGAAGAAAAATATCAAAAACTTACTCTCATTAATATTTTTATTACCCAGACTCAAATATATTTTTACAACTGTTTACTATTTCATAATCTTTAACTCCAAATCATAATAAAATATTGCAATTGTTATGACTAATTTCGGTTTAATAATATAAAGAATATATTGCACATCTGAATTAAATTTAAGTTGCTATTTTATTGGCATCATATTATGTTTAAGGCACTCCTGGGGCCTATAAGCCACATTTTTCAACATTAAACCAACAAAGTAAAAACTCTTGGGCTAAACCGATATTAAAGCTTAGATTTAGACCTATTCAGGCTCAAAGCCATCATTTATAAATAATAAAAACTTTAAAACAAAAAAGACGTCCAGACATCAAGACTAAAGCAAAAGCTATCCAGCCTGAAAGCTATATTTATAAATATTTAACAATAGATTGAGCTGGGCCATGCCTTTATAGCTGTTATATAATGTTTTACATCCAGTTATATACATTTTATGAGTTATCCAAAACTCATTATGATTTATTATTGGGACAGATTTGTTTGATATCATCTGAGAGAAATTTCTATTTATTATTACTCTCAGAAGACATTAGTATCTGGTGAAATGATTGAACTGTGATATGGTTTACTTTTAAGGAATGAAGCAGTTTTCTTGTCTTCTCAGAAGACTTTATTTAAGATTTATTTTATCTTGATAATTTATTCATATTTTTATCTTGATTTGAGCAAATTTATGGCAAATCATAGAATTTACATATCAACTGTCATTTGTTTATATTTATTCATACATGTCTGCTTACGATCCTCGACAACATGACGATTTTCAATTGATGCTGTATCTCTTAAAACTATACAATGTAAACTAGATACCTTGTGACAAATTCGTAACCTTCCAGTACCTCAACGATTTAATAGCATGGAAATTAAGCACCTGGAAAATCATGAGATAAAGGTCAATTTTATCAAAACATACACATTGGAGCAGTAAGACCTTGTGGACAAAATGTCAAAGAGACATATATTGGATACGGTTGGTTGAGTATTATTTTTCCTCATTTAATTTTGCCTTAATGATAAAACTATTATGTTCATGTTCACTTTTCTTACCATATATACCCTGTTGATTTAATGCATACCAATTAAATCATCAGACAGTTTGGTAATATTACAATATCATTTATCATTGTTTTATTTTGTGAATAATATTTGTTGCCAATGGAATTGTCAAGTTTTTAACCTTCTCTTTTGTCATAAGAATTTGCCATATATATTTTTTTTAAATCACATACAAAAAGATACTTTATTGAAACCTAAAATTAAGATACTTTGATGAAACATCATGACTGTCATGAGTTCAATACTCTTCTGATAAAAAGTCTCATCAAAGCATTGACATCATTGCTTTGATTGACATCATTGCTTTGATTGACATCATTGCTTTGATTGACATCATTGCTTTGATTGACATCATTGCTTTGTATAGAAAAAATAAACAGTGCACACACAAGATTGACACAAGAACAGACATTTTCTGGTACCAGCCCTAAATAGATTTATCATTAACCTTATTTGTACACACATGTACATGACATAACTTAGTTACTGATTTTCAACTGTTAAATGTAAATTAAATAGTAATCTTGCTTCAGCTCTCTTTTTCACTGTGCTAGTTCATATTGTGGTAGTCTTATCTAGAAATAATGTGTGCAAAGTGCTGCCACAACTCCACAGTGGTGATATTTTGAACTACAAATCTAAGGCCAGACAACAAATAATGTGATCAAATCTCAGAATCCTTACTTTACTACAGTTCTTGACAAAGTGGATGGGAATATTATGACAACCGATACGCTTCTCAGCTTTGTCCTTCTTGTGACTGGCTTATTTCTGATATGGACTCATCAAAGATGGTTTGGTGAAATCATACAGGCCTGGACATTACGGTTTTCAGTCACTGCCCTGAAATCAACTGGTCATTTTGTTCTCAACTGCTGGCCTATATCATAAACCAGTGAAAAATAAGAGCATTTTACATAAATCTGGGCCAGTCGAATTTTAAAATCACTTGCCCATACTGGCCCAAAGGCTCAAAAAACCCTTCAGGGCCACCAGACCAATGCTAATTTCAAGCCATGTAATACCTCTCACAATTAAAAAGCATTTGCCGGGAAAAAAAATATTCCAATTTTTGTTTCTACTTCTCTAATACAGTTAAACAGTTATCCATATCAGAAAAAAGCTGCATTTGCAAAGCTTGACTCTTGGCACCTAATGAAAAGCTCTCATCTATCTCTCCCTTACTTACCCAAAATTATCTTCCAAAAAAACTACTTTCTGGAGCAAATTTGAGATTCAAAATACTAATTATTCAATATGCAATTGTTTTTGTGCTACCCTTGTGTTACCGTGTGTATTATCATAATACTGCATATAAATGTGATAAACTACTGCCTAATATGTGACGTGAATGCAGAGGCTTGATGATCTCATCTAATACTGCCAACAAATGTGATAATTTTAGTAACCTTAATGTACTAGCTGGACAACCTCATCTAATACTGTGAATAAATGTGGTGAAGTACTAATACTAATCTGGCAATATGCTTACTTCTAATATCACACAGTAGTGAGCAAATGTGTTCTCAAACCCGACTCATTTAAAAGCACAAAAGGCAATGCTTAATCAATGTGTTGGTTCTAAGTTACAAAGGTATAGGCACAAACTGTTGTGAGAGCTTGTTTATCAAGCTGTGTTTAAATCAAGACATCTATTTGATAATGGGAAGTTTTTGAACTCCCAAATCATTTTTCTGTAACCAAATTATATTATAATTATGATAAGTTTCGGAGAGGTGAAAGAACCAAGATATCAATTACACTTGGCCTCAAACACATGGCAGGTTATTATTAATCATATATGTAGTTAATGACAAAACCAGTAAATATTGTTACAAATATAATAGAAATATATCATGTGATAAATAACTAACACAGCAACAAAGTTTTTTTCTGACAGATATGGTCAATAAATTCTGAGACCTGCAATTTTTAGGGGATATATGGTAGTAGTTTCAAAACATTTCACTTTGAAAAAACATTTCACTTTGAGACCTGCAATTTTTAGGGGATATATGGTAGTAGTTTCAAATCATTTCACTTTGAACACTTTCTCACTGACTTTTACCATCCCCTTTATGAACCTTTTTAAGCTGTAAGTGTCCCTTCCCTGAAGGAGGGGGCTGCAACTCAGTAAAACTCTCGTCATTTGCAAGTCAAAGTATAACGTACAATGCGATCAATCAGGTCGTAAAATGACTGTTTATCTAAATCTGAACGGACATCATACAATCATCATTACTATTTCTTTGTTTTTCCTGCACTTTTACTTCTCCTCTTTTTCTTTTTCTTCTTCTTTGTGCTGGTGGTGCCCTCTATCTGAGCCTGGAGGAGACGTCTCTCCTCGGCCTGCTGGGATAGCAACTGCTCGGTGGCTTCTCCTGTCAGCAGTAAGTTAGTGGCAGGATATAAGTGACAATAACAGATAGAAGTTATCATATTTACATAATAAAATTCAGTGTAAAGATACTTCATTAATAAATAAAATCCTATTATCACCAGGATTTGGTGAGAAATGGGGTTCAAACTGGGGGAGGAGTTACAAGGGTTCCAACTTAATAAACAGGGTTTCAACTTAATACAGAAATATATTATTTCCTTAATAGATTTTTGCATATATTTTCAGCCTCAAACATTGAAGCAGTATTACAATCTGTCTGTGGATGTGTTCTAACATAGGGGGTGTTTATGAAGTGCTAACATAGGGGGTGTTTATGAAGTGCTAACATAGGAGGTGTTTATGAAGTGCTAACATAGGGGGTGTTTATGAAGTGCTAACATAGGGGGTGTTTATGAAGTGCTAACATAGGGGGTGTTTATGAAGTGCTAACATAGGGGGTGTTTATGAAGTGCTAACATAGGGGGTGTTTATGAAGTGCTAACATAGGGGGTGTTTATGATGTGCTAACATAGGGGGTGTTTATGATGTGCTAACATAGGGGGTGTTTATGAAGTGCTAACATAGGGGGTGTTTATGATGTGCTAACATAGGGGGTGTTTATGATGTGCTAACATAGGGGGTGTTTATGAAGTGCTAACATAGGGGGTGTTTATGAAGTGCTAACATAGGGGGTGTTTATGAAGTGCTAACATAGGGGGTGTTTATGAAGTGCTAACATAGGGGGTGTTTATGATGTGCTAACATAGGGGGTGTTTATGAAGTGCTAACATAGGGGGTGTTTATGATGTGCTAACATAGGGGGTGTTTATGATGTGCTAACATAGGGGGTGTTTATGAAGTGCTAACATAGGGGGTGTTTATGAAGTGCTAACATAGGGGGTGTTTATGAAGTGCTAACATAGGGGGTGTTTATGAAGTGCTAACATAGGGGGTGTTTATGAAGTGCTAACATAGGGGGTGTTTATGATGTGCTAACATAGGGGGTGTTTATGATGTGCTACTTACGGACTAGTTTCTTGGCGCTCTGTACTCTCTTGTGTTCCCGTGGCAACCACAGCGAAGGCTTACTAATTAAGCTGAAATAGTATATCATGTAACATTTGTGGATTGTAGAGAAGAAGTTAACACTAAGAATGTGCTTGCTATATGACTTCATTTTATCTTAATGGCTTAATTGTGGTAGTACCTTAATGGGGCCTTATCACTCAATTTATTCCAAAAGTGATTATCATTTTCTAACAAAGTGAGAAATGTGATTTATCATATAAATTTTCATGAATTTCCCTGCGAGGAACTTTGAGATGGCATAGCAATACAGATCTGAAATTCCACATGTGTATATTGGTATATGGCAGTTGTAGTTTCGGAAAGCTACACAGTAGACCTACCCCGATGTGTTTGCAGGCAGCTGTGGCTTTGCTGAAGTTGTTCGGATCGAATAGCCTCCCCCTCGGAAACCCTCAGTGGGAGGTAACAACGCTCTGTGGTGGAAAAATAAAGATATGTCATACATATACATCTATAAGTTTATTTGGCGAAACCAATTGGCATCCTGCCGAGAGTAAATATATACATCAAGATGTGTTAGGGACATAAATAAAATAAAATAGTCTGAACTTACAAAAGCTTTAGACTTGGAAAACAATATAATCCTTTATTCATTAAAGGTATTAAGCATTAATCCTATAATTTGGTGTATTGAGAGCATACATACATACAAATATCATGACAAATTAAAGATTTTCAAAGAATAATAAAGTATGTTACTATAAGACAGAAGTTGCACTCATAGCAGAGATCTGTCTCAGCCATTGGGTGGCGTTAATTACGCTCTGGTTAAATGGGTTTTCTAAACATTTAAAGGAAAACCTCTCCCCCAAAAAATAACAGACATGAAACATTGAGAATGTTGATAGCCAATTAACGTTTTTTTTCTCAAATTCATTGCATAATTCCTGCAAGGTTGGTCTTGTGTGGCGACAGTAAATGCAGATATTTTTTTTTTACTTTTGAATGTCCTTCTTTTAACCGGGGTGGGAGAGCTCTGAACCAATCTGGGTGGTAATCGAAACATATCTGGATGGTATGACGTCATACCATTGTTCTGAAGCAATTCTGAACCAATCTGGGTGGTTCTGTCATATAAGATTTTTACAAAAGGCATTAAAGTATTTCAGGAGCTCATCTTGGTGACATACCTGGTGAGAGTTTCCAGAGCTACCGGCACTCCGTGGTCCAGCAGCTTGTCCTGCAGGGCGCGGCATTCCTTCACGGACTCCGTCTCTATCTCCTGGTCAACAAAATAACACAAGGTAATCCAATTGAAACTTCTTCAGGTAACCAAAAACAATAATATAATATACAAGAGAATTTGCAGAATTTCAATCCCTCACAAATGCTCACAACTCTTTGTTTAGATATTCACAGAACTACTCTCCACAGCAGATCCAGCATTTATACCTGGCTCTGCAAGTAAACGGCATATTCAGCTCTTTGGTTGAGTGCGCAGAGGCCACACCCAGTGCAAGCAGCCAGGACACAATGGCTGTACACGATTGGGTCCGGCAAGTTAGCCCGGGTTATCCTGTTTCTCCACGATTGAGCCGGCGGGTTCCGTGGGGTAACATGGGCCTGGCACGTTTTGCGCATACCGTACGCCCGATAATTCTGGTTCCGGAATAGGGAGAACTATTGGCATTCGTTTTGTTTTAGGGCTGTTGCGTGCGCATCCAATATTGTCCCGCCGGGCCGCCCTATCGTCCCTATGCCAATCTGGGCGGGTGGATCGGGATCCCGATCATGTGACTTAGCTTCCCCGATCACGTGACAGTACGCCCTGTCAGGTGACAGTACGCCCGGTCGTGTTCCCGTTTTGGTGCAAAACGAGCCAGGCCATGGCCAATTGGTGTCAATGTTATTATAAGAAAGTGAGTACAACAAGGATCGAGATTTCAGTGACATGTATACCAAAATAGTCAGACAAAAATAGTCAGCAGGGGATGGACCATTAATCATCAAGGGAGGAGGAGGAAAAAATATCTTGACTTTTTCTTCTTGGGCAAAGCTTCTATGTCAGGCCTCACCATGAACTGACTGAATAGCATTGTAAGTGATGTAAAATCCTGAACAAAATTATGTAAATGGTATAATCTTTCAACCAGATATTTCAAATACACTCCCCTCCCAAATTACGAATGATCCATTCTAAATTACTTTTGAACATATGAAATAAGCATGAGCACATGTACAATTGTATTGTTGTGCATGAGCATGTTCCACATGTTCCATGAGCCAGCCAATTGGCCAACTATATGGTAATTGCATGCTAATGTGCGGACTAATTCTGTGCAAGGAACAACGTATTGCGGCAGAGGTAGTATATGACTCTACCTCGCCATGCAGAGTGTCACAGAACGAGCAAAACATACAACTCTTTGTTTAGATATTCACAGAATGAGCAAAATATACAACTCTTTGTTTAGATATTCACAGAACGAGCAATACATATGGCTCTTTGTTTAGATATTCACAGAATGAGCAATACATATGGCTCTTTGTTTAGATATTCACAGAATGAGCAATACATATGGCTCTTTGTTTAGATATTCACAGAACGAGCAATACATATGGCTCTTTGTTTAGATATTCACAGAACGAGCAATACATATGGCTCTTTGTTTAGATATTCACAGAACGAGCAATACATATGGCTCTTTGTTTAGATATTCACAGAACGAACAAAACATACAGCTCTTTTTTCAGATATTCACAGAACGAGCAACACATACTGCTCTTTTTTTTAGATATTCACATAATGAGCAATACATACGGCATCATAAGGTCGTGTCCATATTTCTATGACGTCTCTGCTCTTCTCTTTAGTGTTTCTGCCAGCACTGACTGATCTCGACGCGGGACGGTTATAAGATGCATATGTACCTGAATACAAAATAATTATCAATAATGTTTCAAATTTACACATGACATCTTTCAATCACTCATTTGAATGATCAATTTCCATCTATTTTTTTTATTTATAAATGAGTGAAAACTACGCGTTTTATTATATTTTCAACCAAATATACTCTCTCTTAAAAATATATCACTGATACACTTTCAACTGCATTTAAAATTTGATACTTGTTTTATAAAATATTTTATAAGCAATCTTTCGTGATAAAATCCTCCTAATATAGATTTCTCTGTTTTCATACTTACGGGTGGGAGGTGCAGATGCAGGTTTTTGAGCGTTGACAAAGTTATTTCTCTTAGCGAGATGCGCAATGATATGGGCATTTCTACCACCCTGCTGGCCTCTACAGACAACAAACATGCTCCAATCATTATCTCCATGCTAATAAGTGACATGATAAATCAGGCTTATAATAGGCCAGGAAAAAAAACTACCGTCCTGTTTCTCATCAAAGTATTTTTGAAAAATGGGTTGGGAAAAGGGTGGTTTTTTTTCTCTCTTTGAACATAAAATTGCAATTTTACACTATTGTGAAGGCCGAATAATACATTTACTGTGATTTTATTTACATATTGCTTGGGAAAATGGCTAGTCCTGATGTTTTTTAGTTTATGCCTATTTCATTTTTTTTACAGAAAATAGGAAAGATATTCCATGAGAAACATAACTTTTTTTCCTTCCGGCCTGATATATTTCACAAATTATATTTCATTAGACGTGAAGCAAAATGATTTGAAGTCTGTGATGCATTTACACCCAAGATAGGTGGTATATTAAGCTGGGAGAACTGCTGACTGAAATATCCATTTACAAAATACGAGTCTCAGATCACAAAGTCATTTTTTGAACAAATTAACCATTGATATCTTTCCCTGTTTGTTAAGGCTAAGTGGTAACCAAGTAAAAATGTGTTTTTATAAGGATTGGAAATATATAGATAAATTGATCATGCCTGACACATATAATTGCTATTTAAAAAGTCTAAATAAGGTATAACATTCCTGCGGTGAAAAGTGTAAAGTCAACACAAATGTGCTGATCACAAAAAATTAGTAAACTTTGATTTTTAGTTTTCTTTAAGACATTTTTTATGTCTGAAAATACTTTTCAAGCATTGTGATTAACATCATGAAAATTTACCTTGTCTTTTACCTGAGCTGTTAACGATATTCAAAGCATTCGTGAGAATCAAACTAATTTAAAAATTAATGCCGATTTTACCCCTCTGTCTATTCTTACATAAAAATATATATTACCAATAAATAAAATCAACTCTATTGTAAATTTCTTTATATTTTGGTCAAAATATGATCAAATTCTTACCTTGGTTTGGGTTCCATATCTGACTGTACGTCCTAAAAATTGACAGTAAATATAGTTTAACTTTGGTCTATCACGATTCTCAGCAGTCAAAAGGAACAGAGACATCACAGACCACTTGTTTGCATGAAGTAGCGCAAACTTCTCCAAGTACTAAATTAAATAATTTGTCAGGTTCATCTTCACTCTTACATTCAAGCAGATTTAGTGGAATTTTCTTGTACTGCACTGCCCTGATTATAACTTAAGGTTGGGGGGAACAGTGTCTTCCAAAGTTCTTTTTTTTTGCCAGAAAAATCATGCCCTCCAAATTTGAACCTCCAAAAATGACATAGTGCAAGATAATTGTTTTGTATAAAGATAACTATAAACATGATTGCAGTTGTTAATGTGTGAAAGGCTGAGGAAGGGATTTTTCTTTTGATGTCATTTTTAATTTGTTTTAAAAAATCTATTGATTTTAATCATTTTGGATTCAAAGTTGAGGTAAAAGTCAGAAAAATACATTTTTTTGGTAATCATTAAAGAAAGGATAGAGATAACTTTGAAAACATTTTTGGGAATAACTGCACTATCAATCTCTATATCTAAGGCATTAATCTTTAGCTAGAATGATGCTTTTTAGTTTAAATAGACAGAATTTTGAAAAATGGCCAATAACTCAAATAATTTGTGTTTCTGTGAATAAAATATTTCAAATATATGTAAACGTTTGACACTTTTTGGCAATTTCTGACTTGACTTTGAAGAAAGTTAGATATTTCAAAATATAGACCATTAACCAAAATTCCCTCTATTTAAACTAAATAGAACAATATTTGGAGTAAACCTGTTCTTGAATTTACATAATTAAACCTGCAAATGTTCTAATTTTTGTCCTAAAATCATGGGAAATTTTGAGAAATATGATATTTTGTTTATTCTAATTTTGTATCACTGGGCAGTGATGAGGTCTAATGCAGCAGCTACTGGCTAATAGATTAGTCATAAAAGATCACTAAATGATGTTTTCATGTGTATCAATAAACATTGATGCCCTCTTGACCAATATATATTATCTATTTAGTTGACTTTTGCATGTTATAAAGGTGCACTATTTCATGTAGTTGAAGGAGCAATGACGTCATAATGGTGCTGTGGCTATTCATCAATGAAATAGTGACATCATACTTTTTGGTATCTTTGCAACAATCAACAGCACATCCCATACAGCTGTTCCCCCTAACGTTAATCTCCGGTTGTTTTGAGCTTTTTCGCTTTCATAGCCTCAGATAATAGGCCCACTTTCAGTTGGCGTCTTGTCCCTCAAGTTCAGATAAAGGTTCACACTTCTAATCATTCACTTCCTGCACATTGTTTTTCATGGGGAAATAAGCCAACTGGCTACCAGCATTAAACTTATGCTTTTAAAAGCAGAGAAATCTTCTCATGAGTCACTTTCTTATTTTTCACAAATTCATACTTACAAACAAACTAGTAGCGACCTCGGTGTCCTGAATCAACGGCTCGGACTGTGATCGATTCTACAAAACAATCGCAATCCTCTAAATATTGCAACAATTTCATCAGTATATAAAAGAAAACTGATTTTCTACCATCAATTTTATTGGATCAAGAGACACTATATTATTGTTGTTGTTTCTCACAATATTTTGACAGTTGATGATGTGAATGTATTGAAGTGACATTACATATAAAAATTCATGTTACTATGAAATCATAATAATGTATGCTGTCCACATGGTAAAATTATGTCCAGCGACAAACAAATGACAAGTCATGTTTCACAGGTCAATATCTATCCTCAAGGAGGTAGGGGGCCAATAATGAACTTATTGTGGCTCCCCATAGACACTAAAACAGACACTAAAAACAGACACTAAAAACAGACACTAAAAACAGACACTAAAAACAGACACTAAAAACAGTCCCAGATATGGGACAGTAAAGCACCTCACGGGTGCCTGGATGTTTGGCCGGAATTCTGACCACACATCCGGGCACCAACTGGAAATATGTCATAATTTTCTGGCTGTTGCTTGAGGTTTCCCCATTTTATATTTAGTTGAACCAATCAGAGCAAATCTCAATAATCAGAGATGTCAGTCATCTGCTGAATAAACAGCCAAACCCATTTAAACGACCAAATTAAACCTGTTTAAATAAGATTGTCCTACTTTTGGCTTGGACAAGGATTGTATAGGTTAATCACAGAGTTTCAGGCAAATATCACAAATACATGGTTGTCATTTAAAAAGCTAAATCTACAGATATATGTGATATGAATTTTGCAAATTCATAAATTTACAATTCAAAATCATACTGGGATTTTTCTTATCTGAGGATTGTTCATAAAATGAATGCAATATTTATTCATATTGCATTAATTACAGTGAAGCAGAACATTATCTTGCATGTATTTGGTGTTATCAGGGAACAAATATAAATAATATATTGTAGTCATCTAATATTAACTGTGAAATCAATCATAATGCCAAAAAATACTACCAATTAAATATGTCCTAACAGCATGCAGGCATGTCATAACACAGCTCAAATTACCTGGTACTGACTGGTTCCTGTTCACAGGTATATCATTAAAAATAAAATTGGTGCAACTTGTTGGTTATGATAAAAATTAGGACTCCAAAAAGCTTGTCATTATCCATAATGTGAGCAATATCATAACATGCTTTTTTTTCCTATTTGTGAATATAGCTGACTTTGGAGAAGAAACACTGGAGTGAGTGAACATTCAAGGAGGATTAAAAGTGGCGTAAGCATTCACAGCTATTGTGTCATCTGAGAAAGCTGTAGCCCAGCTGTGAGGCCAGCTGTGAGGCCAGCTGTGAGGCCAGCTGTGAGCCCAGCTGTGAGCCCAGCTGTGAAGGCACTAATAACAGAACAGCTCTAATGGTAAAAAGGCAAGGATCCTCAAGAATAAGCTAGACAACGATCACAATCCCTGGCCAATACCAACAATGGTTTTGATCTGATTAGATCTCTTCAGTTGGATGAGGACTGACTGCGTTATCCTAATTCTTGTTTATATTGGATCTGGTGGAGGTGTGAGCACCCCTGGAGGTGCTGTTCCTTCACTTATAGCACCTCAAGTGTGGAGGAACAGCTCTAAGTTGCTTGAATATTGCATCTAAAGGGCTAAAAATACGTAATATATTTGAGACCATCTTTTAATGCCCTGAGTTTCGTCAGTTTTCTTACATTTTAACAATAGTAAACACCCAATATTACTAAACATAAAGGATCTAAATCAAGCTAACCTTCTGGCAAAGAGTTAGAATTTATTCAGTGAAAATATACCGGTAGATATTATGTTCATCATTTATTGAAACATATTTACTAAGATAAGATACTAATGACCCCATATAAGTAGTGATGTCAGCATTCAGGAAAAAACCTGAAACCCTTAAACATTGACCTGAAGATACCCCTATCCCCTTTCAGAAATCTCATTTTTTTGATGTTTCAGACTGAGTTCAGACCATTTTGAATTTCACATTTGAAGAAAAAAAAACTGAATTCAGGTTATTTCCTGAAGACTTTCATCACTGTATAATGCTTGCCTCCTTCCACAAAGCTTAAAGACATCAATTTATGATAAAGAAACTAACAAGAATAATTCCCATCTGAATGAGGTGTTTTTTTCACGAAATTGTTTAACTCAATATATTTACACATGTGAAAAAAATCCTAAAATGTCATTGTAATATCTCCCTCATCATGACACTAATATCAACTTGACTACCAAATCCAGAGGATTGCATCTTAAGCCATGATAAGTAAAGGACAGTTAAATAGGATAATAATCATTAATCTTTTAAAGCTTCTGTGGAAACATGAAAAGGACCTTAGTTTTTTTAGCCCATTTTCCAATCACTTAGGATTCTCACCAAGCAGTCAAAAATATGTATTGCTAAGTAAACAGTTGTGTATATATAATCACAAGACAAGCTAGGCTAATCTGTCACCAAAATGTTCATCCACACAGGTGTAACTCAGATACCCATTAATTCTAATCCGAAAACCATTTTATAAGTAAACAAACTTTATGAAAAAATGCACTACTAACATTATAAATGACATATAATCTTAAGTTTTACTAAATATGAATAAGAGGGAAAATTACTTTCCACGGTAGCTTTAAAACATACCCCTCAAACTGAAGGTTTGGGTACGAAAACCTCGTCTTATATTCAAGTAAATATGGTACACTGTAAGTACAGGACTCACCATGCCAGACATTTCAGCGTTGTCTGCATCTGTTTTGTCTTCATTTTCCAGTGATGTGTTGCCAGTCTCTGCCAGAGATTCTTTCCCACTTACGTCTTGCTCATCACGTTTCACTTCAAGCTGCTCCGTGTTCTTTTTCTCCTTTTTTCTCTCGATCCTCTTTCCGCTGAATCCGACCCTTGATGCAGGCCTCGGTGGGTGGGTGTCAGTGACCTGCAACATTTAACTGACGCTCAGGTACAGGATAGAAAAGGTGTTGTTAATTGCCTGCACTGACAACACCCACAGATGATATATATTTTATATATATTCCCAGGATGCACCTTTCTTCATTAAGACCAATGTCATGTGACCTGCATGTTAATGATTGGACACACAATGTCATGTGACCTGGATGTTAATGATTGGACACACTTAGATGTTCCGTCTCTCTTTTCCTAATTCCATTAATTCTTCTCATTTTCAAATACCCCAAACATGTCTGCTGCTCTCTCTCTCGGCATCCGAATTCTCTGCCAATCTGGCATGGTGTTTAATGTCTTAATGGTGTGTGACAGTAACTAGTGTGGTATCCAATGTTTGTTGTTACCCAGAGCAAAGAAAGTCATCAATCCATATTCTCCAATCAAAAACTAACGTGAGATCTAATAAGGTGCATGGTGCAGGACCAACTGTGTAAATTAAAGAAAAACATGTTCCTTGAAAGACATCATGACTCTCAACGACCATTTTGTGGGAAGAAAGGAGCGGCTTGAAATCAATGTTGAATATCCCCACAATGACCTTTCTTTGTAATGTACTGGGCAGACATTCTTTTTTTATATGGTTATTGTTTATCTTGCACAAATTCTTTATGAATAGACATAAATTTTATGATAATGTTGTTGAGGGCACCTGCATTTTAAATTGGTAAGACCATCAGTTTCACAGGTGAACCTAATTTTATTTCTAACTCAAATTGGAAAATTTGATATGTAGGAAAGGTCCAAAGTGCTGATTGTTTGAACATGGTTATAATGACAATATTGGAACATGAACAAAATCAATACATCAACATTGACCATTATTAAACAGAAATTTTCCAAGTGATTTTAACCACTTCTGAATTCAAAATCCTAAAAATCACGTGGAATAAAAAGGTCAATTTATTTTAGTTGCCTCAGTTGGGTAAAATCTTGACCAACTTTTTGGTCTAATTTTGTACTCAATTACATCATTACATCTCCAGTCGATCTGTACATACTGGACTCTCCGTCAACATTCTTTGATTTTTTTTCGAGAAAACAATTCAACATTTCTCACCACATAAAAACTTTGATTTATAAAAATATTATTTTAGAGATAATGGGATATTTTGGAAGGGGGGATTCTTATGGTTTTGACATTTTTATTGCATGATTATTGGTTCCAACTATTAATTTTGGTTTTTTATTTTCCCCCACCTCCCCAACTATTACAAAGATTTGTAAATTTTCAGTCTTTTTATATTGAAATCGGTCAGTGTTTTTCTGGCACTTTTATTCAATTATTCAATTGAGATGCTCAATGGCTTTGAAAAGAAAATGTTTAATTTTTTTCATCGCATGATTTTCAGCCCAAATAATGAAAATAAAATTGTGGCAGAGTTGTTTGTGCCTGTGCCTATCAATGACATCAAGAAAATATCCAACTCACCCTGGTGGACAGTGTTGATGTGAGGCCTGAAGTAGGCTTGTTTAGTACCGGTTGCTGCTGCTTGGTGGCGCTCTGAGGTCGGACCAGCGGTCTCGGTGCCACATACAGGGTCTTGACCTGTACCGTGTGCTGACCCAGATCACTGACCTTTTTGTCCTCTATCAATCCTCCCTCCGAGAACTGCAGCGTCTTGGTTGTCTTGGTTACGTTCGCATGTTGAGTAGTCATTGCATAATAATTCCTATTAATCCCAAGACTAACATTTCTTATCCCAAACAAATTTCCGTTTTCATTTGCCTTGTGTTCTTTTTCGTCATCTAAATGTTGCATTTGTGATATGACTGTCTCAACCTCAACTGGAGCTTTCTTCTCTTTTTTCTTCTTATTTTTATTATCTTCTCCCTGTTCTGTTTCATCTTCTAGATACTCCACTCCAATATTTGCGACATTAACCCTGGATTTACTAGTGCCTGGCCTTTGTTGTGACGTACCATCACGGTCTGTACTCTGGACCTGAGGCACTATTCCACTGTCAGTTCTACTTTTCACATACCTCAGCTCCGGTTTTCCAGAGCGGCCTCTTAGTTTACTGCTGACAACACGGGCAGAAAACGGCCGTTCTCGTGGCGTAATATTCAAAGTCTGATTCTTATCTTCAGCAAACTTAACATGCAAGTTTCTTCTCGGACTTGCATCTTTTTCAGCCTTTCTCTTTTCTTCGTTTTCCTCCTCGGTATCTTCACCTCCATCACTCTCGATATCATTTTCTGATCCTATTACCAAGTTTATGTCCAGTTTAGTTTTAGAGATTGCCTCATTCTTTTTAATTTTTCTCCTTCCTTTTTTGAATTTATGTGGCCTTGCTGTCACTTCTTCTTCTTCCTCTCTGAAAGAAAAAGCCGTAACTTGGACTAACAGAGACAATTGTACAGGAATTCTTTGTTGAAAGGTCAACAAACTTTTAATCTTTGATTTAATTGACATCTGTATACATGTTGAAATATATTTAAATATACAAAAACAAAAATTCTGACAATAAATAATTGACTGTGTACTTTGAGCATGGAGTAAACACATATCTGTCAAAATTTAAACATATAAATGTGAACTTATTTCATTTCAGTCAAAGCTTAAGTACCGTATTTATTAAAATAGGACGACTATAGGTTTGGATCCTAATTTCTTGTCCTATTTTTGAGTAAATATGGTACACTAAGTCTTCTTATGATAAGCTCCTCTTATTTTTAATATAAGCCTACTTACCCAGCTTCTGGTTCTAAAGTGGCAGTTGGTAGTGAGAAATGAATTGGCTCTGGCGTTGGTCTCCGTAGCAACACAGGAGGTCCTCTTGACCTCTGACTCAGCTCCCCTCCTGATCCAGACTGGTCTAAGAGGTCATTCACCAAACGACCTATTTCTTCACTGAAAGGATGAGGTATGGTGGCTACATACTGATGAACTATTTTCAAAACTTCTGATATTTACAAAGCTTCTATTTTTTTGTAAATACATTCACTACTTTGAAAATAGAAAAAAAAAATGATTATCCATATAAATTTTGAAAGTCACAATATTGCTGTATGACTGTTTTAGTTTTCATTTGCAACATTATTAATATTATTAATAGGATATTGCATCATCAGGAGTTGAAAGAATATTAATTTTCAAACCTCCATGAGTCCATGCGAAACCATGAGTCCATGGAAATAATCACATATCAATATAATTCTCTTCAATAAAGTCCCAAATACCACAGTCTGTCATAGAAGTGGAAATATCCATATACTAATTAAGTAAACCAAGATTGTTATTAAACATAGGCCAGAAGCCTAATTGCTGTGCTGAGCATTGCATCTTTACATTCTGACTTTGCTGATGGGTGTTTATGCCAGGGCCAACAGTTTGGAGTGTGTACCGTCCTCCATCAGTAATAGGAAATGTCACCTCTGGCTATGATAACAATGGAGTGAATCAGTAAAATCCCGAGTCCTGATATTACATGGAGAGAAAGACACTGGAACAACATGCCATATTGGTGAGGAATAATTTTCTAGATCTAGATTTCTAGATACTAGATTTTACATATGAAAAACTAAGAAATCCATCTATGACAGAAATATACTGCAGCAGCTATACTGGCAATCAGCACAGCTAAAAAGAGGGATTTAGCAGTATGCTGACAAAATCAGCACAGCTAAAAAGAGGGATTCAGCAGTATGCTGACAAAATCAGCACAGCTAAAAAAGGCATTTAGCCGTATGCTGACAAAATCAGCACAGCTAAAAAGAGGGATTTAGCAGTATGCTGACAAAATCAGCACAGCTAAAAAGAGGGATTCAGCAGTATGCTAACAAAATCAGCACAGCTAAAAAGAGGAATTTAGCTAAAAAAGGCATTTAGCTGTATGCTGACAATATCAGCACAGCTAAAAAAGGCATTTAGCAGTGTGCTGACAAAATCAGCACAGCTAAAAAAAGGCATTTAGCTGTATGCTAACAAAATCAGGACAGCTAAAAAAGGCATTTAGCAGTATGCTGACAAAATCAGCACAGCCAAAAAGAGGGATTTAGCTGTATGCTGACAAAATCAGCACAGCTAAAAAAGGCATTTAGCAGTATGCTGACAAAATCAGCACAGCTAAAAAGAGGGATTTAGCAATATGCTGACAATCAGCACAGCTAAAAAGAGGGATTTAGCAGTATGCTGACAATCAGCACAGCTAAAAAGAAGGATTTAGCAGTATGCTGACAAAATCAGCACAGCTAAAAAAGGCATTTAGCAGTATGCTGACAAAATCAGCACAGATAAAAAGCGGGATTTAGCCGAAACTTGACTTACTGGTGATCGCTGCCATCTCCGTTGACACTTTGTTCTTTATCGATCATCTGCATGAAGTCCGGGGAGCCACAAGGGGGCGCTGGTGGTGAGGGGGTTCCAGAGATACCCCTGGTGCTGGAGTATTCGGAAGTTGCCGCCGTACACCGACCTGCAAAAACTTTCACCATCTTATTAGGCCCTCAGAAACTTCTGAATCATTTTTTGAACAACTTTCTACCACAATGTACATTGTGCTTTCACAGCTTATGTATAGTGTTCACACATGTTTTTTCTGGTAACACAATATGTGTGAATGCTTTAGCTGCCATACCCTTTTCAATCTCAATACCAAAGACTTTTCTCTCAATGTTTGGTATTTTCTTTTAAGGCAATAACAAAAGTCATAATTACTTTATAAAACAGAAATACATGTTAATTTTCCTGCATGTGTTAGGACCGGATGAGTATGATAATATACCATTTCCTGTAACGCAGGCAAATCCTTTTCTTATCTCAAGGAATAGAGAAGAGGTGGGTCGTTGGTTTAAATCCCAATTTAGCTAATGTTGCTTTCACATCTGTGATATGGACTTCAAATGGTAAAAAAAAACTTCATTGCGCCTTCCCTTTCTCAAACCTGACCTTTTTGCATAACATTCAACTGAACCTTTTACTATGACATTCAACTTGATCATTTCTCATGGTATTTGTTTAGGCTATTTTTCATGTTATTTTATGAGACTATTTCTCATGATCTTTAATTTAACTATTTCTTATGATATTCAATTTGGTTATTTCTCATGAATTTTAATCTGACTATTTCCTATGATCTTTATTTTGACTATTTCACATGACATTTAATAGACTATTTCTAATGAATTTAAATTTGGCTATTCCTCTTGATATTTATTTTAACTAATTTACATGATATCTTAATAGAATATTTCTCATGATATTTAATTCGACACTTTCCCATGATATTTATTTTGACTATTTCTCATGTGTTTTAATTTGGCTATTTCCCAGGATATTCAACTCATCTGTTTTCCATATCTGTCAACATAATTTATGTGATATTCTGATGTGATGCTAATGTAATTTAAAAAACAACACCTTTCTAAAAAAACATGTTTTTTATGGAATTGCACATCACCTAATGTTTATGGTTAAATAACTAAGCACCTAATACTCCCATATATATCAATTCAATCCTATTTTTTTGGTTGGACAAAGTTTCAAATTTGAATAATGTATATTCAGCATGGATTTCATATGCCTAATTAAGACTTCCCTGCAATTAAACTCATGTAATGATTGCATATTTGATGATGGTGATGTATAACCAATCTATTTTATAGTGAATGGTTGATTGATTAATTGATCGGTCTGAAAACTGGTCACCTCCAGGGAAATCATAAGTGAACAAAACAAAACACATATCTAACCTGATGAAAATAACGGAAAATATTTGTGGCATATTCTGATAATAGCACAGGCAAAAAATTAAAATATTTGTTAAAATATTTTTTTTTCCCAGTAAATAATTAATATTCAAAGATAAGATCGATAATTTGTTTCACATTTGTGTTAAATCTTGAAATTATCAGTGATTGCTATCATTAATAAAGACTTTGTTGAGAACTTATAATTCATTAAATTTATGAGATTTTCACTTAGATATACATCATGATATCAAGCATCCGTCTTCAGGTACATGTAGAATAATAACGCTAAAGAGAAAAATAAAATAAAATGTCATATATAAGTCTGCAGGCAGGTGGAAATGTACTGAAAAAAGTCCAGTAAAATACTCTACCTGACGACAATCCTCGTATGATCAAAGCTTGTGGGAAATACATCTTCACTGATTGACGGGATTTTGTCGGGATTTAAACCACATATTAGTGCAGAACTTCCTAATATTTCTATCTGTCACTATTTTTATATATTCCATACATTTATCAATATTTTCCTTTTCTAAAGCTTGAAAACTGCTGGTATAATTTCAGTCCATATTCAAACAGTTCCCATCATCCTCCGCGCGTATCCATAGCAACTACATGTCACCACCATTTTCTCTTTGTCAAAACTTTGTAGACCATTCAATCCTCATGTGTTTATACAGCCCCCAACAATAATATAAAATTTCAAACATTTTTTTTCTTTAGAGTATTCCTGTTCAGCCTGTTGCGTCATCAACTCACACCTGTTAAGGCTGAGCAGATCCCCAGACAATCTTGTCACTCGCTATGACATTATTGGATTTTATTGTCATCAATATTGATGCAGTTTTTACATGGTGCGCTGGCAACTTTTACAGCCCACGAAGGCAGGTTTAAGTGTTATATCATCAATATAGACTTATCAACCAAGCAACTTGTAAGTTTTTAAACTTCATCTTTATTATTTATGCAGGAAAACTAAATAATGTGAAATGATCAAAATTATGTTTTATGCATAAATAAAACCTAATGATTTGTAAACAAATTAGCAGAAAATCTCTAAAATCATAAAAAAATTAAACATCAATATTTATATGTAACAAAATGAATAAAAACCTTGAGAAAAAATAATATGGATAAAGAATCCACTATTTTATCATATATCATGAAATATTTCAATTTAAAAGTGGGATCTTTAACATATGGAGCCTTGCACATACATCTTTAAATAATTGAAGGTTAAGTCTAATTGCATGTAAAGAATTATATGTGAAAAAGGATTTCCATGTTTTGATTTTTTTTACCCTCACGAAAAAAATTTATTTAACGTTATCTTCCAAAAGTGATCATTTCTGGTCAGGACATGAAGCATACCTACATGTAGGTTCTATATATGGCACATAAAGCAATCATTTAAAATATTTTGCTAGCAACTTCCAAAATCATTTCAGTCAAGCAGGGGTGAGACATGAGACAATGACTCATCAAAATCACCATTGTTGAACTGTCTCGTCACATTAAGTTTAGTAGGAGCTCAAGGTCACACATTGATTTTGCTCTGGTAACATCTCTGGTCACACTGCGGCAGTATATATTCTATAGCTGCTATATTCTCCATTGATCTGGGACCAGTCTTATGTGTTCTCTTCTGCAAACATTTAAACACAAGAGTCTATTGACTAAACACATCTTTGTTTGTTTAAGGCCATACTACATCTGGGAACAAGAACTGATTAACCTTAATACTCTACAGTGAAAGTCTACAACACTGTCTCTGAAATATTGTCTCTGTAATATTGTCTCTGAAACATTGTCTCTGAAATATTGTCTCTGAAATATTGTCTCTGAAATATTGTCTCTGAAACATTGTCTCTGAAATATTGTCTCTGAAATATTGTCTCTGAAATATTGTCTCTGAAACATTGTCTCTGGTACAATATACATGTATATATACGAGACTATCCATAACTGCCTAAAATGACCCTGTTGTCAATTAACATTTTTTTACTCAATTATTTATTCTGAGAAAGCCATCTGTGCGATGTTGAAATGTAGACACATGGTGATCATCGCTTCCTGTCATTGTTACTATGGACACTTCTTGTAATCATCTGTTAGCTGCTCTCTGATTGGTCGTAATGATTGCTATTGTTTCCCACCATTGTCTTGACTGCCGTGATTGGTCCCAAAACCAGATATGCGTACAGACATCATAGGATTATTATTAAGATATATATATATATATGGCACGTTCTCAGGCAATCATTTTATTCCTATAAATATAGCCTTCTCTGGGGCATTACACTTTTTAGGGAATTCTCTGTTTCACAAAGATTGTGCATCAAGTGATAATGCCAAAATATATAATCGACCTGATATATAAATGTAATGTGATTTTTTTCTTGTGTTGTCTTGGCCTTTCTGTGTGTTAGTCTCCAGTCCCCGCTGTGTGTACATTGACTGGTGCATGCAGGAAGTTTGTGTGTTGGCAGGACAGACATGAGGCAACCATGACAGCTGAAGTCAGCAATCAATATATACACTGCTAGGCAGAGAAACAAGCCAGCCTTCATTCTTCTTATCATAAAGGAGAAAAGTAATGCATCCAAAGCGATCTAAGTAAATTCTGTGACATAATTCTTGCTCATCAGTCCTCAGCAAATAGCTGTTCCTTTTCTTTGATTAAAACAAATATCTCAATCATTTAGTCTGTAAAGTAAACTATTTCAGTGTCGAGAAAAATATCAGAAAGACAAATTTTCACATTTAAGTTATTCGAGTTAAAGTTTTTACATGTAACAAAATACTTCATACCTTCTAAACAGAATTTTAGATTAGTTAAGACTAGAGGAGAAATAACTATATGTTTAAACCAAAGAGAATTTTAACATTTTGATTTATCTTCAAGTTCAAGTTTCTATTTTCAGAGATACTGGTCTATTCATGGAATTTATTTGTGTCTTTATTGTTGGTATCTTATTGACAGTAATAAATTCATTTATCTATCCTGGATTTTATGATCAATAATAGGCATATTTCCTTAACTGCTGAACTCTACAGATAAAGCTGATATAACTTTCTGTGGTTTGCAATTATCTCACCACTTTTTTTCTTCCTTTTAAAAATGGAGGAAATGTGGACCTCCGGGGATTCATAACAAAATTCTGATTTTTTTTGTCAGTCCCTATTCAACTGATGAGCTACAATATCCTCCGACCAATTTTGGCCATGGACTTAAAAAGATGATTAAGACATTTCTCTTAAGTTTATTTTCCGTAACATCCAACTATTTTGGAATGCTCATTATGAAACTACAATACATCAGAGTTGGAATTAAAACTGGCAAACCTTACAGGATAATATATACTTTAGGCACTATAAAAATGGCAGATCAAAATTTTCAAACTTCAAAAAAGTTCTTATAAATATGTTGTTTATTGGATATAGCAATCAGGATATGAAAGGATATAAAAACTTTACACAGGATATGAAGGCTTTTCACAAAATATTACAATTATTATTGATTCCCCACATGAATCTTGTGAGAGCTGGGTACACATATAATGAAATGATGCTGTAGAGATCAATATAACACAACATTGCCATGAAAGATTTGTCAGGCCTCTTGCAGGGATATATTAATTCATTTGTTCAAAAGAAAATGCCAGCTATAGATTAATAGATTTTTTTTTTTTTCATTTTTGATAAATCATATTTTATTTGACATGGTAAAGATCCCTTAAAGAGATAATTTCTTGTAAAATAAATTAATATGATTAAATGATCATAGATGCGTAAGTACATTGAAATTTACAGACAAAAAATATATATCAGTGACCATGGAAACACAAACCAACATTTAAAACTCATCTTGCAACCCCCATAAAACATGATCATTTATTGCAATTAGTGGCAATGACGTCATCACAGGGAATTTAATTTGCATGCAACTAAAGCTGCAATGATCTTCAATGTTCGTAAAACAAGTCATAACTTTGCGAATACTGGTCCGATTGACATGCATTTTACACCAAAACATCACATTTTCTATGTTCTTTCCAACACACATAACCATTCTATAGTGCGTCTATTCTAAGAACGAAAATCGTGACATCGCTATTTTGGCTGCTTTGTTGTTTGTTTACTAATTAGTTATGTAAGTAGGTAATTGCCCCCACGATGACGTCATTCTTTTTTTTCTACCATGCATGTGCATTTGAAAGAGCTACTTTTCTCCCAAAAAACATGTTTCCCTTGTGTAGTCATACTAACAGAGCCCACAGACCAATGTGTATTAGAGAAGTGAAAGTTTCCCTTTAATGTAGTTCAGCACAAAATAAATAAAATAAAATAAAATAAATGGCCCAAATACGAGCGATCAATTTTGTACAAAGAAAAGACATTGACTTACTGATTTCAGAATCGAGTTCAAACTGGCTGTTAATGACTTCTTGCAGTGCAGCATCCAGTGCCCTCTCTGTGAGATCATCCACGCCGGCAGGGGGCGCTGCCCATCCCATCCCTCCATGATGCTGCCGAGTGCCCTCTGGTGGTCGTTCTCCAGGCTTATATTGAGCACCTTTTACTGCAGAAAAAAATCAATTTGCAAAGCTGGAAACACAAAGTACTCAATAACGAGCATCTGGCCATGTTACAATTATCTATCTTTATTTCCGTTTAGGTTTTATATAATTGATAACAACCTAACTGGCTCTGTGGCTTAGTTGGTTAAAGCGCCTGTCTAGTAAACAGGAGATCCTGGGTTCAAATCCCAGCAGGGCCTTTTTTGTAAATACTGGATTTTGCAAAATGATTGCCATTGTCTCCCAGACTATCTGTAGCTGCCCCAAATGACCTTGTTGTCAATTAACATTTTTTTCTCAGTTATTTATTCGGAGAAATCCATCTATTCGATGCTGAAATGTACACACGTGGTGATCGCCGTTTCCCGCCATTGTTACTATGGACACTTCTATCAATTGTTTGTTAGTTGCTCTCTGATTGGTCTAAATAATTGCCATTGTCTCCCACCATTGTCTCGACTGTCGTGATTGGTCCCTAATGCCTCAGTCACATTTGCACCGGGCGCAATCTGAGAGATGCCGTAGCTGTGGTCACATTATTAAAGGGCTGACGTCTGCAGGATATCTTTACGACGTCTGTTTCATGACACAGACGTCTGCAGGATGTCTTTAAGACGTCTGGGTAGGCTTTAAAAAAAAATTATTCCTATTTTCACCACACGATGCCACCGGCAGCCCTAAGATAATCTGCCGATGTCCCTGCGGGACACTGCCGGGACCCTGCCGTGTACTTCAAGAAGATATTTACTGATAAGACATCGGGGAAATGCTGGCAACTTTTATGTTCCAGATAAAAGTTCCCGATGACCCACCCGACGTCTTAAAGATGCCCAATTGTGGCCGATGATCTCCCGGTGCCCGCACGGCAATCTGAACTGCCTGCAGATTTTGTAAAAAATACCCATCGGCCGGGCATCTTTACTGAAATCGGCGCAAATGTGACTGAGGCATTAACCAGATGTGCATATTGTCATCATAGGATTATCATTAAGATAAGAGTCTTACTTGCAATGGAAGGCTTGGGGGGTTTCCCAGCAGTGGCAGGATCATCAATCACGTAAGTCGAGACTTTACTCGCCTCTTTGGCACTTTGTGGACGTGGTTTACGGCCACTAGGTGGCCTTGTAATTCTGCTGACCTTAGCACTTTCTGGACGGTTTTTCTTCTGTCGTTCACTCTGCTGCCGGATAAGGTCTGGAATGGATGTATTGCTGCCCCTGAAACAAAATGTCTAAACTTAGATTTTTTCAAATATACATCAAATATAATTACTATAATGGGTTGTTGTTCTCATCACTGATGAATATTTGTTCATATTTCATCACTGATGTGACAGAAAACAACAGCTGCATATATTTTGTTTAAATCTAATCAAAATGCGATCAGAATTTTCATAAGAATTTTTATAATAAATAATTAGAGATTAATAATAAAAATGGAAAAAAAGTATAATATTTGTTCTTGTTTTAAATAAGAAAAGGATAAGTAATTAAAAGTTGAACAAAAAAAATAAAACAAAATAAGCTATACCATAAACTTATTGACTGCTATCATTCTCTGCAACAAGACACTGTTAATAACAAAAATATAAATTGTTATAAAAAGACCAAATGATTGTCAATTTCTAGCTTTCTAGAAACAAACCGATCTGTTTCGTCCACTTCTCATTGTATATGTCGTTATTGCATCAAAATAAAATACAATAAAATAAATCTATTTGATTTCAATATAAATGATAATATGTGGCAGGGGGAGTTTGTTATTTTCCCCCTATTTTGTGCCTCAAGCTTGACTAAGCTTCAGCCCTCTCCACCAAGGAAGTATGGGCCCTCACAGCATAACAAGGTTCATATGGGATGGTAAGAGTCAAGTATTATTTATACTAACCAGGCATGTTTCTGTGATGTTAGGTTGGACAGTGGTGGTTGCGTTTCCAGCTGCAGAATTGATCCGACGCCCAGTTGTTGTCCGCTGCGGGCAGAGTGTAGCTGAGCTGACGATGGTCCGGATTTAAGGTTTCGCTTATCTGCTAGGCCCAGGTTATACACTCTGGCTTTCACCTGGTCCAGCTTAGCCAGAGAGACACTGGATGGTTTTAACCAATGCTACAAATGTAAACACACACAAAATAAATGAATTCACTCATGCATGTTATAAGGTAGACAAGTCATTTGCAAGTCATAGCTGACCATATGCTCCAAAACTTCCATATATATGTATATGTATCTGATGTGTGCACAAGAATATATGTGAAAGCTAAATCTTTATCTGAAATGAATGTTTGCTATTTCTGTCAAGGACAACTGAAATGTATCATTTTGTATGTTTCCCATTAAATGTTCACTTATTAAGCCATTAAGTTCTGGTTTCTCAATTTTTTGCCTCAAAAATAGGATGAGAGGTGTTTTTTGTTTTGGTCCTTGACACAATATCACATGAAATCAGTATTTCATGTCATAATTATGTGGGGTCAGTGATAACCTTTCTGTTGTGATGATTGTACACTGTCATAGGCCTCTGCTGTGCCTAAAAAAAATTATCTGGGTATTTTCTCGGAATTTTTGCCTGGAACTAGGTCAGGCCAGCAATAATAAACAACTCTTTTTTCATAGATTTAAAGTAGAAATCATGAATAAATAGCCACAAGATCCTTTGCATATTATTTTTACTGGAACAACTATTGACACAATAACAGATATACTAACCCGACTGGCAATCGAGCGAATTTGCTCATATTTTTCCAGATCATCTCCGTCAGAATTCATTCTCAATTTTCAATTGGCAGTACAGTCTGAAATAATAAAAATGGATACTTTTTAAAACCTGATAAACTTCCAAGATGTATAGACATATTGTTTACAAATAGACTATGAATCCTGAAATTTGATTGTGGATAGAATGAATAAAACACAAGAAATTGCAAGAAAGATCACATCTTGTGAATTTATGTGTTCAAAAAATCAGGAAATATATTTTCCCTGAGAAAAATATCTTTCAAGACATTTTTCTATTTTACATCAACATTTAACGGTAAAATATGCCAATACAACACAGTGCCAGTTTAAATAATGTAAATATCCGCAATAGAATTTATTCATTTTTTTGTTCAAATCTAACCATTTGGTCTTCATTAAGTGAAAATATTTGTTATGATATTTGGTCATATTGTCTTATGAATCACTTAAACCACGATCACATCTTACTTTACTTTTCTTTTAATTGGAAAAAATAATTCATTATTTTCTACCTGGGGCACTGAAATCAATACCAATATTGCAGCATAATTTTGGTGTCAAGATCAAAATTTGAAAATAAATTTTGTTGTTTGGCCCTGATACGTCTGGAATTTGGGCAGAATCATTGAAGTGCATAAACAAGAAATACCTACATGGAATCTACTGTAGGTTGGCAACATATTAGTCTGCGCACAAACTCTACCAGAGGGCGATGTGGAGAATCTGTTATTCTGAATAGTGAGGTAGTGACATCTGGTGACTAATTTATGGCATTTCTTTCTGTCAAAACGATATCTGAGCTCCAAAAATGCTCAAATAAAACAAATCAAAATGAAGATTCTTTGTAAATGTGTCTGAGCTAAAAATAAAACTCCTCAAATAAAACCACAAAATGAAGATTTCATCTGTATGAAATTATTATTTTAAATATTTTCTATGTTTGCAAAAAAACTGTTCAATTCTTCCGTGGAGTTTATATCTCACCATGGAGCTGTTTTCTCCTCCTCTGTGAAAATAAACTAGAAATATAGGATAGTGAAGTGGTGACAAGGAGCAACCAAGGAGCAACATTCTCCTCAAACCATGACATGAACATCTTTCTCGTCCATTGCCAGTGGTAAATGTTGACGCCCTTCCTATCCATTAGTTGTTAAAGTGGTAATTTACTGTAACCACTGGGCACAGAGAAAAACTCACTGATCTACGAGATCTGCTATTAACTGGTTCTCACATATTGTCTCTTTTTATACACCTACATTTTACTGACAGTAAATTACCACTTTAACCACTAATGGATGGGAAGGACGTCAACATTTACCATTGGCAATGGACGAGAAAGATGTTCACATCCCATTTTCTAGATTGAGGACGTCATTTTGTTACATTCTGAAGAGCTGCAACTTGTTACAATGTAATCATGATAATGATATCGGACAACACTCTTCACCCCAGCACTTGATTGAGCATATTGAATAACCATAGTTATCGATTTTATGAATTTAGTATGTAGATACATTAGTCCAGGAAAAAAAATGGCTAGTCCTGCCAATCAAAATTTAGATAGGTTAGAGCTGCGGTTCCATTTTCAAGTGCATCTGCACATTAAAAAATATTCTCATCAGATTATTTTCAAATTTTTAATGCACCAATAATGTCAAATGGTGTGAAAAACATTGGGAGTCAATGACAAATGAAACGCAACTTTGTTGTGGTCCGCAAGTCTGTTGTCGTTGGCTGTACATGAATATAGGGATAATTTTCACTTTGGCATTGTGGATAACTCAAAATGACCTGATGAAGTCAAATAATATTTGGCCCTACATTTCTCATCACGTTTCAAGATCCAAATATCATTCATATAGAGCTAACGACCATATGATTCGCACAATCATAAGATTGGCTGATAATTATGCAATTGTTTCATAAACACACAACAAATGGAACATTGTATTTTTTGTCACAGAAAAAATGATATGTATTTTATAAATCAATTGTTATGAAAATTACACCCAGTGACGTTGCCAATGTGACAACATGCACATGCGGAAGAAACAGTTTGTTATAAAAACAGACAAATGGGCACTGCTCTGTCAGTTCTTGGCCAATTTACATTATTCACAACTCAAAATTTAGCTTCTGAGGTATTCTCGTCAAATATGTAAGTCAGATGGTCGCAATATTAATTTTCATCTTTCGGCATGAAGAGAAGAGAAAAGAAGCCAGTGCACAAAGGCTATGATTGTATTCGCAAAGACGTGACTCTGACTTGTAAATTTTGTACATGTCATATGTAAGAATCCTACATACGATGATCGCTTTGTGGGATTAAGTAATGACAAGTTTTACTGGTGGAGGGTAGCTCGGCATCCTTCAGGAACTCCCTTGCCAGAGTATAAAGGTTGGCACCCCTTAGTGCAACCTTGCACTCTCGGTGGGATGCCATTTGGTTTTGCCGAGTAAACTAATAGATGTAGATGTTATTATAGATGTAGATATACCCCACTATATAGCACACAACTGTTAACTGTTATGTCAGGTTATCTATTTATTGACTAAGACCATGTGCGGGATGCCAATTGGTTTTGCCGAGTAAACATATAGATGTAGATGTTGATGTAGAAATGGGCGGTCATTAGCCCTAGATATTAACTTATCAAGCACCTGCCTGAAGTCTGCAGAGTGAAGTCATCTATCTGCTTGCCAGAATGACAGTGAAGCCCATATGCCTCCACAGAACTTGACAGCTACAGTACAATGCCCAAATAAAATGATCGACTGAAGGTTTCATACCTGAGAAATGATGTACATGATACTGGATCTCATCAAAGGTACATGAATAAAGCATTTAGGAAGACGTTTGATGAATTATTCACTTCTCAAAAACTCAAACATTCCCCTCCATCTCATATTTACAATATAAATGAAACGCCGATCGTGATTGGAGCATATAGTCTTCTTCCGGTCTAATTGACTCATTCTGTCCAATCAAAATTCAGTTTGAATGCTCTTCGGCGAAGTCACTTTTACCATAGCAATTACAACAACATCCGGTTGTAGGAGTTCTTCGTGAAATAAACCTACTTTTTTCCCAAATAATGCCCACAATAAAGGTGAGTAATGGTAAAACCCAAGCTCATGATTAAATAATCAACCCACAAAATTATGATAGTCTGCCAATGTACAGAAAGGAAAACCATCAAACCAAGAATCCGAAAATTATGTTGACAGTACTGTCTCAGTGCAAGCCACTGTTTCAGTGTTTGTGTTTGGCAAGTCCTACATGTCTACTTCAAGTTCAAGCCAGGCTGTTGACAGTGTTGCCAATTGTATTTGATTGAGCCATGACCTGCAAATTCTTGGTTTTGAATGTTATTTTAGAAATGCCTGATAATTTGGCAATACTTATCCTAACTCAATGTCTAGTATAGCTTCAATCACATACATGTACATTATGTATGTCACTGTTCTCATAAATCCTGTACAAACAGTTACCGACCATACAGATGGTTTTGTCACCTTTCAAAACTTGTTTTGTCACCAGAAACATATAGCAGAGAATATGGACTGGAACAGTATTTAACCCCTAAGGGACTAGGCTATCTAAATTTTGTCGATTGGCTGGATTAACCAATTATTTTTCTGGACTAATGTATCTTCATACTTAATTGATAAAATTTATAACCATGGTTATTCAATATGCTCAATGAAGTGCTGGGGTCAATAGTTCATGATCCCCTCAGTCTGACGTCATTGTCATGATTACATTGTAACAAAGTTGCAGCCCAAGGGAATGTTACAAAATGACGTTATTGAGCCAGAACAATGGGGACGTCAACGTCCCTCCCGTCCGTTACCGGTGGTGGACGTTGCTGTCCTTCCTGTCCGTTAGGGGTTAAACACTATATCAGAGAAGAATTGTATCGTCAACATCCTCATAATGTCATAGTGGCGTTGTACAGGAAAGTTTCAAGATAACAATTGCAAAATAACAATGCAGTGAAAGGGAAACTTCTCTGTGTGGAGAATATAATTTAAGATAAGATTTAAACTAATTACTTGTTCAACGCATATTCCACTACACACCAATAACCCTAGCAGACAGGAAGGACATCAACATCCTAAAATGTTAAAATCCCCATTACTCCCCAGATACACTAGTTCGGAACAAAATTAGGAAGTCCTGCCAATCAACAAATTTCATATTGGCTAGTCATTTAGGGGTTAAACATTACATATTATGTCCTTGTTATTGGGGTATGCCGTCATAAAGGGCAAAATTCCTGGTCAGTAACTGTACAGTGGCACATGCACGTCTGTCACTATTCTATGAACAGTTTATATGCCAATCTTTCAGCAATCAATAGTCTCAGGTCAATAGGTCAGCTGCAGTCTCAGGTCAATAGGTCAGCTGCAGTCTCAGGTCAATAGGTCAGCTGCAGTCTCAGGTCAGGAGGTCAGCTGCAGTTCACCTTGCTACTGATACTTGTGACTGGTGAGGGACAGATTTCACCTTTGTTTTCAGAATAATTTGTCCTATATTTAAATTTCTCCATAGCATGGATGGCCATGATGTTGAGTCATCGTGCAAACTGATAACATTTTAGACAATTTTTTAAAAAAGATTAGAGGAATTAAAAAAATTGTATTTATGTGCCCTTTCTAATAGATTAGCTCAAAATGAGGTTTCATGATAGTATTATTATATCTTGATGGTATGGCTAAAGTTTGAGTTTGAAAGAAAACTGAATCTTACAAAACAAATTATACAAATGTATCTGATCTTTGCTCTTTCAGATGTGACAAGCTGATGACTGAGTCAGCAGACTGAACGTTCTTTGATGGAGCAAGTTGAGGCAAGTGTTGCTGAGGAGGAGGTGGACGGGGCAGGGAAGCCAAATAATGAAGAAGATGGCACCGAAAAGCAACAAGTAGATAAAGAAGATAAAGGTCAAGAACAGGCAATATCTGGCGAGACTATGGAGAATGAAAATAATGCATCTTACCAGCAAATCACAGAAAATAAATTACATATCAGTGAATCTGCTGATGGGGAAATAAAGGAAATTTCCAACATGGAAGAGTTACCACAAGAGGAAAGCCCTGTTGCAATCAGGAGTAGTCCATTCAGTACAGCGTCTCTGGAATCTGTCATTGAACCACAAAACAGAGATTCTATGGAACTTGTCAGTAAACCTCAAATTGCAGAGTCTATGGAACCAGTCAGTGAACCTCAAATTGCTGAACCTACAGAAACAATCAGGAGTAGTCCATTCAGTACAGCGTCTCTAGAATCTGTCATTGAACCACAAAACAGAGATTTTATGGAACCTGTCAGCAAACCTCAAATTGCAGAGTCTATGGAACCTGTCAGTAAACCCCAATCTGCAGAATCTAAGGAATCTGTCAGTAAACCTCAATCTGCAGAATCTAAGGAACCTGTCAGTAAACCTCAATCAGCAGAATCTAAGGAACCAGTCAGTAAACCCCAATCTGCAGAATCTAAGGAACCTGTCAGTAAACCCCAATCTGCAGAATCTAAGGAATCTGTCAGTAAACCTCAATCTGCAGAATCTAAGGAACCTGTCAGTAAACCTCAATCAGCAGAATCTAAGGAACCTGTCAGTAAACCCCAATCTGCAGAATCTAAGGAACCTGTCGGTAAACCCCAATCTGCAGAATCTAAGGAACCTGTCAGTAAACCTCAATCTGCAGAATCTAAGGAACCTGTCAGTAAACCCCAATCTGCAGAATCTAAGGAACCTGTCAGTAAACCTCAATCAGCAGAATCTAAGGAACCTGTCAGTAAACCCCAATCTGCAGAATCTAAGGATTCTGTCAGTAAACCTCAATCAGCAGAATCTAAGGAACCTGTCAGTAAACCTCAATCAGCAGAATCTAAGGAACCTGTCAGTAAACCCCAATCTGCAGAATCTAAGGAACCTGTCAGTAAACCCCAATCTGCAGAATCTAAGGAATCTGTCAGTAAACCTCAATCAGCAGAATCTAAGGAACCTGTCAGTAAACCTCAATCAGCAGAATCTAAGGAACCTGTCAGTAAACCCCAATCTGCAGAATCTAAGGAACCTGTCAGTAAACCTCAATCTGCAGAATCCATGGAAACTTCAAGCAAAAGTAACAGTATTCTGAAAAGTAGGTTAAGCTCGTCTTTATCTGATCAGATGCCACAAGTCGTCAATTCAACTGGTGATTTTTATATCGATACACAAGGCAATGCTGTGCCGGTCTCGCAGAGGAACTTCAATGCAAACCAATTTTATGCTGATGTTTCTCTGCCAAAAGTCAATGATAACGCGGAGGAGGAAGGGAACTCCCGAGGGGCAGACAGTGCAATCACCAGGGCCTCGCGTGTGGAAAGTGGTGCCAAGACCGTACACTTTGACGAGGCAGGACCCCAGATTACAGAACTTGGAACTGAGGATCATGAATATGATGATGATGATGATGATGATGACGATGATGATGATGATTACTATGATGGGGCACCTTCCGAAACCACTGACAGCATCTCCCTCCCGGCTACCAGTCCCGCACCCTCGGTTAGCCACTTTTCTCACTTTATCAGCATAAATCTATTTTAATTATTGTTTTTAAAAATAATTTTACTACAGTAAAATGACAAAAAATTGTGCAGTTAAAGCATTTTGTGTCAGATTTGAGCATATTTGTTTGTCTCCACAGCGCGAGGACACAGTGCCAGATTTGTTCACAACACAAGTAGACGAGGAAACGCTTGAAGCAGCCAAGACGAGACAACGTCGCCGGACCATTATCTTAGAGCCAGACAAGGGGGAGCCGACCACGCCCGTCATACCCAGCCTGGATGAACTGGTGGACGGCAAGGCAAGGGAACAGTGAGTGTTCTTATTATATCACAACCTCCCCGCAGTGATTTATACATAAAATCACAAGGGAACAGCAAGTGCACTTAATATATCACGTTATAATCACAGTGATTTATGTACAAAATCGCAAGGGAACAGCAAGTGCACTTATTATATCACGTTATAATCAGTGATTTATGTACAAAATCACAAGGGAACAGCAAGTGCACTTAATATATCACGTTATAATCACAGTGATTTATGTACAAAATCGCAAGGGAACAGCAAGTGCACTTAATATATCACGTTATAATCACAGTGATTTATGTACAAAATCGCAAGGGAACAACAAGTGCACTTATTATATCATGACCATTGTTATAAAATGTAAACAGATATTTTTTTTAATTGAACTACTTGCACTGATTTATACACTAAATCACCAGGGACACTTCCCTCATCAAGACCATTATTACAAAATATCTTGTATTTTTTAAAATTTACCTATTTGCACTGATTTATTTGGTCTTTTTAATGATTCCTTGGTATACACATTTTTCTCTGTGCTGTTTAATGTCATATTGCAGGCAGTATATGTGCAAAAAAAAGTTTATAACTAAATTCACATAAAATAGCCACTTTTTTGGACACAATTAGGCACTTACTTATACCCTTGAGACATTTTGATATAATCTAAACCTGAAACCTTTACCACATTTCAAAATATATTTGCAGCTTTGATAGAGGGATGATGTTCATGCGGAGAAAAGACTACCTCCCAGGAATCACCGCTTTTAATAAATGCCTCAATCTGCGACCTAAATATACCGAATGTTACGTGCAGCGTGCGGAGGCCTACCTACAGCTCTGCGACTTCCAGTCTTCTATTCTCAACTACAAGAGGGCGTGTGTACTCGATCCAGACAACTTCAGCTATTATTCCAGACTTGCCTTCATTTATTTCTTCGAGGGACAATGTTTGTTTGATCAAAAACTTTACCCTGAGGCACTGGAAGCCTTCTCCAGAGCAGCGGAAATGAGACCCCAGGTGATTGGCTACCACACTAGGAGGTACACACTTTAACCTAGATTCTTCCTTTTAAAGTTAGACTATCATTTCATTTCTGCTGGTATTCTAATATCTCTGCACAATAATGTGGAATCTTACTCCACAAATTACAATTAAAGATACAATTAAAATCTGTTCATTTTAAATTGGACTAAACATCTATTTGATCATGCAGAAATCTATGCTTTGCATTCATGCACCACTTCTGCATGACCCTGTTTGGTCACATGGCAAAATTGATATTGAATGGTAACTGATAAGATATTAGCACATCTGCACATTCTAAATTGCCTATAATCTTGCATTCACAGTTTATCTTAGCTTTGCTGACTATGTTAGCACAGCTTCTGCAGTGATTGGGGGGGGGGGGCTGTGGGGGGGTGGGGGCGGGATTTGCTGCCATTTAGTTGGTCAACTTTGATCTTCTCCCTTGAAACTACTGGTCGAAGTTCTCACCTATTAGAAGAAAAGATGTATTTTCAGGGGACCAATTCTATCTATTTGTCATTAGGCTCCATTAGATTTTCCATTAGATTTTTGTCCATTTTATTATGTTTTTTTCAAAATTTTAATAGCTATCACTAAGTTGTCAAGGAGGCTGCCATTTTCAACAACATTACAAATATTAGCCAATGAGAATCAATATAACAAGTTAGGACCAAATTTAATTTAATATTATTATTTGACATGCATTTTGATAGCTCTAAATTATCATCTGCTCAAGTCTGCTCTCGAAAAAGATTTTTTTTAAATAATCATTTATGAAGCAATTCCCAGAAAATGTTCATAAAATATTACAAAAAAACAGTGATCAGCACAGCTCTAAGGCCAGTGGCCTATGTTTTTATACTATATGCAAATATATGCAAATCTATATGCAAATCTTGCATGAAGCACACGGAATGGTTGTATTCCACAGCATAGCATGTCTAGCAGCACTGCAGCGGCACGGAGAATGTCTCGCCCTTGTCAACAAGCGGCTGGAGACAGAAGATAAAAACGCTGACCTCTATGTCATGAGGGCCAGACTGCATGAACTGTTCCGAAATGTGAGTGACTCTTCATGATGTGAATTGTGTGATCATCATGATGCAAATTATGCTATTTTATCCTTATGTACAGTTATTTTTTTGAAATTTTTGAAAATGCTGATTATATCTGGTAAACCATGTCAAATGATACCAAAAATGAGAAAGTAGATACAGTAGTTTGTTATTATTTTTGAATAATGTGATGTTGTGAAAATTGTATGGAAACTGTTTATATTATATCAGTAATATTTTCCTGATATAAATCATTTTTTTTCATTTTCGGCAATTTCAAATAAAAATTTAATTGTTTTGAATGCGAGCACTTTCTTATTCTTATTTTAGTCAAATATTTTGGTGTCTATTTTTGGCAGACTACTCTGAGTTACTATGACGTGAAGGACGCTCTGGTGTTAGAACCCGGCCACAGTGAAGCTGTGGTACTGATGAAGAAATTACAAATAAAGGCTGAGGAATTCAAACAGCAAGCCACAGAACTGAACCTTCTCAACAGACATCGTGATGCTCTACAGAAGATTACAGTAGCGATAGAAACGAACCCCTCCATGGCAGACTACCACATACTCAGGTAACCCCTCCATGCCAGACTACCACATACTCAGGTAACCCTACCTCCCTGCCAGACTACCACATACTCAGGTAACCCCTCCATGGCAGACTACCACATACTCAGGTAACCCCTCCATGCCAGACTACCACATACTCAGGTAACCCCTCCATGGCAGACTACCACATACTCAGGTAACCCCTCCATGGCAGACTACCCCATACTCAGGTAACCCCTCCATGCCAGACTACCACATACTCAGGTAACCCCTCCATACCAGACTACCACATACTCATGTAACCCCTCCATGACAGACTACCCCATACTCAGGTAACCCCTCCATGCCAGACTACCACATACTCAGGTAACCCCTCCATGGCAGACTACCACATACTCAGGTAACCCCTCCATGCCAGACTACCACATACTCAGGTAACCCCTCCATACCAGACTACCACATACTCATGTAACCCCTCCATGACAGACTACCACATACTCAGGTAACCCCTCCATGGCAGACTACCACATACTCAGGTAACCCCTCCATGCCAGACTACCACATACTCAGATAACCCCTCCATACCAGACTACCACATACTCATGTAACCCCTCCATGACAGACTACCACATACTCAGGTAACCCCTCCATGCCAGACTACCACATACTCAGGTAACCCCTCCATGCCAGACTACCACATACTCAGATAACCCCTCCATGCCAGACTACCACATACTCAGCTAACCCCCCCATGCCAGTCTACCACATACTCAGGTAACCCCTCCATGCCAGACTACCACATACTCAGGTAACCCCTCCATGCCAGACTACCACATACTCTGGTAACCCCCCCCCCCCATGCCAGACTACCACATACTCAGGTAACCCCCCCCCCCCCCATGCCAGACTACCACATACTCAGGTAACCCTACCTCCATGCCAGACTACCACATACTCAGGTAACCCTACCCCCATGCCAGACTACCACATACACAGGTAACCCCCCCATGCCAGACTACCACATACTCAGGTAACCCCCCATGCCAGACTACCACATACTCAGGTAACCCTACCTCTATGCCAGTCTACCACATACTCAGGTAACCCCTCCATGCCAGACTACCACATACTCAGGTAACCCTACCTCCATGCCAGTCTACCACATACTCAGGTAACCCTACCTCCATGCCAGTCTACCACATACTCAGGTAACCCCTCCATGTCAGACTACCACATACTCATGTAAAATGAAAGAAATGATGCTCAAACTATGTTTTATTAATACTTCTCTTGATATTTTCTTATTATTATTTAACGATTACCTACCTTACCTATTATACCTTATTATCTTAAATGCCTGTCTTTCCTGATTATTTTATTTCCCTAAACTTCCTATAAATGAACACTCAGGTAACCCCTCCATGCCAGACTACCACATACTCAGGTAACCCCTCCATGTCAGACTACCACATACTCAGGTAACCCCTCCATGCCAGACTACCACATACTCAGGTAACCCTACCTCCATGCCAGTCTACCACATACTCAGGTAACCCCTCCATGGCAGACTACCACATACTCAGGTAACCCTACCTCTATGCCAGTCTACCACATACTCAGGTAACCCCTCCATGCCAGACTACCACATACTCAGATAACCCCTCCATGCCAGACTACCACATACTCAGCTAACCCCCCCATGCCAGTCTACCACATACTCAGGTAACCCCTCCATGCCAGACTACCACATACTCAGGTAACCCCTCCATGCCAGACTACCACATACTCTGGTAACCCCCCCCCCCCATGCCAGACTACCACATACTCAGGTAACCCCCCCCCCATGCCAGACTACCACATACTCAGGTAACCCTACCTCCATGCCAGACTACCACATACTCAGGTAACCCTACCCCCATGCCAGACTACCACATACACAGGTAACCCCCCCATGCCAGACTACCACATACTCAGGTAACCCCCCATGCCAGACTACCACATACTCAGGTAACCCTACCTCTATGCCAGTCTACCACATACTCAGGTAACCCCTCCATGCCAGACTACCACATACTCAGGTAACCCTACCTCCATGCCAGTCTACCACATACTCAGGTAACCCTACCTCCATGCCAGTCTACCACATACTCAGGTAACCCCTCCATGTCAGACTACCACATACTCATGTAAAATGAAAGAAATGATGCTCAAACTATGTTTTATTAATACTTCTCTTGATATTTTCTTATTATTATTTAACGATTACCTACCTTACCTATTATACCTTATTATCTTAAATCCCTGTCTTTCCTGATTATTTTATTTCCCTAAACTTCCTATAAATGAACACTCAGGTAACCCCTCCATGCCAGACTACCACATACTCAGGTAACCCCTCCATGTCAGACTACCACATACTCAGGTAACCCCTCCATGCCAGACTACCACATACTCAGGTAACCCTACCTCCATGCCAGTCTACCACATACTCAGGTAACCCCTCCATGGCAGACTACCACATACTCAGGTAACCCTACCTCTATGCCAGTCTACCACATACTCAGGTAACCCCTCCATGCCAGACTACCACATACTCAGGTAACCCCTCCATGGCAGACTACCACATACTCAGGTAACCCTACCTCCATGCCAGACTACCACATACTCAGGTAACCCTACCTCCATGCCAGACTACCACATACTCAGGTAACTTGGATTTGATCAGACATCCATGTCCCTTTCTAATCCATATATTTTCTTCATTAGAGAGTTTAAGTTTAAGATGTTGCGCTATTTCAGGGGAGCGTTGCACCGGCGCCTGGGAGACTTCAATGCGGCTATAGATGACTACCTGCTGGCTCTGGACAAGACGGACCACGACGAGGAGAGTAGCACCTACATGGAATCACAGAGACAACTCCTCCTCACGTATAACGACTTTGCCGTCGAATGCTTCACCAAGGCTTTCTATGAAGAAGCCATCATTCTGCTCAACAAAGCTATCAAGGGAGAAAAACGCGAGCGAGGCCTTTACATCAACAGAGGAGGTTAATTAATGCACTTATACTGCATTTTGTCAATTTGTATTTTAAAGAATAAAATAAAATTCATCAAATTCTTTGCAACAAGTGGAAATTCTAGTTATATAAAATCAAAATAAAACTGGGTAAGAGGGCACTAATTAAAAAAAAGGAAAAAGATAAGGGTTAGATAAATATGTAAAATTCAAGACTTGACATTTCAAAAAAATAAAATGACATACAGAAATATCTGGCCACCCTTTTGATAATAATTTGAGTATTTTTAGAATTGTTGTGATTGGTGTTGTTTCAGATTGCTTCTTCCAGCAAGGCAACATGCAGTTTGCACTGGCAGACTACCATCAGGCCCTGGAGCTCAACCTGAAGGATGAATCGGTCAAGTCTCGCATCGCCATTGTGCATAATGAGCATGGAGTTCAGGAATACCAGGAGAAAAACTATCAGGTCTCTATCTACATCATCCGCTTCCCTCAAATAGGCTTGATTACTTAAACGATGCTTACTTTAAACACAATAATTTCACCCAATAGTTATGTTATAAAAAGCTGTTTCCATACAGGATAATTACCATATAATGCAACTTGATAACACTTTATATCATATGAGGCTATTCTTTTTACATATGAACTCATAGAAAACCTTGAATATGAATTATATAGAAAACCTTTTATATTCATGTCTGTCGCCTTTAAAGCCTTGTATTACTTATAAGTGGTTTTCATGATGTTCTTGCAGGAAGCAGAATCACGTTTCACCCTGGCCATCCACAATGCCCCGCGTACGGGTCAGTACTACATCTCCCGGTCGCGGGCCAGACAGATGATGGAGGTAACCTCCGCCTTAGCTTATAACTCATGTCTGAGAGCAGTGATACATCATATTGCTCTCAGCTTATTTATAGTCGCCTCTATGCTTCCCTTGATATGATATAATAAGAATAATACAACACACTCATTTTGAAGGAGAGATATTTTGAATTATATAGAAAACCTTTGATATCTTATACATATACAGGATGAATAGATTGGATCAGGCATCCATGGCCCTTTGTAATCCATATATTTTCTTCATTAGGAGTTTCAATTTAAGATGTTGCCCTATTTCAGGGGAGCACTTTTTATATAGAAAACCTTTTATATTTACATTAGCTCTTCCTCTAGTTCAAGCAACCTGGGATGTGATTTGTCTGTTACTGAGTCAGACCAAATCAATCTATTATTCTGTTCATATCCTCTGACAAATGAAAATATCTTGAATTGTTGGTAGATAATGCTAATTCAATTGTTTCTCCATGTAAATGATAAGAGAATGGGGGACAATGTTTCCTGTGTTCCGTTTATCCTAGGTTACGTTTATCATGTCTGATGATTTTATTGCAGAACATCAGCGCAGCTCGCACTGACCTTATAATGGCCCTGCACCTGGACCCCGGCAACGAGGAGATACCCTCGGTGATGGCGCGCTTGTTCCCCGGCAAGTCTGTAAAAGACGTGATGCATAGTCGAGCAGCGTCCATAGCAAGAAGTACCCTGGATAAGATGATAAACGGAGCCTCCAAACTCCAGCCTCTCAATCAAAGGTTAGTAATGACCTTATTAGTACCCTGGATAAGATGATAAACGGAGCCTCCAAACTCCAGCCTCTCAATCAAAGGTTAGTTATGACCTTATTAGTACCCTGGATAAGATGATAAACGGAGCCTCCAAACTCCAGCCTCTCAATCAAAGGTTAGTAATGACCTTATTAGTACCCTGGATAAGATGATAAACGGAGCCTCCAAACTCCAGCCTCTCAATCAAAGGTTAGTAATGACCTTATTAGTACCCTGGATAAGATGATAAACGGAGCCTCCAAACTCCAGCCTCTCAATCAAAGGTTAGTTATGACCTTATTAGTACCCTGGATAAGATGATAAACGGAGCCTCCAAACTCCAGCCTCTCAATCAAAGGTTAGTAATGACCTTATTAGTACCCTGGATAAGATGATAAACGGAGCCTCCAAACTCCAGCCTCTCAATCAAAGGTTAGTTATGACCTTATTAGTACCCTGGATAAGATGATAAACGGAGCCTCCAAACTCCAGCCTCTCAATCAAAGGTTAGTTATGACCTTATTAGTACCCTGGATAAGATGATAAACGGAGCCTCCAAACTCCAGCCTCTCAATCAAAGGTTAGTTATGACCTTATTAGTACCCTGGATAAGATGATAAACGGAGCCTCCAAACTCCAGCCTCTCAATCAAAGGTTAGTTATGACCTTATTAGTACCCTGGATAAGATGATAAACGGAGCCTCCAAACTCCAGCCTCTCAATCAAAGGTTAGTTATGACCTTATTAGTACCCTGGATAAGATGATAAACGGAGCCTCCAAACTCCAGCCTCTCAATCAAAGGTTAGTAATGACCTTATTAGTACCCTGGATAAGATGATAAACGGAGCCTCCAAACTTCAGCCTCTCAATCAAAGGTTAGTAATGACCTTATTAGTACCCTGGATAAGATGATAAACGGAGCCTCCAAACTCCAGCCTCTCAATCAAAGGTTAGTAATGACCTTATTAGTACCCTGGATAAGATGATAAACGGAGCCTCCAAACTCCAGCCTCTCAATCAAAGGTTAGTAATGACCTTATTAGTACCCTGGATAAGATGATAAACGGAGCCTCCAAACTTCAGCCTCTCAATCAAAGGTTAGTAATGACCTTATTAGCTTTATATCTGTGAATGACCTTATTAGTACCCTGGATAAGATGATAAACGGAGCCTCCAAACTTCAGCCTCTCAATCAAAGGTTAGTAATGACCTTATTAGTACCCTGGATAAGATGATAAACGGAGCCTCCAAACTTCAGCCTCTCAATCAAAGGTTAGTAATGACCTTATTAGCTTTATATCTGTGAATGACCTTATTAGTACCTTGGATAAGATGATAAACGGAGCCTCCAAGCTTCAGCCTCTCAATCAAAGGTTAGTAATGACCTTATTAATACCCTGGATAAGATGATAAACGGAGCCTCCAAACTTCAGCCTCTCAATTAAAGGTTAGTAATGACCTTATTAGCTTTATATCTGTGAATGACCTTATTAGTACCCTGGATAAGATGATAAACGGAGCCTCCAAACTTCAGCCTCTCAATCAAAGGTTAGTAATGACCTTATTAGCTTTATGTCTGTGAATGACCTTTGGCCCTGACATAAAGAAGTTCCTCACTTTATCCTTACACGTCTTTGCAGCATTTAAAAATAAATACTTCTCTTCTCACGTCTGTATTTATCATGCCAGTCCCATGTTGATGGCTGGAAATAAATTACTCAGCTTTGTGATAAAATATATAAACCTCCAGAGAAATACAGTATAGCTATTGATCTGTTGATGATTTTCCTATATATCTCAACCTCCTAATTGGTAAAAACTATCTATAAAAAAAACAAAAACAAAAAACTATCTACTCCTCAGCCAGGCCAAATTTTCCAAGCATTATAATATGCAGGAGCCATTTGTTAGTGAGCATGTGATGTGATTTCAGCCTGCCAGGGGGCAGCACGGGTGGAGAGGATGGAGGGATTGAGGCGTACCAGGATGTAATCCCTCCCATCCTGCAGAAGAGTGTGTGGTCCTTCCCCAGTGTCAGGCAGTGCATGCAGGAAAGAGACTTCCACATCAAAATTGCAACCGAAAAGAAAAAGGTTCAACTCTACTTTTTTTTGTAGTTAATAGCCCTTTATAACATTGTTTTCTTAAAACTTTGTTCTGAGTGTAATATAACCGTTATAAATGCTCTTGGCTTTGTTATACTGATTTTAAAAATAAAACTTTACTTTTGTGTCTACTGTTAATGAAACAACGTTCATTTCATTAAAATTTATGCATACAATCATAGAGATGAATGTAATGATAATCAATATTCTTTGTTTTTATTTATAGGCAACAAATAAGGTGAAAGGAGTGATGCAGAATCGTAAGAGCTTGCGCCACCTGGTGGGACGTGTACAACCACTGCCCGAGACGTTGCCCTATGAGAGACGAGGGGGAAACCCGCTCCAGAAAGAGAAGGTCATAGTCAATGCCACAGGTTCGGGACAGAACGCGGGCTGGAAAACATTCTCTCTCGGGATTGGCCTGGCCGGGGTACCAGATGAAATCTGAATACATCCTGTCTGGCTGGGGTACCAGATGACATCTGAATACTTCCTGTCTGTTGGGGTACCAGACAACATTTCTATATTTGGAAAAAACATTCATTATTTGGAAATTGATTTTCTGTGATAGTTCCAAGAGAGAACAAAAACCTGTACTTATTGACCATACAGTTTGCCAAAAACTTTTCTCTGCCCTGGCCTTGCCGCAAGGCTTATATACATGTACTAGTTGTACCACTGTTTAAGATTTAACTTGAATAATATCACACTTGAAACCATTGAAACAGAATTATAATAATCTCAATTATTGTGATTTTTTTTAGTATACAATGTAGATTGTGGCTTAGTTTCACAAGTGTGATGTTTTCATAGCTTATCATTGTCTGCCAATGTCAATAGTCAGGTAAAATTTATCATCTAAGCATAATCAAACTCAACCAAATTTCTGTTGAGTAACAATGTACTAAACAGAATCATATGCATAATAATATTTAATTTGCTATATTATTGTGTATTATAGCCAGTGTGGTGTTTATTAGTGTTATTTCTATAACTTGGGGTTTATTAAAAAAAATACAGAATAAAAATATACAGAAAAAATAGGTTTATTGTGATATATTCTTGTATCAATGTTTTCATGAAGGTGACATAATAGACGATCATTAATATTATGATACAACCACAAAGCATAATAACTTTATAAAGCAGCAGAATTTAAGCTGATCTTGCCTTACTTTTGTCATTTTGTGAAATAAGTGCAAGATGAAATGTTGTAAATGTTACATAAACTCTACATGCGAACTCATTTTTAAATCATTACACACTTGAGCATATGTTCTTGCCAAGGTTAATAGTTGCCACTTCTGACTTAATATATGTGTAATAGAATTTCCGAAAGTTGACTTAATACACAGAATTGCCAAATACAAATAGATATACTTTTAGATTTAACAATTTTTCTCATCTTTTATTTGTGTGATGTAAAGGAACACAAGTGATGTCGGGAAACACATTTCTAGGAATAAATTTTTTGAAAAATATAAAAATGAGTTTAAAATGTACAAGTCGAAAGAACCCATCACAAAATATAATATGTAATTAAAATATTATTAATATGAACAAATATAGGTACAAAAGAAGATTTTAATAGGTTATGTAATAATTATGTCACGGGGGTCATAGTGGTATCAGCCAATCAGTAATCAATTTATTGCAGCAAATTACAGCAAAAAATGGTTGAGTAAATCTGAGAATATTGTTTATAAGTATCATTGTTTACCACAAACACAGGACATATTTTTATCTAGATCACCTGGCCATTTCAGACTGTTGGAAGGCGGATATTTTAATTGGTAAAATATTAATCGCGTGTTCTTGTGCATGTTACAGGTATGAGACTTATATGTTAACTTTATTCATTGTTTTATCAAAAATAGGAAATGTCATATTATGATACTTGAATAAAAAATTATCATGCCTTTTACAGTTGCAAATAATTAAACCTCATGGTAGCCATGACACCTTCATCCATAACACTGATCAGTCTCGAAAAAGGAGTATTGTTTTTTTTTCTTCGTAATGCAGAATATTTTTATTTACAGTTCTTCATAATGCAGAACATGTTTATTTGCAGTTCTTCATAAAGCAGAATATGTTTATCTACAGTTCTTCATAATGCAGAATATGTTTATTTGCAGTTATTTTGAGACTTGTTTCAGTCATGATGTAGTAATTTACTATGGACATTGAGCCCAGGTTCTGAATTGCAGACTGAGTATATAAGCAGTAATAGGGAAATATCAGATTTTGGGGCAAAACTGTCAGAAATGCAGGGGGGCATCTCAGGTACATATCAAATGGATTGAAAAGGGCTGATTACAAGTATGGCATGACCAGAAATTGAAATGGGGGTTTGTTGGTCATTAATAAGGTCACGAAAAGTACCGTAAGTTTTACACCAAAACTGCTTTTGGTGAGATGCATAATAATGACAAAATGTGTCAGGGAAATCTGTAATTTGCCAAAATGATGAAAAGAATTATTCTTCTGTACAAAGGTGCCAAATGTAACAAACTTTATCGGACACATCTCTGGGTGATTTCATAATTCATAAATGAATTTTGTATTTAATGTGACCGATTTCCATGAATGTATATTCAATTTTACCGTCACTTCCATAAATAATTTTGAGACTCAATTAAGTGTTTTTGTCTTCTTTTTTAAAGAATCAGTGAATTCAATAACGAATGAAAAAATTTAACTTCTGAGAAAAAAATGTTCTTAAATTGTTTATTTATGTTCATAAGTTAACTCATCTGTATAAGTTCCAATTTGGAATAACAAAGTTCTCCCCGTGTAATGCTTGAAACAACACTAACATAGAATCTACTGCTTTTATTACATGGATGGACAATTCATTTACAGTCTATATTTCAAAATATTTTTGTATTCGTTGGTTACCACATTCGTAACTATTGTCTGAAGTAAGAATATTATTATTCTATTTTCCCAAACTATAAATTATTCACCTCCAAATGATAGTTATAAAAAACTGTTTCTCATCAACAACAAAATATGTGAGAAACTTGCATTTAAATGGAATCTTTGGATTTTATTTCTATTTCTGACATTTTGATGGAAGCTTTTTTCTTTAATCATTTTTTATATTGTTTACCAATTCAGATCATAAAAAAATGATAAATCTCACTTACAATACGCAAGACCCCAGCGAGTGAAAGACAAAATGATATGATCCAGCTGACAAATATGTCTCTATCCTTTTTCTGAGTGGTAATTTATGAGACAGGTTGACATCCCCTTTAACAATTTTCATAAATTTGGATATATGATATATTTACAAAGTATGTACATTTTATGTAAACACACACTCACACATGACACATTGGCATAAACTGCCTCTCCGCTAGAAAACAGTCATTTTCTTCTTGTCATTGCGCTTCGTTCTATGTTTCTGTATAGAATGTTCAGAATGTTTAAGTTGATTCCTGTAAGATTCCAATGAGGAGATTTTCTGTTTGATCTTCATTGTCGTTGTGCTTCCACTACAACAAAGGTATCCATTAACATTACTTTACATCTAGTAATTACCTTATAAAACAATTTTCCTTTAAATCTTTGGTATAATTAATCTCTGTATGATTATGGTGAAACTTTTATGTAAAGACTTCAACAAATTTAATATTTTATTGCACATCTCACTTACCTATTATTTCTTTTCAAGGATTCCTGTAACTTCGACAACTCTTTGTCCACATTTTTAAGTTCTTCGTGTGTTTGAAATATCTGGGTTATAAGAAACATCACAAAATGTAGTGTGATAAAAAGAAATCAAAATTTATCTTTTGGCAAAATTTATCTCAATATTAGTAGAGTGAATGGAAAGATGATTATGAAAACTGGAAAACTTATATAAAACTTATATTTGTTACTTTCCAGACAATATCAGCTGACAAACATTATTATTAATGTCTTTCCTGAATAAAACAAACATTTTATTAAGATTGCCAATGGCCTCAAAGATATGCCAATCATTGTTTTTTGTAATGTTTCTGAAGATTTTCTGGAAATGCCTTCAAATTGCTCCATAAATGATCATTTAAAAACTTTCCCCAGTGCTGACTTGAACAGATGATAATTTCTGCCAATCAAAATGAATGTTGCATACTGAATTTGTCAGCTTGTATCTCATTGGTTGATAGTTGTCATGTTATTCAAAATGGCAGCCTCCTTGACGACTCATTGATAGTAATTGATTTTTTTTATCATAAAAATGGAAAGAATTCTGAGCATAATGGAAAATATATAGAATTGGTCCCCTGAAAATACAACATTTACCAATAACTTACAACTATGAGAAGATCGAGGTCAACAGACAGGCAGACAGACAGACAGACAGACAGACAGCCAATATCTCCCTCTCACCTGTATATTTAGATGGCAGACAGACAGCCAATATCTCCCTCTCACCCCTGGGCTCTCACCTGTATGTTTAGATGGCGATCACTCTTCTCGTTCAGGTCCTTCTCGGAGATGTGTGTTTTCTGAGTTTTAGTTGCGTGTGAATGTTTGACAAGATCTTTCACATTCCCTGAAACATACATCCACAGTAACTGTATTGTGTGTCCCAGAAAACAATGAATTCAAAACCTTTTGAAAACAAAAATTTCATTTTATCAAAAGCTGACTTTTGGAATACATTTAAATTGTTTCCATCTTTCTTGCTTTTAAATTAATCTTTTTCACATTTGTGCCAAACTCACCCTTTTTCTTTCCAAGTCTATTGTTCAGGAAGTCAAACACTGAATGAGACTCATTTTTGATGTCATATCCTTTGGCTGCTTTAGCTTCGTTTTTTTTGTGTTTCCGCTTGTGTTTCTTCATCACATCATATAAATCCTGATCTCCTGCTTTCTCTTTCAATTCCATAATCTTGTCCAAGGATTTACCTGGTTCAGACAACATATTCAACTTTAGCTTTAAAATTACAACATATTCAAATTGTCAAATTTTATATTATTATGTTATGAATGATGAGATCACTCAGATTTTATTAAAATATTTCAATAGTTATCATTTGGTCTGGGTCATATCAATATTATATGGATCATAAATCTTAAATAACAATATCCACACAATAAGCACAAAGAGTGAAGGCTTTGCAAACAAGCTTGAAATACTTGTGCCCAATCAGCTTTCCTTCAATACCAAAAACTGCCCATCACAGCGGCGAAGCGGGAGAGGATTGTTGCAGCCACCGGCCATCATGGACGACTTCATTGCCGGAAACTGCTCGCTGTTAGAAAGCGAGTTTTCCCTACTCAACCCGGGGCAGCAGCCGTATATAGGTGTGAACTACTCACCCTGGGGCAGCAGCTGTATATAGGTGTGAACTACTCACCCTGGGGCAGCACCTGTATATAGATGTGAACTACTCACCCTGGGGCAGCACCTGTATATAGATGTGAACTACTCACCCTGGGGCAGCAGCCGTATATAGGTGTGAACTACTCACCCTGGGGCAGCAGCTGTATATAGGTGTGAACTACTCACCCTGGGGCAGCAGCTGTATATAGGTGTGAATTACTCACCCTGGGGCAGCAGCTGTATATAGGTGTGAACTACTCACCCTGGGGCAGCAGCTGTATATAGGTGTGAACTACTCACCCTGGGGCAGCACCTGTATATAGATGTGAACTACTCACCCTGGGGCAGCAGCTGTATGGGAACTGGCTCAGCTCGACCCTCGCTGTTCTTTCCCAGACCCTGGCCTGATATGTAACCCATTTTGGCCATCAGTTTGGACCCGATACCCTGAAATGCACAAATACATGAGTATAAGGCCTGTTTGCTTGTATCAGTCCTGGTACTCATATTCTCTTTACATTATGTGTAATCAAAGGTAGTAAAAAAGTGAAATAAAGGTTTTTTGAATACTAATAAAAGTTGCTCTTGTGCTAGTCATGACCTTGACCTTCACCCAGGGCCGCAAAAAGTGCATCTAAATAAATTCACATGGATATTTACTAAAATGCACATAATATTAAGATCTCATCTTCTCTGATTTGACAAAGATTATTAGATTCACATTATTTTGGAAATTGTGACCTATATGTCCTTTAAGATCACTGTTACTGAGATACATACATTTTTCTAACAAATTATGAACACACATGTGTATGATAAATTTAATGGCAATTAATGCAATATGTATTGCTTGCAAAATAGCACAAGTAGCAGATTTTGAAAAAAGGCTCCCGTGACCTTGAAAATAGCTCATGGTCACCCCATTTCAAACTTAATTATACCCTTCTGCCAAGTCATATCGATATTGCTTTAATTTTTCAGAAAATAGAGCATTCACAAGGTGAGATTGATCCTGTACTGGTCATGACCTTGACCTTGACCCAAGGTTAAAAAAATTCCACTAAAAATATTTCCCAGGCCTACATATTATCAGGTTATAGCAACTAGTCCTTGTTTAACCATAAATGAATAATGAAATGCGGCAGTGCTGGATGTACTGGAAACGGAGCATATACATAAACTTGTGCTGACTTCAAAATAGACAGAGAGTTGATAATGAGGAGAGTGACCTTGGTGTGTTTCTCCCACTCTCCCAGGGCATCTGTAGTTTTGGGAGGTCTCCATAAGTAGACTGGCATGGCTTCATCCTCGTCCTCCATCCCGGCCATCTCACCACCCTCCGAATCTGAACCAGAACTCGAACCTTCACTGTCTAAAAGGAGATACAAGTAAAGATTTCAATAGGATAATGATAATTTTATCACAAATAAGTGAAATTATCAAAAAATTATGAAAAATTATGTAATTTGAGAAATTATTTAACTTAAAAATTACAAAATTTTAAAAATTACAAAATTTTAAAAATTACAAAATTCTAAAAATTATGCAAATTTAAAAATGATTAAAAATTATGAAATTTTAATCCACCAAAATCAAAATAATTTGGATGTAAAAAAAACATTTGATACTTAATTCTTTATGGGCTTGATTACGACAGATTTACTTCATAGAATTTTAGTGGTTCAGTTTATTTCACAATCTTGACTAATATTAAGATGATGAGGAGAGATATATGGGATTGACCGCTTGCTCCACACTGACCAGGGAGGGGCAGTAGGTCCTCCACATCCAGCGTGGCCGTGTCCTCATAGTTGTCGTACATAACGGTGTACTTGTGATCCGCCAGTACGTCCACAATGATGGCTTTATACCATAAGTCGTCCTCCTCATACCTGGCCAAGCACCGACACTCCATGCACAATGCACTGCATATCAAAATATAGATCCATTGTTACCGTATTTACTCGTGTATAAGACGAGGTTTTTTTCGAAAAACTCTTAGTTAATGTTTAGGGGGTCGTCTTATACACGAGAGCAGTCTTATACTCGAGTATTTACGGTAAAACGTAAATACGGTAAAACGTAAATACGATGTTCATATTTTCGAAATAACGAATATCAGACGTAGCAGATTGATTTTAATTGCGTTTTAAATGATAAATAAAGGTATTTACCCAATATTATTGGTCTATTATTTCAAAACGCTTTGTTTTGACTTTGTTCTCACTGATTCCAATTATCAGCGTTCAGTTTTGCGTTTCGTCATTGTCTCCACTGCTTTGAGTCGTGTCTTCCCTTTTTGATTGCGTTTTAAATGATAAATAAAGGTATTTACCCAATATTATCACAAATTGTTCGAGAACAGAACAAAACCATCAATCCATTTAAAACGCAATTAAAATTGATCCACGTGTGAAAGCATTTCTGTCCAAGCGGGAAGACACGACTCAAAGCAGTGGAGACAATGACGAAAAGCAAAACTGTGAACGCTGATAATTGGAATCAGTGAGAACAAAGTCGAAACAAAGCGTTAATTGCATTTCAAATGATCTGATAAATAAAGGTATTTACCCAATATTATCACAAATTATGCATTTCGTCATTGTTTCTACTGCTTTGAGTCGTGTCTTCCCGCTTGGACAGAAATTCGATGTGCGGAACACGGTAAATTTGATGTGCGGAAACACGAAGAGAAGCCAGGGATCCATCGTTGCGCAATATATTAAATTTTTCAATGCGAGTTGATACACTCCATTTGTTTTCGCGCCAAAAATAAGAGCTTGTCCCTGTCACTCCCGCTTTTTAAAATGACGACCTCGTATTGCGTAATGCATTTAAATGGATGAATGGTTTTGTTCTGTTCTCGACCTGCAAGGCATATTTTGTGTTAATATTGGGTATATACTTTTATTTATCATTTAAAACGCAATTAAAATCGATCCACGTGTGAAGGCATTTGTCAAGAAGGGAAGACACGACTCAACGCAACACGTGGTCGCAATTTTGAAAGGCGGAAGTGACGGGAAGAGGCTCTTGTTTTTAGCACGAAAACGATTGTTAACTCACATTGAAATATTAATATATTGTGCAATAATGGGTGGTTTTGTTCTGTTCTTGACCTGCAAAGCGAATTTGTGATAATATTGGGTAAATACCTTTATTTATCATTTAAAACGCAATTAAAATCGATCCACGTGTGAGAGCATTTCTGTCAATTTCTCAAGATCCCATTTTGAAAGGCGGGAGAGGGGTAAATACGTCCGATGTCTATTATTTAGAAACGCTTTGTTCTGACTTTGTTTTCACTGATTCCAAATACCTTTACTTATCATTTAAAATGCAATTAAAATCGATCCACGTGTGAAAGCATTTCTGTCAAAAAGGGAAGACACGACTCAAAGCAGTGGAGACAATGACGAAATGCAAAACTGTGAACGCTGATAATTGGAATCAGTGAGAACAAAGTCAAAACAAAGTGTTTCGAAATAATATTGGGTAAATACCTTTATTTATCATTTAAAACGTAATTAAAATCGATCTGTTATGTCGCTCCCGCTTACGACCTCGTATTGCGTAATGCATGTTAAATGATTGGATGGTTTTGTTCTGTTCTTGACCTGCAAAGCGAATTTGTGATAATATTGGGTAAATACCTTTATTTATCATTTAAAACGCAATTAAAATCGACCCGCTACGTCTGATATTCGTTATTTCGAAAATACGAACATCATATTTACGTTTTACCGTATTTACTCGTGTATAAGACTGCTAAGATCTTATATCGTAAGCATATTTAAGTTTCACTTTTAAAATGACCGCCAAGCTTCAGCTGAAGCTTGAATGGTAGCAGAGCCGATATGTCAAGAAAAACCAACTCGTCTTATATTCGGAAATTGTTTTTTTTAAAGCAAAATAACCTCAATTTTGGGGGTTCGTCTTATACACGAGTCGTCTTATACACGAGTAAATACGGTATATATCAAAATATAGATCCATTGTGTCATAACATAGAATGTTACTATAGCAATATCACCTATCAAATCTGCCAATGCTAAATAATAAATGACAATAATTACAGACTGTTATACGTATAGCTTTCTAACATGAATGTATTGGTTGTTTACCTGTAATCTGGGTCCTCAAATTCCTCAAGATCTTCCACCAAAACCTTATGGCCATGGGAAAACCTAGCAACAGGAGAAGTCAATTACGGGTTATCCATCATTCTGAAGCATTCTACACAACATATAAAACTTAACATCTTAACTAAATGATAATTTGCAAGTTGTGTTTTTATTTGTCAATAATATTGCTGTGTCCCTTTAAAAATACCTGCCCAATGGTCATTTTTAATTTTCTGTACCCAGAATAGATATTGTTTTTGTGGTCTGATATTGAGCACATTAGCAAATTTTGTTCATGTAATAGCCACATAGGTGTAGTGCATAACTTGATGGAATAAATGGATAAATGCCTCTTAAAATCATTTTGTCTGATATATTTGGAATATCTACGTGATACAATGAATAGAAATTTATCAATGTTTGTATGATCAAGAAGTCTACAGACCTGCATTCCTCGTCTGAGAATCGACATCTATCCTCCATGAAGAACGGACAAGGCAGCATTCTGCGATGCACCGGGTTGCAAAACAACACACGCACCTTAAATACAGCGCTCTAATCAATAACATTCCCTTATACATTATGTTGTAACCTTTTTATAAAACACTTATGATCTATAATATGCATATCAAATTTGACCCAACATTTTCACACTAGTTTTTAGGCATAATAATCAGCACTCCGTAACATACTGTTGTACATATTCATCTTTTTAAAATTCATCCTATTGATGGAGGTTCTCTCTTTTCTTTATCTCAGAACCTGATTCATTAGGAAAGTAAATAAAAACAACAAATACAATTTTCGGGATTCACAATTAAGTCTTATTCATTAGCAAGATAGGGATGAACATTTTTTTCATGAAGTAAGATGTTATATGGCAATCAATACCGCAGGAGGTTTATCAGGATGGAGAGGTTCTGCAGACAGGACCATGCAGTTATGCCATCCCGACTGTCCCCAGTCCTGATTGAACCACACACGACACTTGGTGCCCACGATTTCACTGAAGTCTACGTCATCTTCCGCTCCCGCCGTAGAACTCGTGGCAGGGTCATCACCCATCTGAGCTGTGACTGTCTGTCTTGACGAGGAAGAGGTTTCTGGTCCGAGAACATCACCTGAAGAAGTCTCTCCTCCAATGGCTGCCTTCAAGATGAAAAAATACACCTTTAAGTAACTATAATAATCCAGTACATTTATTCAATTTTCAACGTATCACAGACACACATTATTTTCATCTTAACAAATAGTAAGTGGAGATTGTTTCCTTAACAATATAACTTAATTCAGATGTACATGTAATGGTTTTTGCCCTTGTGAACCCTGCAAGATGGATAAATAAATAGGGAGGAGTAAAACCAAAAACAATGTATTTACCTAACTTTATTCTTTGGTGGGCAATGAAATAAATTTATACATATTGACATAATTTGATTTTAAAATGAATTTCTGTTCATTTCAGATAAATAATATGACAGTTTTAGCTTGGCATTCTCACCTCATCATTTACCTGATATATTTTTTTTTCACATACATCAATGAGGTTGCCCGGTCCCCCGTACCTGTTTATCAGGGTCTCTCACTACAAAGTGAACAAAGGTACCAAAAAATTGGTACCACACCACCATTATCCCCCCAGTCCAAAATGGACAGGGCCTTCATTTGACCAATTTGGTCCATGTGCAACCCAGACAACTTTGGTTCTGCACGAGCTCTAACATCCAAAATATTGATCATGACGTAATTTCTCCTTTATGACGCCATTTTAGAGCCCTGTCACCCTGGCAATAACAGCTACCGAACATGACAGTTCTAAAACCGTGGCAAATCCCTGATGAGACTTCAGATAAAGTTGAAACCCCTGGTAGGAGCCACATCACTGCCTGTCTCACTTCCCAATTTGTTGGTCCAAATAATATTTACCTGATATTTGTCTGTGATTTACCTGATATTTGTCTGTGATTTACCTGATATCTGTCTGTGATTTACCTGATATTTGTCTGTGATTTACCTGGTATTTGACTGTGATTTACCTGATATTTGTCTGTGATTTACCTGATATTTGTCTGTGATTTACCTGATATTTGTCTGTGATTTATCGTGCTATGTCTTACCTGGAATGCAGCAAACTCAGCGTCCATGGCGTCACCCTGGCTTGGCACTGAAGTACGTCTACCTTCTGATTCATGGCTGCTAGTTGTGGAATCATCCAGCATAGAGAGTAATTTTGCCTTTTTTGCATTCAATAAACTTTCTGAAACAAAAATCAACTGATTAAGTAAAAATTTGTCTTTTTTGTAAATCCATAATGAAAAAATCACCAACATGTAATCAAATTGCTTCTGGTTTGATATGCATAATACTTTGGAATAGAGATACAGTTTAAAGTTTCAAAACAGATTAAATGAGTCTACATCAGCTAAAACCTTACATGTTGAAAATGGCAATGTGAAAAAATGGATTTGATATGTTATATTGACTATTCCCATAATTAACCTGATTAGACCAATTCCTTTTGTATGGCTCTTGTCAGCATATATCAATATTAAAAATGAGCTAATGCTCTCTGGGATGTTTGTACACGGTGCACATTCAGAAAGATATTAGTGGTAGGTCCTGGATTTTACATTTGACAAAAGGGGGCGTGTACATATCATGGGCTTAAACTTGCATTTATTACCTTTCTAACAAATCTTATAATACAAGGTCATGTAAAAAGAAAATGTACCAAACAATATAAATTTGCAATTTGTTTAATTGAACACCCAATTTCTGGAACCACCAATACACTAAAGTTGATTCCCGCCAATGGATCATTTCATGTCAGTGAAGTATCATTTTTAAAACGTTTAGAAATATGGGTTTTATGACTTAAAATCAAGATTGATGTTATCTAGTACATACACGCAAGCATTTCTGTTAAAAACTTTGATTAGATGACCTAAAAAAAATATGAGGTACACATCAATCATTTCTCTTATACAACCCGCATATCACAAGTATCTGGGACTGTGCGAACTAACAATCCCTTTCTGGGAGAGAGGAGTGAACACGCTATAGTTTACCTTCTGTGAGGACTATTAGTTCTGTGAGATCAGACTGTAGTTTTGTGAGGTCAGCACGCTATAGTTTACCTTCTGTGAGGACTATTAGTTCTGTGAGATCAGACTGTAGTTTTGTGAGGTCAGCACGCTATAGTTTACCTTCTGTGAGGACTATTAGTTCTGTGAGATCAGATTGTAGTTTTGTGAGGTCAGCACGCTATAGTTTACCTTCTGTGAGGACTATTAGCTCTGTGAGATCAGATTGTAGTTTTGTGAGGTCAGCACGCTATAGTTTACCTTCTGTGAGGACTATTAGCTCTGTGAGATCAGATTGTAGTTTTGTGAGGTCAGCACACTATAGTTTACCTTCTGTGAGGACTATTAGTTCTGTGAGATCAGATTGTAGTTTTGTGAGGTCAGCACGCTATAGTTTACCTTCTGTGAGGACTTTTAGTTATGTGAGATCAGATTGTAGTTTTGTGAGGTCAGCACGCTATAGTTTACCTTCTGTGAGGACTTTTAGTTATGTGAGATCAGATTGTAGTTTTGTGAGGTCAGCACGCTATAGTTTACCTTCTGTGAGGACTAATAGTTCTGTGAGATCAGACTGTAGTTTTGTGAGGTCAGCACGCTATAGTTTACCTTCTGTGAGGACTATTAGTTCTGTGAGATCAGATTGTAGTTTGTGAGGTCAGCACGCTATAGTTTACCTTCTGTGAGGACTATTAGTTCTGTGAGATCAGACTGTAGTTTTGTGAGGTCAGCACGCTATAGTTTACCTTCTGTGAGGACTATTAGTTCTGTGAGATCAGATTGTAGTTTGTGAGGTCAACACGCTATAGTTTACCTTCTGTGAGGACTATTAGTTCTGTGAGATCAGATTGTAGTTTGTGAGGTCAACACGCTATAGTTTACCTTCTGTGAGGACTATTAGTTCTGTGAGATCAGATTGTAGTTTTGTGAGGTCAGCACACTATAGTTTACCTTCTGTGAGGACTATTAGTTCTGTGAGATCAGACTGTAGTTTTGTGAGGTCAGCACGCTATAGTTTACCTTCTGTGAGGACTATTAGTTCTGTGAGATCAGATTGTAGTTTTGTGAGGTCAGCACGCTATAGTTTACCTTCTGTGAGGACTATTAGTTCTGTGAGATCAGATTGTAGTTTGTGAGGTCAACACGCTATAGTTTACCTTCTGTGAGGACTATTGGTTCTGTGAGATCAGACTGTAGTTTTGTGAGGTCAACACGCTATAGTTTACCTTCTGTGAGGACTATTAGTTCTGTGAGATCAGATTGTAGTTTTGTGAGGTCAGCAAGCTATAGTTTACCTTCTGTGAGGACTATTAGTTCTGTGAGATCAGATTGTAGTTTTGTGAGGTCAGCACGCTATAGTTTACCTTCTGTGAGGACTATTAGTTCTGTGAGATCAGATTGTAGTTTTGTGAGGTCAGCACGCTATAGTTTACCTTCTGTGAGGACTATTAGTTCTGTGAGATCAGATTGTAGTTTTGTGAGGTCAGCACGCTATAGTTTACCTTCTGTGAGGACTATTAGTTCTGTGAGATCAGACTGTAGTTTTGTGAGGTCAGCACGCTATAGTTTACCTTCTGTGAGGACTATTAGTTCTGTGAGATCAGACTGTAGTTTTGCGAGGTCAGCGCGCTATAGTTTACCTTCTGTGAGGACTATTAGTTCTGTGAGATCAGACTGTAGTTTTGTGAGGTCAGCACGTGCACTCTCTTCTGTTGTCACTGCCAGAGCCAATACAACCTGCTCCAACTGCAAAGTACCAAATTAACTGATAAAATCTAAATACAGTACATGGCATTAGAGACATTTAACACATTTAAATATCTCTGATGGCATTAGTTGTTTTCATTTGTTCCACATGCATTTGAAAAATATTAATCTACACTGAGAGCAATGAAATTCTTGCTCTCAGATCTACCCATAAAATATAAAGTGATTTGAAGGAGAGCAAGGAGAGATGGAATGAAATAAAAATGAAACTTGAAAATCAATGTCATTTTTTGTCCTAATTTTCTTAACAAGAGAATGACCATTTATCACTTTATGCCTCATGTTTTTGCAAACTTACCTGTACATTATAAAGATCGAGAGAAGCTTGAATTTCATGTTCACCCATTTTGTGACAAGAACTTTTCCACAGTGCCTGCCTTCCAGTGATCTGCTCTCACTTCGTTAAAACGCCTAAACTTGAACGGCCGAAGGCCCGGGATTGTCAAACGCCTCCCCCTTTCAGCTTGTGATGAATCTAGGCCTAAATAAATTGTGTTTCATACGCTTAACAAGCAACCTCTTTAATACACACTGTTTGTTCCTGATTATTATCGACCTGAGTAGTGGATATTTCAAGAAAGAAGTTTTTTTCTCTAAAATCCTTTGATGAAGATAAACATTTCGTCGGGTTTACCAGCTCAAACTTACGCCATTTCTTGCGTGTGTTTACAACATATTATCGTTCAGTGAAGCAATCGTGGTGTTTGCGTAAAAACTAAATTTGTCTAATTATTGACAGAATAAAATGTTCAAAAAGGGAAAGAAAAGGACTTTTAGACGAAAGGACCAGTCAGAGAGTGACAGTGACTCAGACGGCCAAGAATCCACAGGGTAAGATTACTAAGAATTACAATTTATTTTAAATTTTGGTCAGTTCGCTCAATTCAAGTTTCAGTTTCAATCAAAGGGTAGGGTTTCAAAGGGTACACATGATTGGAACCCGCTGGCGGAAGGCAGTGAAACCCACCGACCTGCATGCCTATACACAACATCTATAAGTTTCTACATCTATAAGTTTACTCGGCAAAACCAAATGGCATCCCGCCGAGAGTGCCGAGAGTACAATCGTATGCAAAGTGGCACCCTCACCGGACCAATCGTGTGTCCGCCGCGTAATTCGCCGGTCCGCTGGCAGGTATAGCCCGGTGGATTTGGTGGCAGTATAGTGGCAGATTTTGGCAGAAACCTGAAGTACAGGCAGGATAAAGCTCCCGCTTTTCCCGTCAGATGGAACGTTTACTTTTCACGCCATCTGTAGTATAACAGATTAGCATCGGTACAAGGTTTTTCTTTACAGTCAATTTATATCAAAAAGACAAAAGGATTGTGAAATCTGTTCACACCAACTGATTTATTATGTGATTACGTCCCATTGTTTGACTTTTCAGAATTAAAAAGACTGTTATCTCTGTACACTGTGAATGTTTACCAAGTTGGTGCAATGCATAATTAAAAAATGTAGCAGTGTTGAATAACAGCCCCTAGCAAGGCAAGGTCCGATGTTTTTGTCTATTGGTTTCAATGATACAGACGAGTTTAAGCTGTTTTCTGAAGCTTCTGCGCATATTTACAAACACTTAGCAACCAAATTTATGAATGGTATCTATGTAGTTCAAAATGAGGCAAACTGCAAAGGCAAATGGCTGTTGGAGGACGGCTCAATCCAGACTGAAGTACACAGGGGTACACATGATTGGAATTGGCCAGCGCAGCTGCAGGGCAGTGAAATTGGCCGACCTGCCTGACATTACACAATTATGTGCCAGAGGCACTTTCTGCCCGACCAGTCGTGTGCAAGCCACGCGTCCATCTGACATCTAGTTTGCAGATCGCCATTCCCCCAGTAAACAATCAGCCAATCACGTGCAGGTGGTGTCTCATGAGATATCACGGCAGATTGTTGTGGAATGTTAGAGTTTCAATTGTGTGCAAGATTTAAGCTGGCAGATTCTGCTGAAATTTGCGGTGATACCTTCCTATACGCTGTCCATACTTGATTGACTGGTGGACAGCCCACCACCCAGAACATCTTGGCGAAGCGGCAAACTAGGTGACAGTAGATGGCAGATGGATTTGCCCCATTTACATGATAGTGTTGAGGTCAGCTGATTTCAACACTTTGAGCTGGCAGATTCCAATTGAATGTACACTTTGCTCAAATAAGCACAATGTTTAGCAACTGATTGAAACAAGAATGTCACAAGATGCTTCCAAGACACAACATTTGTTCTTGGGATTGGTGTTTAGATGCCTGTTAGCTTTTGTAAGTACATGTCGAGATTTTGGATATTCATGAAGCTCATGACATTGCCCTGACCCAAATCAATATTAGTGTCTGGTATGGGCCATTGAAAGCACTGCTGTGATTTATCAGAATCCCTGTGAACTAGAGTTCTTCAAATTGGGTATAAGATCTGAGCAACCAATCACATTTGTTTGTGTGAGTGCAATCTGTTTAGTGTGAGTGTGCATAAAGCCAATAAAGTATATGAAGTATAAAGATGTGGAAATAACCATCAAATCAGAAAAAAGTGCTTTGATTGAGGCAGACATGGGCCGTGGGCCGTGGTCCGCACTGGTCTCTATTCCTACTTGGAGGATTGAGATGGAATCCAGTCTGGTGAAACCTTAACTGAGTGGCATTTAATACACTCACGGAAAAGATCTATAGATGTGAACAGTTACCGTAATCATCAGAGCAAGATGCAAACACTGGGCAATATATTGTCAGGTTTTTATGGTGAGATTTGGGCGAAATATCGTATCTAAAAGGGCCGATAAGTTATGCTATGTGATGGAAATGATCAGTAAGGTTTGGTTGCTGATTGCAAACACTCAAGCAAAAACTTAACACCAGCCATTAGTGGAACTGTTTAAACCATTTCTGATAGGGAATTCTTGCATCTGATTTATTTGAAAATTGAATTTTGAAAACTGAGTAATTTCAAAGTCTTGAGCAGGTACAAGTTTACCAATTATATTTGTGGTTGTATAGTAATTTTGCAAATTTCAAAGTGTTAAACAGATTTCTGTAACAAAATTAATGAAGATGCAATATTTGCATTGCTTATTTTTGCAGTGGCCATGCATCATTGGAAGAAATGCGTAAGGTGCAGAAATTACGGAAAAGAACTCAGGGTGTCAGTGCAGAAATGTTATCACAAGGACTCGTTGAGGTGGAAAAACAAGAGGACAAAGTGAGTATATATTCATGAAAAGGTAAAATCACATTAAATTTATTTTAGAGACTGGTAGAATATACTATTCTGCAAATTATTTTCACCAGTTATGTGATTATTACTATTTAGATAGACAGGTTCTTTTGCATTTCACCCCTTTTCTTCCTAATGTAAACATTCCTCATTTGACAGAAAAACCTAAAGATGGTTGCTAAAATGAATTACATGACAGGACTACACAGGCTTTATCAAACGAATCTCAAACATCCAGCCACTAGACCAAAACAAGCACAAGCAAAAACATGGTGACCTAATGTTGTCACCTAACCATTACAAACTGAGTTTGAGAAGGGTTTGGGTCAAAACACTTAGATACACAGATGCACAACTTCATTGGTTCAAAAGGATTAGTAACAAGGATGGCATGACTGGGGTGTGGTTTATCTTTAATGGCCCATCTGATAATTTGCCTTGATATATTTGCATTGACTTGTATTACATGCTGTACACCATGTACAGTATTTATTAATATGTTTTCCAAAATAATTGTTATTGTTTATTTTCAGGATGATCCATTCAAATTGAAAACTGGAGGATATATTGACATGAAGGCACTCAAACAACATAAGTAAGTTAACAATATGTACTATAAACATATAATGGCCTTATTTCTCTTCAGTTAGTGTTTGGGGGGGGGGGGTCGTCTTATGGTTGAATGGTAGCAGTGCCTATGTCTCAAGATTTCCCGACTCGTCTTGTATTCGGAAATTGGTCTTTTTAAGCAAAATAACGTCAATTGGGGGGGGTCGTCTTATACACGAATCATCTTATATTCGAGTAAATACGGTATATGCATATTGCGGCCTTATTTCACTTGACAGAAGATTCAGGATGGCTTCACAGAAATTAGGAAAATACCTCTTTTGAGCTTCCTGTTCTCTCTTACCAAATGATTTAATTTTAATGAATTATACTTGCAATTTCACCTATATTGGCCGAAATAGCTCAATTGGTAGAGTATCTGCCTTGAGTTCCAGGGATTCCCGGTTCGAATCCTGGCCAGTAACTATCAACCGCTATGAGCAGACATTGTCTGGAATCAGCGGTATATAAATGTCAGCTTTACTTCTTTTTTTTATTATGCTTTATGGGTAAATACTTATGAAATAGTTAGATGGCTAACATATATTCCCTGAGAATCTATATAATATATTAAAATATTGTTAAAACTTTAATTATCTTGTAATATATAAATTTGTCTGCATTTAAACATTATAAGTTATTTATTTTCAGGCTTTCATCTGAGGAGATGGAGCAGATTGGGACGAGCTTTGCAGCAGAAACTAACAGAAGGGATGAGGATGCTGACATGTAAGTGAGACCTGATTATAGAGGCGCCAATATAGACTTGATGCTAGCTGGGTCTGTGTGTCTCTGTGACCGTCAACAGTGACTCTGACATTTTGCTCTGTCTTATTCACAATTTAAGTTCCAAAATCAAAATTTCTGCTTGTCAAGGAAGACCAGCTTTGTATGTTTTGAAGTCCGACATTATTTAAGCAAGTTACAGAATTCAGATCTTGACTGCTGAAATCCTTGTCACTGTGATAACATTAAATATGTAGGGTGCATAATTTAAGCTGTTGGTACATTAATTCTTGATACAGTAATTTATGATAAAATAATTCATAATATAGTAATTCATGACATAGTGACTCATGATATAATAACTCATGATATAATAACTCATGATATAATAACTCATACATGTATAATAACTCATGATATAATAAATCATGCTATACCGGTAGTAACTCATGATATAATAACTCATGATATAGTGACTCATGATATAGTGACTCATGATATAGTGACTCATGATATAGTGACTCATGATATAGTGACTCATTATATTAACTCATAATATAGTAACTCCTGATAAAGTGACTCATGATATAGTGACTCATGATAAAGTAACTTTTGATATAGTAACTCTTGATATAGTAACTCTTGATATAGTAACTCTTGATATAGTAACTCTTGATATAGTAACTCATAATATAGTAACTCATGATAAAGTGACTCATGATATAGTGACTCATGATATAATAACTCATGATATAATGACTCATGATATAATAACTCATGATATAGTAACTCATGATATGGTAATTAATGCTACAATAATTCATAATATCATAGTTCATCATATCATAATTCATGATATGGTAGTTAAAAACATTGAGTTGTTAATAGTCCTGCCAGTTTATTTTGAATAATCAAAATGATTTCTCTATTTGACAGGTTGAAATATGTTGAAGTGGAATTAAATAAGAAAAAGGGAATCACAAAGGAAGATGAGAAAAATCAAAAATCAAGAAGAGCAGAAGATTTACTGTATGACTTACCTGATAATATCAAAGACATTGATGTGAACCACAAGAAGAAATCAGAGGACATGTTGTCCAACCAAATGTTGTCTGGAATTCCAGAGGTGGACCTTGGTATTGAGTGAGTATGCTTCTGTCACATATTGTCCAGTCAGCAATTGTCTGCAAGATATTTTGGCTTATCACATATTAACATTGTTGCCTCGATATTTGCCCATTGTAAATGCAATAGAGCCTCTGTGCCAAAACCTGGGCCATAACACGTGTTGTTTTTGCCCCCGATTTTGATACTGTGTGACGTCATATATAGGCATTCAAGTGAGTTACATTTTGACATTGTTGTGATGTCTCTTAAATGTTTATGACCATTTATAACATTACGGATAGCTCAAAATTAATAAGAATATGTGGTAATGGACTTATATCCCTGACAACCCATTTTGGCCCAAGGACAGGGAGCTGACAACCGCCCCCTCTGCTCCCCCCCCCCAAATGAGGTCATGCAGGGCCATCTGGTGGACATTTCATGCCCTGTATTATGTAACAAATTGCCAGACTCCAGAAACATAAACAGAAAGATAAACCCCTTTATATTTTGCCAGTTATACTGAAATGTAGTTTTTTTAGAAACAAAATAATTTTGCAAGACAAACAGACAAACATTCCTGGGGAATCATTTATTTGGTATATTAAAATATTACAAGTGTTTTAAGATTTCCATAAAACTGACATATTGAAATGATTCGTTTTTTCAGGGCCAAGATTAAGAATATAGAGCAGACAGAGGAGGCAAAAGCCAAACTAGCCGAGGAGCGAAGGAAGAAGCGCAATGCAGGCCTCCAAGAGTTCATCCCTACCAATATGGCTGTCAACTTTGTGCAGCATAACAGATGTAATTATATCTGGCTTATTTTGACATTAAAATTTGATCAGGATGACTTTTTGTAGTATATACACAAATTACAATTTAATCAAATAGCAGTTATTATTGAGTATGACTGCAGAGCACATCTGAAAAAGTGAATTATGTGGAATGTTTGTAAGAAAAGAATTTTAAAAGATGCAGTGTATTTGGAGCCAGGTGTACTTTATATACAGTCTGGGATTTTAGCACTAGCCTATAATCCCAGACTGGTAGAAACACTGTCACGTTAGTACACCTTCTCCCATTGCTAGCCTGACTGCCTAGTAGCTAATTTTACTAAATATGAATTGCCCTTACCAAGTACAGTACTGTAATGCAAAAAACTAAAAATAGTACATACTTAGTACATGTCATTAATAAAAAAAATTACACAAAAATAATAGTTTGGACTTGTGTAATATGATCCGGGCTAGTGCAAATTTCCACTTACCGGTACTTGCCCAACTTTCTAGTTGTCTGAAAAGTATTTTACCCAGACTGTAAATACACTAGTCAAACATGTATTCTGTACTAATGTCACCCACCCTAGTCAGTTTTACTCCTCAGATAACTTCAGCTGAAGGGGTACTGTTGAAGCCATTAATATCTGTCTGTCTGTCTTTTCATTTTACTGTCCATAGAGTTGTTTGAGACTGAGATTTTTCATATTTCAAATTTTCAAGTAAGAAATTGTCTTTTGAGTGTATTGTTTATGCCTTAAAGACAATGTAAAGTTGATATGAGATTTCAGTGATAGCTTTAGCATTTGGCATGTATAGCATCACCTTGGGGTAAAACATCAATTTATCTTTTGTAGATTTGCCGTTTGATCACTGTATGGAGTGTTATGTTTTAAAAACTAATATTCAATTTTTTTTCAAAATATAGTTCAAATGCTTACAAATGACATGATATTCTTTTTTTTGAGGGGGGGGGGGGTCAACATCATTCAGTTTTCTTTTCACATTGAAAGTTTCTTCTGAATGGGGAATCACACTATATTGACAGTTTTGATTGTCCATTTCATCACTCTCTAACTCCAAAGACAGGTTTACTCCGGAGACGTTGTATTACGGTTGATTATAACGTTATGACCTGCTTGTTGCAGTTAATATAGAGGAGAGTTATCAAGCCAATCAGCGACATCAGAAGAAGAAGGAAGAGCCACCAAAACCAGCCCCAGTCCGGGTGGGAGATGCCGAGAGGCCTCCCACAGAAGAACCAGGTAAATATAGCAAACTAGTGCAACCAAATGGTATGATATCCTTTGAAAGCAGACACAATGTTAAAATGCATGCTTACTTTTGTAAAGCAAAACACACCAAATTTTCATTTCAATGTCGAAATTATAGTTGCAGAGATTTAAAAAAATGTTTTTGTTTTATATGAATTTGAATGATTTGTCTCAAAAGAAGTTCCTCAATTATATACTTTGATAATATACTTTAATTTACTTTAATATGCTTTAATTTATTCATATCCAGAAGTCTTGAGGAATTTACATTATGAGAATTCTGAATGCCACAGTGACTTTAAATTTCCAAACTTTATTTGTTTTCAGGAACAGAGAAGCGACCTCCAAAAGGAGAGAAGGCCACAGATGACTTCCATTATGAAAAGTTCAAAAAACAATTACGGAGATATTAATGACAATCAGGCTGAATGCATACTTTTATTTAACAAAATCATTTATATCAAGAAGACAGTGTGTATATTCAACAAAATGAGGAGATATTTATTGATGTTTGCTATTTGAACCTGACCTTACTTGGCACCAAGGATATGGACAATGCTGCCATCTGGTGGACGATGGATGTATGCCCCATTATCTGGATTAATACCATTCCAGAATGGTTAATATTCTCCATTGTTTTCAATAAGAACTATCCAGACACATAATGCCAAGAGGGTCTGTACAACTGCAAAAGCATTGTACATTGCATGTAAATGTTGAAGTATGATTCTCTACAAATGGACCATTTCATTGTAAATATCATATTCATAGATATAACTTATATATTTACAGCATGTCATACACTTAGGATGCAGATGTGTATTAATACGGCCCCATCTGCCATCGCTGTATACACTGCATTAAACTTGTAATAAATAAAATACCATTCAGAACTCATACTACTGAAAACTACAATTCCTATGTAAGCCACAACAAACACCTTTAGTGCATTGGCTTCACAAGGATTAAAGGACTTATACTCCACAGATATGATTGAACAATTATTAGTAGTATAATGGAAAAACCTGTTTGTGTTCATGAATAAAATGTTTCACCTGTTTCTTACCCCAGTGTTTTACTTTCTAAGTCAGGTATATTCTCTTAGGTCGACATATCACATTTATCCTGACCCACGTTCATTGTAGTTTCTCTTATGTCGGCATATCACATTTATCCTGACCCACGTTCATTGTAGTTTCTCTTATGTCGGCATATCACATTTATCCTGACCCACGTTCATTGTAGTTTCTCTTATGTCGGCATATATCACATTTATCCTGACCCATGTTCATTGTAGTTTCTCTTATGTCGACATATCACGTTTATCCTGACCCACGTTCATTGTAGTTTCTCTTATGTCGACATATCACGTTTATCCTGACCCACGTTCATTGTAGTTTCTCTTATGTCGACATATCACGTTTATCCTGACCCACGTTCATTGTAGTTTCTCTTATGTCGACATATCATGTTTATCCTGACCCACGTTCATTGTAGTTTAGCATATATTTAGATTCAGGAAAATGGAACTGTCCCTGAATCATATTTAAGCTGTTGAGTGATTAGCCCAATAAAAAAATAAGTTTTTATGATAACAGCATTTTCAAAAATAATAAATAACCTAGATATGATGACATGGATAAAGCTTTCTGAGATACATTGCCCATTGTTTCAACACAATCAAGCTTGTTTTTTTTCTTGACAGGAAACATGCGTTTTTTAGCTACAATACGTATGAATTAAAATCTTTACACCTCAAACTCAGATAAAATAATGGTGAATCATAGAGGCTGCATCCCCGGATGAGGAGCAAGGCTTAAAGTGAGCAGCTCATCTGAAATCACAAGAGCACTGTACGGCATAACTATTCTATTTGTTCCCATTTATTTCTATGTACAATATGCCACATACAATACAGACTGGTTATCCGGAACAATCTTTTACAGATTTGAAGTTGACAAATTGGCACTCCAATTTAAAAAAAACAGAATGTAAATCTGAACAGTGAACATTTAACTGGAATTAAATAATTAGCTTCACACACAGGTGGGTGTATATGTGTGTGTGTGTGTGTGTGTGTGTGTGTGTGTGTTAGACATCAGCAAAATGATGCGGGCCACATGCAGCGACGGTGAGCTTCAAACAAACTCCATTCATCGAATCATCCTCAACTATTTGTATCATCGTGTCAGCGACCTGCTTCGGCCTGAAATTACCATATATACACATATAAACATATGCTGACATGATATATAGTTCACACTATATTGACAGTTTTGATTGTCCATTTCATCACTCTCTAACTCCAAAGACAGGTTAACTCCGAAGACATTTTTTTACACTTTATTTGACAACAAGTATCTAATATAAATTGGATACTGATTTATTTCATAAATCTACTGTCAATCACACCTCATGAACCAATGTCCTGTCAGTCTGGGACACGAAGCAAGAATAAATGTTTTCCCACCACCCCCCACTGAGATATGCTGGTTCACTCAGCTCACTGGACACTTAGTGGCATTTGACATCAATTAATGTGTCTCTTAATCTAATACCATTTATCCAAGATAATATTACCTTACGGTTGATTATAACATTATGATCTGATTGTTGCAGTTAATATAGAGGAGAGCTATCAAGCCAATCAGCGACATCAGAAGAAGAAGGAAGAGCCACCAAAACCAGCCCCAGTCCGGGTGGGAGATGCCGAGAGACCTCCCACGGAAGAACCAGGTAAATATAGCAAACAATCGCAACCAAATCTTATGATATCCTTCGAAAGTGGACACAATGTTAAAATGCATGCTTACTTTTGTAAAGCAAAACACACCAAATTTTCATTTCAATATTGAAATTATAGTTGCAGAGGATTAAAAAAATATTTTTGTTCTAAAAGAATTTTGTTTGAATGATTTGTCTCAAAAGAAGTTCCTCAGCTATATACTTTGATAATATACTTTAATATACTTAAATATACTTTAATATACTTTAATTTATTGATATTCAGAAGTCTTGGTGAAGTTTCATGATGAGATTTCTGAATGCCACAGTGACTTTAAATTTCCAAACTTTATTTGTTTCCAGGCACAGAGAAGCGACCTCCAAAAGGAGAGAAGGCCACAGATGACTTCCATTATGAAAAGTTCAAAAAACAATTACGGAGATATTAATGACAATCAGGCTGAATGCATACTTTTATTTAACAAAATCATTTATATCAAGAAGACAATGTGTATATTCAACAAAATGAGGAGATATTTATTGATGTTTGCTATTTAGACATGACCATACTTGGCACCAAGGATATGGACAATGCTGCCATCTGGTGGACATACCAGAATGGTCAATATTCTCTAATGTTTTCAATAAGAACTATCCAGACACATAATGCCAAGAGGGTCTGTACAGCTGCAAATGCTTGTACATTGCATGTAAATGTTGAAGTATGATTCTCTACAAATGGACCATTTCATTGTAAATATCATATTCATAGATATAACTTATATATTTACAGCATGTCATACACTTCGGATGCAGATGGGTATTAATACGGCCCCATCTGCCATCGCTGTATTCACTGCATTAAACTTGTAATAAATAAAATACCATTCAGAACTCATACGACTGAAAATTACAATTCCTATGTAAGCCACAACAAACACTTTTCATGGCTTCACAAGGATTAAAGGACTTGTACTCCACAGATATATTGAACAAATATTAGTAGTATAATGGAAAAACCTGTTTGTGTTCATGAATAAAATGTTTCACCTGTTTCTTACCCCGGTGTTTTACTTTCTAAGTCAGGTATATTCTCTTAGGTTGACATATCACGTTTATCCTGACCCATGTTCATTGTAGTTTCTCTTAGGTCGGCATATCACATTTATCCTTACCCACGTTCATTGTAGTTTCTCTTAGGTCGGCATATCACATTTATCCTTACCCACGTTCATTGTAGTTTCTCTTATGTCGACATATCACGTTTATCCTGACCCACGTTCATTGTAGTTTCTCTTATGTCGGCATATCGCATTTATCCTTACCCACGTTCATTGTAGTTTCTCTTATGTCGACATATCACATTTATCCTGACCCACATTCATTGTAGTTTCTCTTGTGTCGATATATCACAATTATCCTGACCCACGTTCATTGTAGTTTCTCTTATGTTGACATATCACGTTTATACTGACCCATGTTCATTGTAGTTTCTTTATGTCGGCATATCACATTTATCCTGACCCACATTCATTGTAGTTTCTCTTATGTCGACATATCACATTTATCCTGACCCACAATCATTGTAGTTTCTCTTATGTCGACATATCACATTTATCCTGACCCACAATCATTGTAGTTTCTCTTATGTCGATATATCACAATTATCCTGACCCACGTTCATTGTAGTTTCTCTTATGTCGATATATCACATTTATCCTTACCCACGTTCATTGTAGTTTCTCTTATGTCGACATATCACATTTATCCTTACCCACGTTCATTGTAGTTTCTCTTATGTCGGCATATCACATTTATCCTGACCCACGTTCATTGTAGTTTCTCTTATGTCGATATATCACAATTATCCTGACCCACGTTCATTGTAGTTTCTCTTATGTCGACATATCACGTTTATCCAGACCCACGTTCATTGTAGTTTCTCTTATGTCGATATATCACAATTATCCTGACCCACGTTCATTGTAGTTTCTCTTATGTCGACATATCGCGTTTATCCAGACCCACGTTCATTGTAGTTTCTCTTATGTCGGCATATCACATTTATCCTTACCCATGTTCATTGTAGTTTCTCTTGTGTCGGCATATCACATTTATCCTGACCCATGTTCATTGTAGTTTAGCATATATTTAGATTCAGGAAAATGGAACTGTCCCTGAATCATATTTAAGCTGTTGAGTGATTAGCCCAATAAAAAAATAAGTTTTTATGATAACAGCATTTTCAAAAATGATAAATAACCTAGATATGATGACATGGATAAAGCTTTCTGAGATACATTGCCCATTGTTTCAGCACAATCAAGCTTGTTTTTTTTTACGGGAAACATACGTTTTTTAGGTACAAACGGGGAGATGAAAATGGATGTCAAAACAAAACCAACATTGACAACACGTATGAATCTTTACACCTCGTACTCAGATAAGGCAATGGTGAATCTGGTAATGGTAAATCTGAACAGTGAACGAATGAATGAAATCTATGCAATATTAAATTGCAAGAGGGCCGTAGCCTGGAGAGGCGGCCCTGCAGTGTGATTGCTGTGAATTGTAATCATGTATTGTTAAATTTGGTCATTGATTATTGCTATTGACAAATGGACTATTGTTGTTGTGAGTTGGTTAACTGAAAGGTTTTTTTCAGAGACCATTCGCACCGGGTTCCCCCTACTCTTTTCGATAAGTGCTACTGGGTTCTTTAACGTGCTCTGGGATAGGGTCAGATACACGGGACCACGACGTTTTACGCCCAATCCGAGCGGGCGAGCAATAACCTTGCTGGGGGACAATTTAACCAGGCATTGTCAAAGGGGGACCTACCCATAGTGAGTTTAGAGGTGGTTTTATGTTGTGTTCAGACTTTGTGTGTGGGTTGCATATATGAGAAGTTATGTAGAAATTTTGATTAAAAAGTAGTGAGAATTGCATTTTACCCAGTGGGGTGTCCATAGGCAAAAGTGAACCTTTTTTGTTTACGCTTGTTTTGTTTGCTTTTGGATGACAGAATAATTCAGAAGATTTATATTATGTGTTCCATCTTATTATGTGTATAAATGCCTAATTATAGTTTATTTGAAATTGCTATGGGGTGGGTGGTGTGTGATTATAGGTGCAAATGGCCCGATTTGGGGCACTGAAAGCCGACTATGGGCAGGATATACACTGAATATCTCTGCAACCGCTGTTGGTCATTCTTGTGAAACCAAAGCCGGCAACCTGTGACCCAGGCCAGGCATTTTCACTATTATGGGTGGCATGTGTTAGTAATGTGTTAGGTTTATCTACCCTGGCTGTCAATGTAGGGATGTAGGACATACATTCCATCATTGCAGCCAGCGGTAGGATCAGGTTTGTTTCCGTTTTAATTAGTCAATGTGTCCTCGGGGAATCAGCCAGTGGCCACTGTGACCCGATCTCTTAAGTGACCATTGATTGACCATCCGCAGTCAGTCAGTCATGCGGGCTGCCTACTTCATGGGTTCTAGTGGGATCTTTTCCAGTTCCTATCTGGGCACAGGATACTGAGTCAGGATATAATGCAGATCCACAAAGTTTAAGGCATTATAGACCACCTCAGCTGCAGCCTGGGTGTGGTCAGCGCCATCTTCCACATCATATACTCTATTGTCATATTGTCTAAGGGGCATTGTGTAAAAGCATTCTAGCAGGTAGTGCCACAGTGGTTTACTGGTGGGCCTACTACAATGCTCGCAGGCTCTATCCATATCTCCTAACAATTCCCAAGTGCACTTGTAGCCTAGTCTAAGTCTATGCATGGTGACCTGTAGGGATCTGTGGTTCTCAGCTAGTCTGGGGAGTGGCTTGTATCTAGTGGCTATGGCATACCATCTGGCAGTTCCTGAACCGGGTACACTGTATTTGTGCCTGAGATAGTGCCTTTCCTTTGAGTCAGAGACAAAAAGTCGTCTGGTCTGGCTAAGAGAGGGGAGGACATGGGCTGATATCTTGGATAGCTTGGAGCCTGCATTCGCAGCCTCGTCTGCCATATCATTACCCTCAAGTCCAATGTGACTGGGGATCCAGTGTAGCACAACAGCCCTATGGTCTGATTGTAACTTATACAGGGTAACATAAACTCCCGTGATGAGCTTAACATTGTCTAAGGGGTGACCTTTCTCTAGTGCTTTGAGGGATGACTGTGAGTCTGTGATTACTAGTACTGGACCTGTCTTGTTGTGAAGGGCATCTAGGAGGGCAAATGAAATGGCAATGAGCTCAGTCTGCAGGGTTGAGCAATTGTCACTATTTCTCCATAATTCCTGTCTACCTTCCTGACAATAACCAGAGCCTGACCTGCCATCTTCCTGAACTGAGCCATCAGTGTAGTACACTGTTGCTCCCGGGGGCCGAACAATATCTATGGATGCATGAGCCTGTCTGAGCATGTCTGCCCTATCTAGGTCTGATTTCTTGCTGGCCATAGGCATGTATGTAATGCTATACGGGAGTGGCTTCCAGGGTGGAGGGATGACATAGTTGGAGGCTGGAGTGTCTGCACCTTTGTGTAATACTAGTCCATCTCTAAACCCTAGCACTAGGGAAGAAGCCCTGGTGGCCCAGTGATTTCTCCTGGAGGGCATTTTGCCACCATCACCGAGGGCTATCTTGGTACTTTTCCTAAGAGGTGTTACTACATGGGAGTGCATAACCTTGGCTAAGAAGCATGCTGTGGTCTGAGCTATTCTAACTCGGACAGCTGGGATGCCTGACTCAAGTTGTAAATTCTCAGTTTTAGTCCATAACGGGGCACCTAATATGAGCCTGAGGGCTTTGTTTTGTATGACCTCAACCTGCTGTACTGCACTATCTGAGGCAAATGCTAACAGTGGTGTGGCATAGTCTATTAGGCTACGTGTAGTGGCTAAATAGTAGAGTCTGAGAATCTCACTTTTGGGGCCTATCTTGATGGAAGAAAGGGCTCTCATGACGTCTAGTCTCTTTTGGCATCTTTCCTTGAGGTAATTGACCTGACAGTGCATGTTAAAGGCGCTATCTATCCACACCCCCAGATACTGATACACAGGGACCCAATCCAGGGCATGGCCCTGTATTTGGAGCTGTGAGCTAGGTGTGTTCATTTTGATGCACATTGCTTTTGTTTTGGAGGCAGATATTTTGAGCCCTAAGTTTGTGCATTCTCTAGATAGGATGTCTAGCGAGTTCTGAGCTTTGAGGGTCAATCCCTTACCTGTGACTGTCAATACCAAGTCGTCAGCATAGCAAAGCAGCTGTACACCTGGGGGGAATTTGAGGGAGACTAATCTGCTCATGAGGATGTTGAATAACGTGGGGGACAGGACACCACCTTGGGGCGTGCCGTTCTCGTGAGCATGATAAGCACTATAAGTTCCCTGATAGCGCACCCTACTTTTCCTGCCTGTGAGATAGGAAGCAACCCAGGCAAGTAGCTTGCCTTTGATGCCCTTGCTGGCTAAAGTGGCTAAAATTGCTTTTGGGCTGGCTAACTCAAAGGCTTTCTCAAGGTCTAAAAAGATGGCAATGCTTTGACCTGTCGTGATGATGGAAAGCAGTGTGGCTATACTGTGGGTGGTGCTGACTGCCTTAATGTACCCGAAGATGTTGTGGTGAAAGGGCCCTAGTTCATACAGCAGCCGGTTTAGTACTAATCTCTCCATTGTTTTGCATATGCAACTCGTGAGCGAGATCGGCCTAGGCTTGGTGGGTTCTTTGGGCTTGGGGATGGGCTGTATGTCAACAAGCTTCCACTTTGACGGGAGCTGGCCAGCTTGATATGAGGCATTTATGAGATCTAATATCATCATTTGCCCAGCTGTGCCTGCGTTGCTGATCATACTGTATGTGATCTTATCTGAACCTGTGGCAGTGTCTCTACCTTTCTTCCTAGCATTGAAAAGTTCTTGTATTGTGAAGGGAATGTCTGCTCTGTGTGTTGCCTGGCAAGCCTCACTAATGATTTTGTCCCTGCCACTAAGCAATTCGTTTTGTTTGAGCCTAATGCTTCGTGACAGATTATCTGACGAGGCCCTGCTGGCAAACATGGCTGCAAGTCTTTCTGATTCCATGCTGGGATTGGGATGGTCTGGAATGGGCGAGATTTTCTTGCCACTAGAAATTTTCAATTTCTTCCAGAGCTCAGTGAGAGATGTGTGCTCATTGAAAGATTCGCACCACTCTTCCCATTTACTACGCATGGCACCCCTGCAGATCTCCTGCAGGTGTTTGCTAACCTCCCTTAGCATTTGCCTATTGTGTGGGGTGGGATATTTTCTATATATCTTCCTGGTCCTATTTAGCCTATTCCTATACTCAGCTATTGTGGGATTATAGTACCAGTAGTTTGTATGATGGGTACCTGTTGCTTTCTTTAAAGGGATGGCTTCATTAGCCGCTAATGTAAGAGCCTGCGTGACTGCCTCTGAGTGTTCGTCTATGTCCTGTGGTAGGACAAATTGGTCATACCAGTCAGATATTGTCTTTTGAAACTTGTCCCAGTCAGCTTTCCTAACGTTCCACTTGGGTGGGGGTGGAGGAGGGGGTGGGATGTGTGGAATGTCAAGCAAGAGAGTGGTACCATAGTGATCACTGGTTAGGGTGGGGTGTACTCCCCATTTAGCAAGTTGGGTAAGGGCTGAGGACACGAAGGTAAGGTCTAAACAGTGTCCTCTAATGTGAGTGGGCGTACCATCATTTAGCAGGGACAATTCATCAGTGTCATTGAGGAGGGCATTGATGTGATGGCCATTATGATTGTAATATTTGGAATACAAAATGGGGTGATGGGCATTGAAATCACCTAACACAGCAATGGATTGTGAGCTTGCAACTCTTGCCAGTTTGGTGAGATCTATTTTGCCCTGGTGGAATGGGTTGGGATTGGAGTATATATTATATATAAGGACAGGACCTGTGGAAAGGGTGATCTCTATGGCTAGCACTTCTATACCTGTCCCACAGTTAAGAGGATCAATTATCTTTTTGGATGGAATTTTATTTCTAACGTATATTGCGAGACCTTTCTTATTATTTTCACTTTTTTCAGTGTAGGGTGTGTATCCATTGATTTTGGGGGGAGAATCTTTCTTGTCTAAAGTTTCCTGGAGGGTAATGATGTCTGGATCATCTGTCCCAATGTGTATGTGTGTGTGTGTGTGTGTGTGTGTGTGTGTGTGTGTGTGTGTGTGTGTGTGTTAGACATCAGCAAAATGATGCGGGCCACATGCAGCGACGGTGAGCTTCAAACAAACTCCATTCATCGATTCATCCTCAACTATTTGTATCATCGTGTCAGCGACCTGCTTCGGCCTGAAATTACCATATATAGACACATATAAACATATGCTGCCATGATATATATATATATGTATATATATATATATATATATATTTTCACCTCTTCTATAGGAATATAAAAGATATAGATATATTAAGGTGTGACACATTGAGGAAATTCTGTGTCTATCTAAGTATAGATTGATATTTAATTACAGGGTGATAATTATGTGTGTACACCAGATAACTATTAGTTACCACTTTACATTATAACCTGTAAAAACTACAATATTATTGCTCTCAGTCATCACTTCTTGCTATGCTGTATTCTGCCTTGTGACTTACTTGAGCATGGGGATGCCCTCGGTTGCCATAGTTCGCACCATGTCACTGTGGAGGTAGGTCTCTGCTGTAATATTCTCTATGGCAGTGAGGCGTGTCTCTGTTGTGTCCGCACATATCGCATTTATCCTCACCCCATGCTCACGATAGTTCACAGGTCCCTGCAGTCATCACAAATCACCCCCATAAGACTCCCAGTGGAATGATATTAGAATATATATCTTAATCATGTTTAATCATATCTTAATTGCTGTGTATGGTGTGATCATTAATGCAATATTTGGTTGATGCACTGGATCTTTAAGGCATTTAATGTCTAATTGTTAATAAATAAAACACGATATTTACGTGGGTGATATGAAATTATGCCTACCGCCATTGCCTTTGTAAAGCCGATTATTGCATACTTAGATGCGGTGTACACAGGCACGAAGAAATATGGCTTCAACCCTAAATATAAAGATAATATTTACAATATAGTATATCATTAAAAAAATATATATATATATATATATATATATATATATATATATATATATATATATATATATATATATATATATATTTAAAATATGTACATATATACTGTACAATGATATCATTATATTTATATGTATACTTTCAAATGTTACATAATATCATGCTACATAATTTGTATATAATATAAATTATGCAATATTACATTATCCAACAAATATTCACAGTGAACATTTACAAGGAACAAATGTACATACATTTTAGTATCATCACACTTCTGCATTCGATTTATTATTCTCTAATAGTAATAAGATCTCTTTAGCGATGATGCAAAACAATGTCTACTCAGAGCCCTTTTCCGAAATCGTTTCCCCAGAACAAATGTGTCTTTCGGCGGTTCATAAAGACATTAACTGAGACCATTCCAGAGTTTAGGTGCTATCATAAAAAATGCCCCATCCCGTATTATTTTTCACTTCAATCGAGCCTTAGACCACAGAAGTCTACCGTTGGTGAGCGGATCAGACAAGTAAGGTAGCACTTTATCATTTAGTGCCATCCAGGTTAGGAAGGTTTTGAAATTGGTTCTGGCACAAACTGGAGACCAATGCAATTCCTTCAACATTCTGGGAATATTAAACAATTTTCTTTACCTCTTCACGTGCTGCAGAGTTATGCAGATATTGTAATTATTTAATGTTTGCTGCTGGAGGCCAGCAAGAAGGTCATTACCATAATCTAGTAGGTCAGCAAGAAGGTCATTACCATAATCTAGGAGGTCAGCAAGAAGGTCATTACCATAATCTAGGAGGTCAGCAAGAAGGTCATTACCATAATCTAGGAGGCCAGCAAGAAGGTCATTACCATAATCTAGGAGGCCAGCAAGAAGGTCATTAACATAATCGAGGAGGCCGATAAGAAGGTCATTATCATAATCTAGGAGGCCAGCAAGAAGGTCATTACCATAATCTAGGAGGTCAGCAAGAAGGTCATTACCATAATCTAGGAGGTCAGCAAGAAGGTCATTACCATAATCTAGGAGGCCAGCAAGAAGGTCTTTACCATAATCTAGGAGGCCAGCAAGAAGGTCATTACCATAATCTAGGAGGCCAGCAAGAAGGTCATTACCATAATCTAGGAGGCCGACAAGAAGGTCATTACCATAATCTAGGAGGCCGACAATAAGGTAATTACCATAATCTAGGAGGCCGACAAGAAGGTCATTACCATAATCTAGGAGGCCGACAAGAAGGTCATTACCATAATCTAGGAGGCCAGCAAGAAGGTCATTACCATAATCTAGGAGGCCGACAAGAAGGTCATTACCATAATCTGGGAGGCCAGCAAGAAGGTCATTACCATAATCTAGGAGGCCAGCAAGAAGGTCATTACCATAATCTAGGGTAGATTTGACTGAGCCACCTCAGGGTTTCAGTCATCCTGTCTACCACAGCGTCATTGGGTGTGATATCCCTTTTTCACTCAGCTTATATCATGTCTAACATTTGGGTCTTACTTTTTATTAACACAAACTAGCATTTCAGTCTTTCCGTCATTGAGTTTCATCTTGTTTGTGGTCAGGACAGATCTGACTTCATTAATATACCCTTCCAGCTCGCATCTAGATGTGTCTACACGTTGTCTACTCATTTGATCCATAGAGATGTAGATCTGAGTGTCATAAGCTTAGATGTTGGAGCTAAATCCATACTTTGCAATAAAGTCAGAGGAAACATGTAGACAGTAAATAGGATCGCAGGGTTGATCCTTGTAGGACACCATATTAAATGGATTTCAAAGTGGATCTGTATGTACCCGCTCTTAACCCATTGTTTCCTGACCATTATGTGAGACGAAATCCAATTAAGGGCATTTTGTCTCTAGTATAGAGAGCAGTATCTGATGATCAATAATAACAAATGCTACCAGAGTAAAAAGCAACAGTATCTCACTCGTCCTTTAGACAAGTGAGATCCTTCCACCAAAATGAATAGAAGACAAAACTAAAAAATAAAAATAAAATGGTTCGGCAGAGGAATGATCTGTGAAAGTAGTTCGGCAAAGGGGTGACCTGCAAGAACACTCTCTTGAAGCACCAAGTATGAAATAAAGTGCTGCCTCACTGAATTCTCATGTCGCAGGTCCTTGCCATGACAACCCACCCGGGTTAACCTTTCAGGTACGGTCCTCAGCTTATGTGTGAAATCTGCGTGTGTGACAAAATCTGCGTGTATGACAAAATCTGCGTGTATAACAAAACCCAGAAAGTATATTCTGACCTGCAATAGACCCAGCATTGATGATAACGCCTCCATTACCACCTGCGTTCCTGCCCATGTACCTCAGAGCAACTTTATTACACCGTATTAACCCGCCCTATAAGGAAAAACAAATCATTTATCACAATATAGTTTATCGTCTGCTTGACTGATATATTTTATCGTCTGCTTGATTGATATATTTTATCGTCTGCTTGATTGATATATTTTATCGTCTGCTTGATTGATATATTTCATCGTCTGCTTGATGATATATTTTATCGTCTGCTTGATTGATATATTTTATCGTCTGCTTGATTGATATATTTTATCGTCTGCTTGATGATATATTTTATCGTCTGCTTGATTGATATATTTTATCGACTGCTTGTTTAAGATATTTTATCGTCTGCTTATCACAATATATTCACAATAATATATCTGCTTAATCACAATATATTCTATTCATGAAGCAGGTCTTACAATGTTGACATCGAGGCAGGCTTGCCAGTTACCCTCATGGATGATACCGGCATTTGCCGCCACTATGTCAATTCTACCAAAGCTGCTGATGACAGTCGAAAACAGTTCTAAAAGGAAACAATAAAATATAAATAAATGAAATAAGATATACTAAAATTATAATTACGTTCCAATGGTGTGTTACTTCCCAAGGGAAATCATATGTTTTCAAGTAATATAATCATAATAATAATACAATATTTGTATAGCACCCTTTCAGACAATGTTTACTCGTGGCGCATTTTGCAAACAGTGTTTCCTGTGTAAGTGAGTCTTCAATTTAGATTTAAAACTATACTGAGATTTGCATGTTTTCACTTGTAGGGGGCAGGGCATTCCACAATCTTGGACTATATACTTCCAAAGCCCTGTCACCATACATTTTCATATCAGTTCTAGGTATATCATATTCATTATTTTCTAAAGATCTGACATTTTAAAGACTATCCTAGAGCCTCCACAGGGAGCCAATGCGACTCTATTAATTTGCCTGTTATGTGATCATGCTTCTTTATTTTTCCTACAACTTTAGCTGCAGCATTCTGCAATCTTTGCAACTTTGCTATCTTATACTTTGGTGGTACAGCCAAAAGGGAATTTCCATAGTCAAGCGTTGATGTAGCAAAAACAAAACCCTGTGCATGAACTGTTTTTTCATCCAAACAACCCCTGATTAATGACAAGATTTGGAAATGGAAGACATCTTTTTTTACAATGTGTTAAAATGTGAATTTTACCACATATTATCATTCAGTTAATCCATTTATTTGTCTATTGTCAAGTAAAACCTTTTATCTCTTTGCATGATATTCTCTATCTCATTTTCAGATTTGGGATCCATTGTGATGTTGAACCGTGTGTCATCTGCATACATATGATGTTTTAGACCATATTTGTCTTTGACTTCTGTGAGAGGTGTTTGGTGTGAAGAGAATGAGACCCAATAAGTATATTAAATATGGAGTTCTGTGGTTACCCATATCTAATATCAATATTTTCATTCATGTTTCCATCAATAATAACACATTTCCTGTTTAACAGAAATGATTTATATATTGTGGTCAATAGTGTCAAAGGCAGCAAAGAGGTCTATTAACAGAAGCATTACAGTCTTAAGTATTGGGGGACCATTAGAATACAGTTGAAAATGTTAATCCTTCACCTGGTTAGATCGTATGGTTGCGGATTATCTTAATCAAACATGTCATATATGGTTAAACTGAGAAGAATGAACATTTGATAAGTAAATCTTTTTTAATGATAACAATATTACTACCACCCACTACCACACATACCCTCCACATTAGCATCGTTGGTGACGTCACAATGGACAAAGATGGCCGACCCCGAGCCATATGTAGTGTTGAACTGTGCAGCTAATCGTCTCCCAGACTCCTCTGCTGTGTCAGCCATGCACACCTGGCAATATCAAGCAAAATAAAAATCACGAATTCACTACTGAATTCATTACAGCACAAAACCTGCATATTTAGTGAACTCTGTTCATGGAAATGCCATATAAATTGGCGTATAAATTTTACTTAACCCTAATTCTACTCAAATATCAATATGCCCTGATTTAGGAAAAATCTGAATAATGAACTGTGAAAAGTGAATAAGTAATAAATTCACATATGTCAATATATGTCCACTGATTGGTGAAAGAATATAAATAGATTTGTTTTGCACTGGTAGTGGTACTAGTACTGATCGGTCAGTTTATGTGTCAAACATCGGATTACAGTTTATAATCTGATGTTGGTCAATTCAGATTTGATGATATATTTGTGAGCAAGGCAAATATTATAAATTTGGGAATTCCAAATTTTGAATGGTATCAAATGTAGGGCAGTAACTGCAGAGGTAGTAATTTAACACTGCCTATGTAATGCAAAGAAATAAGATTTTTACCTATCTGAAACTGTACCCCTGTCCATTTTGGGGAAACAAATCGGAATGGGGTAGAGAAGACTTTGAGCTTTTGTAGAGACAATCATAATGACAATCTTTGAACCTTTGTTTTGACAGTCATTATAACAATCTGAGATCAGTGAAATGTTGTTAAACCTTCTTTCATACCATTCCAGTGTGATTTAAAACGTTCTATCTTTTAATGTACTGTTAAATACTTATTCTATATATTGATTGATATCTTCAGTTGATAACCTTAAGTACATTGGATATTTTTACTCATCATATTTCTACCAGAGAAATAGAACTTCTCATTTTTTATAAGCACGAGCTGATTAGCATTGTCTGTAAAGTTTGCTAGTACTTATAATATGCTATCATATTGCATGTACTTTTGTAAGTCGCCTTCTGGAAAAGGACATCCCACCCATTGACAAATATATATTACACATGGCAAATCATGTCAATTAGGATCGTTTACCATGGCCGTGGCACAGTTGGTTAGAGCACAAGCTTATTAGCACCAGCTCCTCCGTGATCCATAGGTCATGGGTTTGATTCCCAGCCATGCTGAAATTGAGTTCATGTCACAATTTCCTATATAAACTGAGGCCCGTGCCTGAAGGGTTAACCCATTATCCTTCTGATTCTGACAGGGTGGGTTGTCATGGCAAGGACCTGCGATATGACGATTCAGTGAGGCAGCACTATATCTGGTACAAAGAGGTCTCATCAGAACATTCTCTGAAATAAAGTTGAAAGTGATGTAAAACCCCAAACAAATAAAAAAATTAGATTATTGTTGTATTTGTCTTGAAATATATATCATCCACCTTCTCACTACTACTCTCCTTAGCCGGCCGAGGGTCTATACCTGGTTCTGCAAGTATAGACCAGGATTGAGAGTTTAGGAAACCACACTCAGTACAAGCTTCTGTTTAGCATCTAATAAGCACAGAGTCAGATAATTTGCACATGGTGTTACATGATCAATTTGCGTCATTGTTATGACTGGAGACTGAGCACAACACTTAACGAGTTAAGATATGTATTGTTAGTGACACATACACCAAAATAATCAGGCAAAAACAATCAGGGGATGGAGAATTAATTTTCAAGGAAGGGGGTGACAAGAAAAATCCTGATTTTATTCTAATGGTGAAAGCTGATAAATCATGTCTCATCATGAAATGACTGAAATAATTTTGAAAGTGATGTAAAAATCCTGAACAAACAAACCTACCTCACCATGCAGAATATCTCAATACAAAAAAGTTAGCCAGATAGATTTCATATAAAAGTGTTGTGAACATCATGGCGTTTGCAGTATTATGTTGTATATATCTAATAAAACTAATTATCGTACAGTTACCCAGGAAATTGAATTAGTTGCAGGGCAATATCAATAATCAACATTAATTTTCAGATAATGAACTGACTACCCTCAAAACAGGACATCTCTGTCAACAGTCCCTACCACTAAAGATAAGTCCATCTTTTTATACAGATGAGATATGGCCACTTCATTACTTAATTGTCACATTTCACTTGACGATGATACTGTGTAATGATCATGTGACCATACCCTGTCCTATACATAAACACCACTTTCAACATTATTTTGGATGTTGCAAGGCTAGACCTACTTGTACCAGATATCATGCTGCCTCACCTGTTTTGTCCCCTGTCCTTGACATGACAACCCACCCAGTAACATATTCATGAGGACAAAAGGGTACTCTTTTCTTAACTTACAAAACATACATTTTAAGTATATGCAATATATATAATACAATTTAAAAGTAAGCCGACGAAATGGTTTAAAGAAGGCTGTATATATATATATATATATATATATATATATATATATATATATATATATATATATATATATATATATATATATATATATATATATATATATATATATATATATATATATATATATATATATATATATATATATATATATATATATAAGGCTGTATATATATATAAGGCTGTATATATATATATATATATATATACAGCCTTCTATAAACCATATATATATATATATATATATATATATATGCCGAAAGACAAATATTTCTTACATTATAGAAGTGGACCTGTCTTTTTCCTTGTTCTTGTCTGTAAGTCATTATCTCAGGAGCCAAGAGGGATGGAGACAGCAAATTGTGAAATAATTTTACAGTCAAGATTATTTGAGATAAATGCATGGATTTCTTTAAAAATTGCAAATTGCAAATTAAACAAGATCTTTTCAAATATTGTCCTTCGCTTGAAACTGCAAAAACCTGCAAATCAATCAACACTAAAAAGTTTGATTACAACCTTCTATATATATATATATATATATATATATATATATATATATATATATATATATATATATATATATATATATATATATATATATATATATATATATATATATATATATATATATTCAATTTTCAATTAGCATTTTTGTTTTGCAAGTAATGGTAATTGCTGCCGGGGTAAGTCGATAAGCCATGTAATCTTTGCCAGGACATGGGCAGGAGATGATCTTACCTTAGCTCCCTTGCTGAGGAGAGCCTGGCAATAAGCCATTCCTATCCCCCTAGCTGCCCCTGTCACCACAGCAACTGCACCCTCCACTTTCATTATGGAGTAGTTTGTGAAAAGATAAGGGAAAACTGTATATTTCTATCTGATAGATGGCTCATATATAGAGCTCCATAGGTTATGTTAATTATTGGGGAGTCACTTGCACACATCACAGCAACAAGGTATTTAGATCACTATACACACACACATGAAAGTTAGAAAAATAACATCTCCAATCTGATGATATTAAACCAATCAGGATTTCATATCCCTCTGTGATAAAAGTTACCAAATCACAATAACAAATCTCCTTGTGATATAAGAAAACCAATGATATATTGATATCTACAAAAGGCTTCAATCTCCTATGATACATACGTTTTGGTTATTATATTGAAGGCTCCTTCCAATGGTTAACTGTATTCCATGGCCTTTCATTGTGACCTTTAACTGTGGTTACTCATTCATATCTTACATGTGGACTACATATTCCAGAATTCATGTTTTTATGGTCTGTCTGCTCTTGTTATGGTCCCAGTGTATCATGTTTGCCAATCATGTGGGCATTACCGTTTGTGCATATTCATGACCATTAACTTTTATGGTACGTCTACATTATTCAATTCGGAAATCGCTTAAATAAGATATCCCAACATGTAAGTGACATATTAAAATGGAATGTTTTTGTGAACAGATATTTGGCACAGGACATACAATCTTTTTGCACTCACCAAAATGCGTATTTGGCTGGTATAAGGCATCGGGCCAGTGTTTTGGCTCTTTGTTGAAAGTGCCAAATACTAGCTGTTCTCTTGTGGCCACCATGTGGTCACATATATACAAGCATTTAACTTCTATTGTGGTCTGTTAAGGTGTTAGGCCTATACTAATGGACAAACAATAAAGGCCAAACAATCCTCTGTATGCCATATCATTCCATTGTCCCAACCTTAAGGTGCCCCATTGTTAGCAAAACTTTACGAAGCAGGTGTTTGTACAAAATCACTGGTCAGGTAAACAACCCTTTTGACAAAGTGTCCAATGGATGATTTAAATTTTAGCAAAAGACCCCACTTTCAAATACACAGGAATATAATGGGCAATAACATTTGAGGCAAAATTTGAGGTAAAACATTTATATTATGCAAGGAAAAAATGTTTGAAAACCTCATTTCAAGAATGCTTTAAATATCAGAAATTCATTTTAGGGATAATGTATTATCTCATATCTATTACATATATACAATTTAAACCTTTCAAGAAACTTTGCAATGAAGATTGACATTCACTTCAACATAACTCTCCTTCACCTCGATCACACTACCACTCCAATGATGCGATAACAGATTTGTTTGAAGAACAATAATGAAAAACCCTAAGTTAATGACTCCTACCCATGGGTATGAAGAATCAAGCTTGACCTGCCTGAGTAGATTTGAGAATCAAGAATTACCTGGCTGAGTAGGTCAGAGAATCAAGAATTACCAGTAGGTGAGAGAATCAAGAATTACCTGGCAGAGTAGGTGAGAGAATCAGGAATTACCTGGCTGAGTAGGTGAGAGAATCAAGAATTACCTGGCTGAGTAGGTGAGAGAATCAAGAATTACCTGGCTGAGTAGGTGAGAGAATCAAGAATTACCTGGCTGAGTAGGTGAGAGAATCAAGAATTACCTGGCTGAGTAGGTGAGAGAATCAAGAATTACCTGGCTGAGTAGGTGAGAGAATCAAGAATTACCTGGCAGAGTAGGTGAGAGAATCAAGAATTACCTGGCTGAGTAGGTGAGAGAATCAAGAATTACCTGGCTGAGTAGGAGAGAGAATCAAGAATTACCTGGCTGAGTAGGTGAGAGAATCAAGAATTACCTGGCTGAGTAGGTGAGAGAATCAAGAATCAAAAATATAACACCCAGTCAATACTGCTGAAGGCCCTGGAAGACTGGAGAAAAGCCCTTGGTGAGGGGAAATATGTTGGTGCAATTTTAATGGATTTGAGCAAAGCTTTCGATGTCATCCCCCACGGCCTGCTACTTGCCAAATTGAAAGCTTATGGATGTGATGAAAATGTGGTCAAACTGATGCACAGCTATCTCACTGACAGAAAACAGAGAACAAAAATTGGATGTACTAGAAGTGAGTGGAAATACTTGACCAAAGGGGTCCCACAAGGTTCGGTCTTAGGGCCGACATTATTTAACATCTTCCTGAATGATATGTTCACTGTATTGGAGCTGTGTGAAGATTATAATTATGCGGATGACAATACCTTGTCAGACGCACAGGATACACCTGAAGAGCTGAAAGCATCACTAGAATGTGACTCCAATAATGTTACAGACTGGTTTACAGAGAATGGGATGCAAGCCAATACACCAAAGTATCAGGGAATAGCATTTGGCTCAAAACCTGACCGGCCCACATCTTTCACTGTCAAAGACACAATCATTGAGTGCCAAGATGAGGTGAAATTATTGGGAATACACTTTGACTCAGGTTTAACATTCAACAAACAAATCGCAGAAATATGTAAAAAGGCTGGTCAACAAACAGGAGTATTAATGAGACTGAGCAAGATATTGACTGTAGAAGTGAAATTAGCTATGTACCGTGCATTCATTACAAGTAACTTCAACTACTGCCCAATAGTCTGGATGTTTTGTGGACGGGGTAATGTTAAGAAAATGGAGCACTTACAATTAAAAGCTCTGCGTTTTGTATTTAATGATTTCACATCTAGTTATGATGAACTGCTTGTGAAAAGTAAACAACCTTCAATATCCATACATCTTATACGAACGATGGCTATTGAAATATATAAATGTTTAAATGAAATGGCTCCAGACTACCTGTGTGAACTACTTACAAAGCATGATGTTCCATATAGGTTAAGAGACAACAATAAGTTATCAGAAAAGAAGTTTAGGACAGTAACATATGGTAAAAAGTCATTTGTTTACTTAGGGTCAAAACTTTGGAACAATATGCCAACATCAGTCAAAAATGCAATGACTCTGCATGAGTTCAAAGAAAAACTCATCGCATGGGATGGACCCTGTGACTGTGCCAACTGGACATAGCCCCTATTTTAATCGCTCCATGGTGTAAATAGTGTATATATTTTAATAGTCATTCAATAGCTTCAATACAATTGGGCAATAGTTGAAATTAGCTAAAATAAAAGTTGTGTAAATGTTCTTCTTTTCTTTTTCAGAGAAAATACCTTTAAATCTGTACAACACATTTAACTGTCTTGATGCCCTGGAACAGATATTTTGTACATGTTCATCAAATTTCAGTTTATCATCTATAGTTATTCCTAACAATTTAACTTTTTCCTGTATTGCAATATGGGTACCATTAATATCTAGATATTCTGGCAATGGTTCCTTATATGTTACTGGTATCATAAACATTGCCTGGAACTTGTCTGCATTAGTTGACATAAAATTCTTTATAAACCAGTCTATTGAGTTTTTAGTATCTATAGTTAACACTTCTATGAGTCTTGTTATGGTCTTTGTTATTGCACTCAGTGTATTATCATCAGCATAGTTTAGGAGATCAGTACATTCAATAAAATAGAACAAATCATTTATAAAAATGTTAAAAAGAAGGGGGCCAAGGCATGACCCTTGGGGGACACCCTTAAGAAGTGGTGACCATTCACTTCTTGTGCTGCCAATCTTAACCCTCTGTTTTCGTCCACAGAGGTATGTGCTCATAAACTTACATGCATTATCACTTAATCCATAAGCTTTAAGTTTGCATAATAGTAAACCATGAGGCATGCAGTCGAAAGCCTTAGACAGGTCCATCAGTACAGTTCCTGCAAATTCATTTCTATCAATAGCCTGCTTCCATGAATCAACTAGACTAATGAGTATATGGTCACATCCATATCTTTTTCTGTATGCACATAGTAATTTATTAAATCTGTTTTGAAAAAATTCTATCATTTGTTCAGCAATGATTGTTTCAAATACTTTACTAAAAACAATGAGAATGCTTACAGGCCTGTAATTTTCTTTTATCATATCATCATTTTTCTTATATATGGGGGATATCTCAGCTCGTTTCATGTCTTCAGGGAAAGTGTGTGTGTCAAAGCTATTATTAATTATGTTAAGAAGAGGATCAATAAGAGAGTCACTGTTCATTTTAACAAGCTTAGGAGGTATTTCATCATAGCCAGTAGACTTGTTACCTTTGATCCTTTTAAACACCTGTTGTACTTTCTCTAAGGTAACCATTGTGAAATCAAATGTATCAGGCATAACCCCTTTCATGTGGTTCCTAATGGCCAATACACTTGGATGATTAGTGTGTCTGTTTAATACCTCAGTCATATAGTTAGGTGTATTGATGTTTACCTCATCTGGTGTGCCTATTGTCATAGCTATCTGGCTAAATAAATTGTTAAAAATGTCACATATTTGGTCAGTGGCAGTTACAATACTACCTTCCTCATTCAATATAATATTGTTGCGATGATTTTTCTTATTCTGTGACATATATGGCTTCATGCAGTCCCAGAATGCTTTTGGGGATGCATTATCCCTACACTTACTCATAATGTGAGATCTTATTGCTTTTCTCCTCATGTCTGTAGTAAGATTACGCTGTACTCTGTATTGTTCTCTTAGTTTAGGTGTTCTGAATCTGAACCATTTGTTCTTATACATGTTTCTCAGATACATATTTTTCCTTAACCTGGAGTTCATATATGGTAATTGCTCTGAACGTATTACTCTAGTTTTAGTGGGTGCATGTTGATCTATCACATCTTTGTATATCTCTGACATGAACCAATATTGATCATTAACATCATCGAAAATTTCCCCAACATGAAAGGGGATCTTTTTTACATCATCATTAAAAATTGTGTCATTGAATGATTTGTAAGACCTGTACTTAACCTTAATTGGTCTTTGGGGTGGTATCTTAAGTTTGGTAACACAACCAACCATGGCTATATATCAAATACATGGACACATTTATTCATGGATGGGAGGGGCACCAATAGAATAGAGTTACAAGTTAATCCCCCATCTTTTTAGATCTCTCCGAGTCAGATGGTTTGTCTTTTTAGAAGAACATGTCATGTTTTAACTCGTTGAGAATACTGAAAGAATTGAAGAATTAACAATGCGTTGGTAGTATATCTTTATCAAAATCAAATTAACAATGAAGGGTGTATTACATCGGTGATTTCTGATGTTTTCATTTTTCTGACGTTTTTCTAGTTGAATCTTAACAAACCCGATCAAAAGGTGAGAAAGAAAGCATCCCACTTTTACAGTGAAAAATAGGTTTCCATGTGCTAATTCCAGTAAGTTAAGTCTTACTGCGTAATTATTACCACAGAAAGGTATCAGCGAGGTCATGTAATAATATGCGAATTTCTGAAGTTCATGATACAAGCAAGAAGATGAATAATCGGCTATCGTGTGATTTCCAGAATGAGAATGTGTATAAAACTTAAGCATAATGTTCTCTTAATATTATCTGAGAATGGCACAAAGTAATATATCGTATAATAAAGCATCTTTACTAATAACGATTACAAACCAAAATATGAATGCACCCAAATAAAGTCTGAAATTGAGGCAACACACCTTCACCGAGCCAAGCTGTATTATGATAATCTTTAAAACTGAACAACACAATTCACTTTAATTTTTTAGAGACATAATATAATCTTAATAGATAACTACCAAAATATATTATATAAAAATATATACAAAGTAGTAAGTATTATAATATAATCTTAATAGATAACTACCAAAATATATTATATAAAAATATATACAAAGTAGTAAGTATTATTTTGAAAATAAAGAATTATCTAACCTTATCAAACAACACCTTATCAAAGCCAGACTGTTCAGAACACACCAGACAGGAAAGGAAATCATAACCTACTTCAAAACCCCACCATTTGGACATGTGAACATCCAAAATACCTTTTTTGATGTCTAATTATTCTGAATATATTATTTGTTGCTTTTTACTCCACTTTTTTGTTTCCAACATGGTCAATGATACCTTCTGCAATAAGATGGTATTGGATATTGAATACACTGACCCACAGCGACTGGTAATTGCAATATGTCATGCACAGCAATTATAATACTTATCATTTTAATATCAATGACCGTGATTGGGCAGAAAATTAGAACTCCTAATATTTAAGTTGAAATGTGCAAGTTTTGCCCTAATGAACCCACCATCCCCCGCCCAAAAAAGGGAGAAAATTTGTAATTTTCTCTGATATCACCTTTTCCAATTTAATTGATCAATCACTGCAACGTTTTCTCATATATCACAAATCCAGCAAATATCACATTCAGCTGACAAAATCCATACCATATTGAAAATTCCACATAGAAAAATATATGTCATATTTAAAAAAATGTATATCATATTGATATTTCTTTATGTTATAATATAAAAATCTCATTAGTCAAAACAATATAAAGCGATGGCGTAGTATCCAATACAGAGATGAGTATATTTGCCAAAACTTTTGAATAGTAGATAGCCAATAGATACCTTGTGACAGCAGGCACTGGAGGCACTGTAAAGAAGCGTGTTAGTGTCAGAGGTAGGATTAGTTGCCATGCTTATTTAAGGTTGCGAACTGATGTGTACGTTTAATAACAGGAAGGATATCTTCAAGTGCCAAACTATATTATATTAAAGAATATCTTCCAGTACCAAACTATATTATATTAAAGAATATCTTTCAGTGCCAAACTATATTGGAACTATTGCCACAGGATCAAAACAGATTGATATACATACATGTTACTGCTGAAAGGAATCTTATGTTATTCTAATGGTCTAGCTGAGTCATAGAAACAATTCAGATCTGAACATATCACAGGTTAGGTCAATTGCAAATCATCATTAATCAATTCATTCACTATATTCATATTTCAAAATAAGCACACAATACAATGTAGAGATGCATCACACAATAATACAATGCAGAGATGCATCACACAATAATACAATGCAGAGATGCATCACACAATAATACAATGCAGAGATGCATCACACAATAATACAATGCAGAGATGCACCACACAATAATACAATGTAGGGATAAATCACACAATAATACAGTGCAGAGATAAATCACACAATAATGCAATGCAGAGATGCACCACACAATAATACAGTGCAGGGATAAATCACACAATAATACAATGCAGAGATAAATCACACAATAATACAATGCAGAGATAAATCACACAATAATGCAATGCAGAGATAAATCACACAATAATACAATGCAGAGATAAATCACACAATAATACAATGCAGAGATAAATCACACAATAATGCAATGCAGAGATAAATCACACAATAATACAATGCAGAGATAAATCACACAATAATACAATGCAGAGATAAATCACACAATAATACAATGCAGAGATAAATCACACAATAATACAATGCAGGGATAAATCACACAATAATACAATGTAGGGATAAATCACACAATAATACAATGTAGGGATGCATCACACAATAATACAATGCAGAGATGCATCACACAAGAATACAATGCAGAGATGCATCACACAATAATACAATGCAGAGATAGATCACACAATAATACAATGCAGAGATAAATCACACAATAATACAGTGCAGGGATGCATCACACAATAATACAATGCAGAGATAAATCACACAATAATACAATGCAGAGATAAATCACACAATAATACAATGTAGGGATAAATCACACAATAATACAATGCAGAGATGCATCACACAATAATACAATGCAGAGATAAATCACACAATAATACAATGCAGAGATAAATCACACAATAATGCAATGCAGAGATAAATCACACAATAATACAATGCAGAGATGCACCACACAATAATACAATGCAGAGATAAATCACACAATAATACAGTGCAGGGATGCATCACACAATAATACAATGCAGAGACGCATCACACAATAATACAATGCAGAGATGCATCACACAATAATACAATGCAGAGATGCATCACACAATAACACAATGCAGAGATGCATCACACAATAACACAATGCAGAGATACATGGCCACTATAAGCTTGGAACCTGGACTAAAGTTGACTCAGCACAGATGCCTTGGGTTACAGATTTTTAATTGGTCTTCTTCAATGACACAGAGGTCTGCCTCACATTTCACTGTGATAATCTGAAGGCTGATTACTTCTTGTCTGTCATATTATGGTTACAAGCACCTCTAACCATCATTCTGGGTAGGCTTATCATATATACTTATCACTTTACTTTTTATTGTTATTGGTCACCCGAAGCAGGTTCATATACAGGGATGGGAGAGCTCTGAGCGGTGCTGGGCTGTAATCGCAGCTTAAGCGAGTGCTGTGATGTCAAACTGCACTAATCTGGACACCAATTCTGACCGAATCCGGGTGATTATGCTTCATGACAACTTCTAGACTTCTCACAAATATTTAACAAATGTTGTTATAGTTATCATTGTATGTTACTGATTATATGCAAGTGATAAACGTACTAATTTCTAGAAAATTCAAATTTGATAGTTGATATTGTTATGTTCTAGAGTCCACTGCATGCATAACAAATATATAAAGATTAAAGTAGGCAACTTTGTAAATCTAGTTCCAAAGCATATATCATATAAAACTGATAAGATTTGAATGAACATGATTTGTGGCGAGTTGGTCAGTTTGTGCCGGTGCCTATAAGCTCACATTATGTTGTACAACCCTTTAATTATGTTGTGAACCTGCATGAGGTGCAATTTCAGTTCAGCCATCAAAGCAAACGATTTACCGCAGAAGCAGCGGTAGGGCTTTTCTCTGGCATGACTCAAAAAATGACGAATAATGCCACTTTTAGTGTGGAAGTGTTTTTTACATTTAGAACCAGGCACAGAACAGACAAACTTTCCATCAATATATTTGAATAAGTTGTCAAATGTGACAAGCCTCTTGAGCCTGTCTTGTTGTTGTACCGGGGGTATGACCCAGGTGTCGCCACCATCCAATGACTCCTCGGAACTGGAGATCTCCTTGATATACTGGTAGGTCCTGTCGCTGGACTGGTCGGCAGCAAACCTTCTGTGGTCATACCTGAAAGATGTCCTGGGCATTGATTCCATCATTGTCCTCTCCATGTGTTTTCTGAAAAGGTAAATAATTCACAATATCAGTCACTTAAATATATATGTGAGCCTATATCTACTCGCTCTGTGCTGCTTATACATCTCTCACAGTTCATTTACTAAAATAGAGTTTAAATGTCGTTAAATGTCGTAAAATCTTACCGTTCTTTCATGACAACATATTTTCTTACCTTGCTTTTAGCCGACTTTTGGCTCTGCTGATGTCTTTTGGGGTCATTTTTGTTATTTTGACAACTGGTGCTCCCTTGGAGACTGTAAACAATCCCAAAGTCTAAATGTATATTTGATATGTATATTCGATATGTATATTCGATATGTATATTCGATATGTATATTCCGAAGGTATATTCCAATGGTATATTCCAAAGGTATATTCCAATGGTATATTCCAAAGGTATATTCCAATGGTATATTCCAATGGTATATTCCAATGGTATATTCCAAAGGTATATTCCAAAGGTATATTCCAATGGTATATTCCAATGGTATATTCCAATGGTATATTCCAAAGGTATATTCCAAAGGTATATTCCAACGGTATATTCCAAAGGTATATTCCAAAGGTATATTCCAAGGGTATATTCCAAAGGTATATTCCAAAGGTATATTCCAAAGGTATTCCAAGGGTATATTCCAAAGGTATATTCCAAAGGTATATTCCAAAGGTATATTCCAAAGGTATATTCCAAAGGTATATTCCAAGGGTATATTCCAAGGGTATATTCCAAAGGTATATTCCAAAGGTATATTCCAAAGGTATTCCAAGGGTATATTCCAAAGGTATATTCCAAAGGTATATTCCAAAGGTATATTCCAAAGGTATATTCCAAAGGTATATTCCAATGGTATATTCCAATGGTATATTCCGAAGGTATATTCCAATGGTATATTCCAAAGGTATATTCCAAAGGTATATTCCAAAGGTATTATCATTATCTCGAATATTTTATCTAAAACAAGTAAACATGTGACTATCTTTCATTTAATTTCTATATTAAAGGTTTTGAGACTGATAATATATCTTATTATATAATATAATATGTTTTGAGATTGATAATATATCTTAATATATAACATAATATGTTTTGAGATTGATAATGTCTTAATATATAACATAATATGGTTTGAGATTGATAATGTCTTAATATATAACATAATATGTTTTGAGATTGATGATATATCTACCTAAACTTGGTGTCACTGATGGCTTTTTGTATTTTTCATCCACGCACTCAATCAGTAAACTTTCATTAAGTTTACTACTGAACACCTAAAATCGAAAATCACTATTTAAAAACACACATTTGGTCCTCTACCTTTAAAATATTATTATTTTACTGTAATTCTAAGACTACAAATGTCGTTTTGGGGATTTACTCCCTATTTGAAACATAATGACATACCGTATCCACTCGGGTTAGCGCCCATGCTTGGCTTAACGCCCATCCCCCTTTTTAGGAAGAAATCATTAAACGCCCACCTTCCCTGGATGTCCGTAATACGATGTACGTGACGTCCTTTACCTTAGCGTCTGGGTGCCCACGAGACAAAAGTGGAGTGGCCAACATGTCAAATTGAACTTTCATATCCGTAGCTGATCGATTTTAATTGCGTTTTAAATGATAAATAAAGGTATGTACTTAATATTATCACAATTACGTCGACAATTTCTCCACATCATTGATTTTAGCCTCAAAACAAAGCGTTTTCATTATTTATCATTTGAAATGCAATTAAAATCGATCCGCGTGTGAAAGCATTTCTGTCAACAAGGAAGACACGACTCAACGCAACACGTGGTCGCAATTTTGAAAGGCGGAAGTGACGGGAAGAGGCTCTTGTTTTTAGCGCGAAAACGATTGTTAATATATTGCGCAATAATGGAGGGTTTTGTTCTGTTCTCGACCTTTATAAACGCCCATGCTTGGGTAAACGCCCACCCCCCTCTTTTACTTTGTCCCCAATTAGCCGCCCATGGGCGCTAACCCGAGTGGATACGGTAATTCCTTTCTTCAATATATTTCAGTATACTATAAACGAGACTAGAAGAAACGAGACTAAACGAGACTAGAAGAAAAGAGGTCCAGATCTCCCCAGTGAGGTGACACTTACCTTATTGTAATATGTGACATGTAGCATGCTTGTACCTTAAGATCTAACACACATTATCAATGATAAAGGATAATCTCTGCTTACTGCATTCATCACATGTGCTTCAACATATATCATTTACTTCAGTTAACAAATGCTATTTATTCCTCATAAAAACTGGTTGTTTCACACTAAGACAGCCAGTACAGTACCCACACTGAGACAGCCAGTATAGTACTCACACTGGGACAACCAGTACAGTACTCACACTGAGACAACCAGTACAGTACTCACACTGAGACAACCAGTACAGTACCCATACTGAGACAACCAGTACAGTACCCACACTGAGACACCCAGTACAGTACCCATACTGAGACAACCAGTACAGTACCCACACTGAAACAACTAGTACAGTACTCACACTGAGACAGCCAATACAGTACCCATACTGAGACAATCAGTACAGTACTCACACTGAGACACCCAGTACAGTACTCACACTGAGACACCCAGTACAGTACTCACACTGAGACAACCAGTACAGTACTCACACTGAGACACCCAGTACAGTACTCACACTGAGACACCCAGTACAGTACCCACACTGAGACAACCAGTACAGTACCCATACTGAGACAACCAGTACAGTACCCACACTGAAACAACTAGTACAGTACTCACACTGAGACAGCCAATACAGTACCCACACTGAGACAGCCAGTACAGTACCCACACTGAGACAGCCAGTACAGTACTCACACTGGGACAGCCAGTACAGTACCCACACTGAGACAACCAGTACAGTACTCACACTGAGACAATCAGTACAGTACTCACACTGAGACAGCCAGTACAGTACCCACACTGAGACAACCAGTATAGTACTCACACTGAGACAACCAGTACAGTACTCACACTGAGACAGCCAGTACAGTACTCACACTGAGACAGCCAGTACAGTACTCACACTGAGACAACCAGTACAGTACCCACACTGAGACAGCCAGTACAGTACTCACACTGAGACAGCCAGTACAGTACTCACACTGAGACAACCAGTACAGTACCCACACTGAGACAGCCAGTACAGTACTCACACTGGGACAGCCAGTACAGTACCCACACTGAGACAGCCAGTACAGTACTCACACTGAGACAGCCAGTACAGTACTCACACTGAGACAACCAGTACAGTACCCACACTGAGACAGCCAGTACAGTACTCACACTGGGACAGCCAGTACAGTACCCACACTGAGACAGCCAGTACAGTACTCACACTGAGACAACCAGTATAGTACTCACACTGAGACAACCAGTACAGTACTCACACTGAGACAGCCAGTACAGTACTCACACTGAGACAGCCAGTACAGTACTCACACTGAGACAACCAGTACAGTACCCACACTGAGACAGCCAGTACAGTACTCACACTGGGACAGCCAGTACAGTACCCACACTGAGACAACCAGTACAGTACTCACACTGAGACAATCAGTACAGTACTCACACTGAGACAGCCAGTACAGTACTCACACTGAGACAGCCAGTACAGTACTCACACTGAGACAACCAGTACAGTACTCACACTGAGACAATCAGTACAGTACCCACACTGAGACAGCCAGTACAGTACTCACACTGAGACAGCCAGTACAGTACTCACACTGAGACAACCAGTACAGTACTCACACTGAGACAGCCAGTACAGTACCCACACTGAGACAGCCAGTACAGTACTCACACTGAGACAGCCGGTACAGTACTCACACTGAGACAGCCAGTACAGTACTCACACTGAGACAGCCAGTACAGTACTCACACTGAGACAGCCAGTACAGTACTCACACTGAGACAATCAGTACAGTACCCACACTGAGACAGCCAGTACAGTACCCACACTGAGACAGCCAGTACAGTACTCACACTGAGACAGCCAGTACAGTACTCACACTGAGACAACCAGTACAGTACTCACACTGAGACAGCCAGTACAGTACCCACACTGAGACAGCCAGTACAGTACCCACACTGAGACAGCCAGTACAGTACTCACACTGAGACAATCAGTACAGTACTCACACTGAGACACCCAGTACAGTACTCACACTGAGACACCCAGTACAGTACCCACACTGAGACAGCCAGTACAGTACTCACACTGGGACAGCCAGTACAGTACCCACACTGAGACAACCAGTACAGTACTCACACTGAGACAATCAGTACAGTACTCACACTGAGACAGCCAGTACAGTACCCACACTGAGACAGCCAGTACAGTACTCACACTGAGACAACCAGTACAGTACTCACACTGAGACAATCAGTACAGTACCCACACTGAGACAGCCAGTACAGTACTCACACTGAGACAGCCAGTACAGTACTCACACTGAGACAACCAGTACAGTACTCACACTGAGACAGCCAGTACAGTACCCACACTGAGACAGCCAGTACAGTACTCACACTGAGACAGCCAGTACAGTACTCACACTGAGACAACCGGTACAGTACTCACACTGAGACAGCCAGTACAGTACTCACACTGAGACAGCCAGTACAGTACTCACACTGAGACAGCCAGTACAATACTCACACTGAGACAACCAGTACAGTACTCACACTGAGACAGCCAGTACAGTACTCACACTGAGACAACAAGTACAGTACTCACACTGAGACAGCCAGTACAGTACTCACACTGAGACAGCCAGTACAGTACTCACACTGAGACAACCAGTACAGTACCCACACTGAGACAACCAGTACAGTACTCACACTGAGACAACCAGTACAGTACTCACACTGAAACAGCCAGTACAATACCCACACTGAGACAACCAGTACAGTACTCACACTGAGACAATCAGTACAGTACTCACACTGAGACAACCAATACAGTACTCACACTGAGACAACCAGTACAGTACCCACACTGAGACAACCAGTACAGTACTCACACTGAGACAACAAGTACAGTACTCACACTGAGACGGCCAGTACAGTACTCACACTGAGACAGCCAGTACAGTACTCACACTGAGACAGCCAGTACAGTACTCACACTGAGACAACCAGTACAGTACTCACACTGAGACAACCAGTACAGTACTCACACTGAGACAACCAGTACAGTACCCAAACTGAGACAACCAGTACAGTACTCACACTGAGACAACAAGTACAGTACTCACACTGAGACAGCCAGTACAGTACTCACACTGAGACAGCCAGTACAGTACTCACACTGAGACAGCCAGTACAATACTCACACTGAGACAACCAGTACAGTACTCACACTGAGACAACCAGTACAGTACTCACACTGAGACAACAAGTACAGTACTCACACTGAGACAGCCAGTACAGTACTCACACTGAGACAGCCAGTACAGTACTCACACTGAGACAGCCAGTACAATACTCACACTGAGACAACCAGTATAGTACTCACACTGAGACAACAAGTACAGTACTCACACTGAGACAGCCAGTACAGTACTCACACTGAGACAGCCAGTACAGTACTCACACTGAGACAGCCAGTACAATACTCACACTGAGACAACCAGTATAGTACTCACACTGAGACAACCAGTACAGTACTCACACTGAGACAACCAGTACAGTACTCACACTGAGACAACCAGTACAGTACTCACACTGAGACAGCCAGTACAGTACTCACACTGAGACAACCAGTACAGTGCCCATACTGAGACAGCCAGCACAGTACACACACTGAGACAACCAGTACAGTACCCCCACCGAGACAAACAGTACAGTACTCACACTGAGACAACCAGTACAGTACTCACACTGGGACAGCCAGTACAGTACTCACACTGAGACACCCAGTACAGTACTCACACTGAGACAACCAGTACAGTACTCACACTGGGACAGCCAGTACAGTACCCACACTGAGACAGCCAGTACAGTACCCACACTGAGACAGCCAGTACAGTACTCACACTGAGACAACAAGTACAGTACTCACACTGAGACAGCCAGTACAGTACTCACACTGAGACAACCAGTACAGTACTCACACTGAGACAACCAGTACAGTACCCACACTGAGACAACCAGTACAGTACTCACACTGAGACAACCAGTACAGTACTCACACTGAGACAGCCAGTACAGTACTCACACTGAGACAGCCAGTACAGTACTCACACTGAGACAACCAGTACAGTACCCACACTGAGACAGCCAGTACAGTACTCACACTGAGACAACCAGTACAGTACTCACACTGAGACAGCCAATACAGTACCCACACTGAGACAACCAGTACAGTACTCACACTGAGACAACCAGTACAGTACTCACACTGAGACAGCCAGTACAGTACTCACACTGAGACAACCAGTACAGTACTCACACTGAGACAGCCAGTACAGTACCCATACTGAGACAACCAGTACAGTACCCACACCGAGACAGCCAGTACAGTACCCACACCGAGACAACCAGTACAGTACTCACACTGAGACAGCCAGTACAGTACTCACACTTGGACAACCAGTACAGTACCCCCACCGAGACAACCAGTACAGTACTCACACTGAGACAACCAATACAGTACTCACACTGAGACAGCCAGTACAGTACTCACACTGAGACAACCAGTACAGTACTCATACTGAGACAACCAGTACAGTACTCACACTTGGACAACCAGTACAGTACCCCCACCGAGACAGCCAGTACAGTACCCATACTGAGACAACCAGTGCAGTACTCACACTGGGACAACCAGTACAGTACTCACACTGAGACAGCCAGTATAGTACTCACACTGAGACAACCAGTACAGTACTCACACTGAGACAACCAGTACAGTACTCACACTGAGACAACCAGTACAGTACTCACACTGAGACAACCAGTACAGTACTCACACTGGTACAACCAGTACAGTACTGACACTGAGACAACCAGTACAGTACCCACACTGAGACAGCCAGTACAGTACTCACACTGGGACAACCAGTACAGTACTCACACTGAGACAGCCAGTACAGTACTCACACTGAGACAACCAGTACAGTACCCCCACCGAGACAAACAGTACAGTACTCACACTGAGACAACCAGTACAGTACTCACACTGGGACAGCCAGTACAGTACTCACACTGAGACAGCCAGTACAGTACTCACACTGAGACAGCCAGTACCGTACCCACACTGAGACAACCAGTACAGTACTCACACTGAGACAGCCAGTACCGTACCCCCACCGAGACAAACAGTACAGTACTCACACTGAGACAACCAGTACAGTACTCACACTGGGACAGCCAGTACAGTACTCACACTGAGACAGCCAGTACAGTACTCACACTGAGACAGCCAGTACCGTACCCACACTGAGACAACCAGTACAGTACTCACACTGAGACAACCAGTACAGTACTCACACTGGGACAGCCAGTACAGTACTCACACTGAGACAGCCAGTACAGTACTCACACTGAGACAGCCGGTACCGTACCCACACTGAGACAACCAGTACAGTACTCACACTGAGACAGCCAGTACCGTACCCCCACCGAGACAACCAGTACAGTACTCACACTGAGACAACCAGTACAGTACCCACACCGAGACAACCAGTACAGTACTCACACTGAGACAACCAGTACAGTACTCACACTGAGACAACCAGTACAGAACTCACACTGAGACAACCAGTACAGTACTCACACTGAGACAGCCAGTACAGTACTCACACTGAGACAACCAGTACAGTACTCACACTGAGACAACCAGTACAGTACCCACACTGAGACAACCAGTACAGTACTCACACTGAGACAACCAGTACAGTACTCACACTGAGACAGCCAGTACAGTACTCACACTGAGACAACCAGTACAGTACCCCCACCGAGACAGCCAGTACAGTACCCATACTGAGACAACCAGTGCAGTACTCACACTGGGACAACCAGTACAGTACTCACACTGAGACAGCCAGTATAGTACTCACACTGAGACAACCAGTACAGTACTCATACTGAGACAACCAGTACAGTACCCACACTGAGACAACCAGTACAGTACCCACACCGAGACAACCAGTACAGTACTCACACTGGGACAGCCAGTACAGTACCCCCACCGAGACAACCAGTATAGTACTCACACTGGGACAACCAGTACAGTACCCCCTCCGAGACAACCAGTACAGTACCCACACTGAGACAACCATTACAGTACCCACACCGAGACAACAAGTACAGTACTCACACTGAGACAGCCAGTACAGTACTCACACTGAGAAAACCAATACAGTACTCACACTGAGACAACCAGTACAGTACTCACACTGAGACAACCAGTACAGTACTCACACTGAGACAGCCAGTACAGTACTCACACTGAGACAACCAGTACAGTACCCCCACCGAGACAAACAGTACAGTACTCACACTGAGACAACCAGTACAGTACCCCCACCGAGACAACCAGTACAGTACTCACACTGAGACAGCCAGTACAGTACCCCCACCGAGACAACCAGTATAGTACTCACACTGGGACAACCAGTACAGTACCCCCTCCGAGACAACCAGTACAGTACCCACACTGAGACAACCATTACAGTACCCACACCGAGACAACCAGTACAGTACTCACACTGAGACAGCCAGTACAGTACTCACACTGAGACAACCAATACAGTACTCACACTGAGACAGCCAGTACAGTACTCACACTGAGACAGCCAGTACAGTACTCACACTGAGACAGCCAGTACAGTACTCACACTGAGACAACCAGTACAGTGCCCATACTGAGACAGCCAGTACAGTACACACACTGAGACAACCAGTACAGTACTCACACTGAGACAGCCAGTACAGTACTCACACTGAGACAACCAGTACAGTACTCACACTGAGACAACCAGTACAGTACTCACACTGAGACAACCAGTACAGTACTCACACTGAGACAACCAGTACAGTACTCACACTGAGACAGCCAGTACAGTACTCACACTGAGACAACCAGTACAGTGCCCATACTGAGACAGCCAGTACAGTACACACACTGAGACAACCAGTACAGTACCCCCACCGAGACAAACAGTACAGTACTCACACTGAGACAACCAGTACAGTACTCACACTGGGACAGCCAGTACAGTACTCACACTGAGACACCCAGTACAGTACTCACACTGAGACAACCAGTACAGTACTCACACTGGGACAGCCAGTACAGTACCCACACTGAGACAGCCAGTACAGTACCCACACTGAGACAGCCAGTACAGTACTCACACTGAGACAACAAGTACAGTACTCACACTGAGACAGCCAGTACAGTACTCACACTGAGACAACCAGTACAGTACTCACACTGAGACAACCAGTACAGTACCCACACTGAGACAACCAGTACAGTACTCACACTGAGACAACCAGTACAGTACTCACACTGAGACAGCCAGTACAGTACTCACACTGAGACAGCCAGTACAGTACTCACACTGAGACAACCAGTACAGTACCCACACTGAGACAGCCAGTACAGTACTCACACTGAGACAACCAGTACAGTACTCACACTGAGACAGCCAATACAGTACCCACACTGAGACAACCAGTACAGTACTCACACTGAGACAACCAGTACAGTACTCACACTGAGACAGCCAGTACAGTACTCACACTGAGACAACCAGTACAGTACTCACACTGAGACAGCCAGTACAGTACCCATACTGAGACAACCAGTACAGTACCCACACCGAGACAGCCAGTACAGTACCCACACCGAGACAACCAGTACAGTACTCACACTGAGACAGCCAGTACAGTACTCACACTTGGACAACCAGTACAGTACCCCCACCGAGACAACCAGTACAGTACTCACACTGAGACAACCAATACAGTACTCACACTGAGACAGCCAGTACAGTACTCACACTGAGACAACCAGTACAGTACTCATACTGAGACAACCAGTACAGTACTCACACTTGGACAACCAGTACAGTACCCCCACCGAGACAGCCAGTACAGTACCCATACTGAGACAACCAGTGCAGTACTCACACTGGGACAACCAGTACAGTACTCACACTGAGACAGCCAGTATAGTACTCACACTGAGACAACCAGTACAGTACTCACACTGAGACAACCAGTACAGTACTCACACTGAGACAACCAGTACAGTACTCACACTGAGACAACCAGTACAGTACTCACACTGGTACAACCAGTACAGTACTCACACTGAGACAACCAGTACAGTACCCACACTGAGACAGCCAGTACAGTACTCACACTGGGACAACCAGTACAGTACTCACACTGAGACAGCCAGTACAGTACTCACACTGAGACAACCAGTACAGTACCCCCACTGAGACAAACAGTACAGTACTCACACTGAGACAACCAGTACAGTACTCACACTGGGACAGCCAGTACAGTACTCACACTGAGACAGCCAGTACAGTACTCACACTGAGACAGCCAGTACCGTACCCACACTGAGACAACCAGTACAGTACTCACACTGAGACAGCCAGTACCGTACCCCCACCGAGACAAACAGTACAGTACTCACACTGAGACAACCAGTACAGTACTCACACTGGGACAGCCAGTACAGTACTCACACTGAGACAGCCAGTACAGTACTCACACTGAGACAGCCAGTACCGTACCCACACTGAGACAACCAGTACAGTACTCACACTGAGACAACCAGTACAGTACTCACACTGGGACAGCCAGTACAGTACTCACACTGAGACAGCCAGTACAGTACTCACACTGAGACAGCCAGTACCGTACCCACACTGAGACAACCAGTACAGTACTCACACTGAGACAGCCAGTACCGTACCCCCACCGAGACAACCAGTACAGTACTCACACTGAGACAACCAGTACAGTACCCACACCGAGACAACCAGTACAGTACTCACACTGAGACAACCAGTACAGTACTCACACTGAGACAACCAGTACAGAACTCACACTGAGACAACCAGTACAGTACTCACACTGAGACAGCCAGTACAGTACTCACACTGAGACAACCAGTACAGTACTCACACTGAGACAACCAGTACAGTACCCACACTGAGACAACCAGTACAGTACTCACACTGAGACAACCAGTACAGTACTCACACTGAGACAGCCAGTACAGTACTCACACTGAGACAACCAGTACAGTACCCCCACCGAGACAGCCAGTACAGTACCCATACTGAGACAACCAGTGCAGTACTCACACTGGGACAACCAGTACAGTACTCACACTGAGACAGCCAGTATAGTACTCACACTGAGACAACCAGTACAGTACTCACACTTAGACAACCAGTACAGTACCCACACTGAGACAACCAGTACAGTACCCACACCGAGACAACCAGTACAGTACTCACACTGGGACAGCCAGTACAGTACCCCCACCGAGACAACCAGTATAGTACTCACACTGGGACAACCAGTACAGTACCCCCTCCGAGACAACCAGTACAGTACCCACACTGAGACAACCATTACAGTACCCACACCGAGACAACCAGTACAGTACTCACACTGAGACAGCCAGTACAGTACTCACACTGAGACAACCAATACAGTACTCACACTGAGACAACCAGTACAGTACTCACACTGAGACAACCAGTACAGTACTCACACTGAGACAGCCAGTACAGTACTCACACTGAGACAACCAGTACAGTACCCCCACCGAGACAAACAGTACAGTACTCACACTGAGACAACCAGTACAGTACCCCCACCGAGACAACCAGTACAGTACTCACACTGAGACAGCCAGTACAGTACCCCCACCGAGACAACCAGTATAGTACTCACACTGGGACAACCAGTACAGTACCCCCTCCGAGACAACCAGTACAGTACCCACACTGAGACAACCATTACAGTACCCACACCGAGACAACCAGTACAGTACTCACACTGAGACAGCCAGTACAGTACTCACACTGAGACAACCAATACAGTACTCACACTGAGACAGCCAGTACAGTACTCACACTGAGACAGCCAGTACAGTACTCACACTGAGACAGCCAGTACAGTACTCACACTGAGACAACCAGTACAGTGCCCATACTGAGACAGCCAGTACAGTACACACACTGAGACAACCAGTACAGTACTCACACTGAGACAGCCAGTACAGTACTCACACTGAGACAACCAGTACAGTACTCACACTGAGATAGCCAGTACAGTACTCACACTGAGACAGCCAGTACAGTACTCACACTGAGACAACCAATACAGTACTCACACTGACACAGCCAGTACAGTACTCACACTGAGACAGCCAGTACAGTACTCACACTGAGACAGCCAGTACAGTACTCACACTGAGACAACCAGTACAGTGCCCATACTGAGACAGCCAGTACAGTACACACACTGAGACAACCAGTACAGTACTCACACTGAGACAGCCAGTACAGTACTCACACTGAGACAACCAGTACAGTACTCACACTGAGATAGCCAGTACAGTACTCACACTGAGACAGCCAGTACAGTACTCACACTGAGACAACCAGTACAGTACTCACACTGAGACAGCCAGTACAGTACTCACACTGAGACAGCCAGTACAGTACTCACACTGAGACAGCCAGTACAGTACTCACACTGAGACAGCCAATACAGTACTCACACTGAGACAACCAGTACAGTACTCATACTGAGACAGCCAGTACAGTACTCACACTGAGACAACCAGTACAGTACTCACACTGAGACAACCAGTACAGTACTCACACTGAGACAACCAGTACAGTACTCACACTGAGACAACCAGTACAGTACTCACACTGAGACAACCAGTACAGTACTCACACTGAGACAACCAGTACAGTACTCACACTGAGACAGCCAGTACAGTACTCACACTGAGACAGCCAGTACAGTACTCACACTGAGACACCCAGTACAGTACTCACACTGAGACAGCCAGTACAGTACTCACACTGAGACAACCAGTACAGTACTCACACTGAGACAGCCAGTACAGTACTCATACTGAGACAGCCAGTACAGTACTCACACTGAGACAACCAGTACAGTACTCACACTGAGACAACCAGTACAGTACTCACACTGAGACAACCAGTACAGTACTCACACTGAGACAGCCAGTACAGTACTCACACTGAGACACCCAGTACAGTACTCATACTGAGACAGCCAGTACAGTACTCACACTGAGACAACCAGTACAGTACTCACACTGAGACAACCAGTACAGTACTCATACTGAGACAGCCAGTACAGTACTCACACTGAGACAACCAGTACAGTACTCACACTGAGACAACCAGTACAGTACTCACACTGAGACAACCAGTACAGTACTCACACTGAGACAGCCAGTACAGTACTCACACTGAGACAACCAGTACAGTACTCACACTGAGACAGCCAGTACAGTACTCACACTGAGACAACCAGTACAGTACTCACACTGGGACAACCAGTACAGTACCCACACTGAGACAACCAGTACAGTACCCACACCGAGACAGCCAGTACAGTACCCACACTGAGACAGCCAGTACAGTACTCACACTGGGACAACCAGTACAGTACTCACACCGAGACAGCCAGTACAGTACTCACACTGAGACAACCAGTACAGTACTCACACTGAGACAGCCAGTACAGTACTCACACTGGGACAACCAGTACAGTACTCACACTGAGACAACCAGTACAGTACTCACACTGAGACAGCCAGTACAGTACTCACACTGAGACAACCAGTACAGTACTCACACTGAGACAACCAGTACAGTACTCACACTGAGACAGCCAGTACAGTACCCACACTGAGACAGCCAGTACAATACTCACACTGAGACAACCAGTACAGTACTCACACCGAGACAGCCAGTACAGTACTCACACTGAGACAACCAGTACAGTACTCACACTGAGACAACCAGTACAGTACTCACACTGAGACAACCAGTATAGTACTCACACTGGGACAACCAGTACAGTACTCACACTGAGACAGCCAGTACAGTACCCACACTGAGACAGCCAGTACAGTACTCACACTGAGACAGCCAGTACAGTACTCACACTGAGACAACAAGTACAGTACTCACACTGAGACAGCCAGTACAGTACTCACACTGAGACAACCAGTACAGTACTCACACTGAGACAGCCAGTACAGTACTCACACTGAGACAGCCAGTACAGTACCCACACTGAGACAGCCAGTACAGTACTCACACTGAGACAGCCAGTACAGTACTCACACTGAGACAGCCAGTACAGTACTCACACTGAGACAGCCAGTACAGTACTCACACTGAGACAACAAGTACAGTACTCACACTGAGACAGCCAGTACAGTACTCACACTGAGACAGCCAGTACAGTACTCACACTGAGACAGCCAGTACAGTACTCACACTGAGACAACAAGTACAGTACCCACACTGAGACAGCCAGTACAGTACTCACACTGAGACAACCAGTACAGTACTCACACTGGGACAACCAGTACAGTACCCACACTGGGACAACCAGTACAGTACTCACACTGGGACAACCAGTACAGTACTCACACCGAGACAGCCAGTACAGTACCCACACTGAGACAGCCAGTACAGTACTCACACTGGTACAACCAGTACAGTACTCACACTGGGACAACCAGTACAGTACTCACACCGAGACAGCCAGTACAGTACCCACACTGAGACAGCCAGTACAGTACTCACACTGGGACAACCAGTACAGTACTCACACCGAGACAGCCAGTACAGTACTCACACTGAGACAACCAGTACAGTACTCACACTGAGACAGCCAGTACAGTACTCACACTGGGAAAACCAGTACAGTACCCACACTGAGACAACCAGTACAGTACTCACACTGGGACAGCCAGTATAGTACTCACACTGAGACAGCCAGTACAGTACTCACACTGAGACAGCCAGTACAGTACCCACACTGAGACAACCAGTACAGTACTCACACTGGGACAGCCAGTATAGTACCCACACTGAGACAGCCAGTACAGTACTCACACTGAGACAGCCAGTACAATACTCACACTGAGACAACCAGTACAGTACTCACACTGGGACAACCAGTACAGTACCCACACTGAGACAACCAGTACAGTACCCACACTGAGACAGCCAGTACAGTACTCACACTGGGACAACCAGTACAGTACTCACACCGAGACAGCCAGTACAGTACTCACACTGAGACAGCCAATACAGTACTCACACTGAGACAGCCAGTACAGTACTCACACTGAGACAACCAGTACAGTACTCACACTGAGACAACCAGTACAGTACTCACACTGAGACAACCAGTACAGTACCCACACTGAGACAGCCAGTACAGTACTCACACTGGGACAACCAGTACAGTACTCACACTGAAACAACCAGTACAGTACTCACACTGAGACAACCAGTACAGTACTCACACTGAGACAGCCAGTTTAGTACTCACACTGAGACAACCAGTACAGTATTCACACTGAGACAGCCAGTACAGTACTCACACTGGGACAACCAGTACAGTACCCACACTGAGACAACCAGTACAGTACTCACACTGGGACAACCAGTACAGTACCCACACTGAGACAACCAGTACAGTACCCACACTGAGACAGCCAGTACAGTACTCACACTGGGACAACCAGTACAGTACTCACACCGAGACAGCCAGTACAGTACTCACACTGAGACAGCCAGTACAGTACTCACACTGAGACAGCCAGTACAATACTCACACTGAGACAACCAGTACAGTACTCACACTGAGACAGCCAGTACAGTACCCACACCGAGACAACCAGTACAGTACTCACACTGAGACAACCAGTACAGTACTCACACTGAGACAACCAGTACAGTACTCACACTGAGACAGCCAGTACAGTACTCACACTGAGACAGCCAGTACAGTACCCACACCGAGACAACCAGTACAGTACTCACACTGAGACAACCAGTACAGTACTCACACTGAGACAACCAGTACAGTACTCACACTGAGACAGCCAGTACAGTACTCACACTGAGACAACCAGTACAGTACTCACACTGAGACAACCAGTACAGTACTCACACTGAGACAGCCAGTACAGTACTCACACTGAGACAGCCAGTACAGTACTCACACTGAGACAGCCAGTACAGTACTCACACTGAGACAACCAGTACAGTACCCACACTGAGACAGCCAGTACAGTACTCACACTGAGACAGCCAGTACAGTACTCACACTGAGACAACCAGTACAGTACCCACACTGAGACAGCCAGTACAGTACTCACACTGAGACAGCCAGTACAGTACTCACACTGAGACAGCCAGTACAGTACTCACACTGAGACAACCAGTACAGTACTCACACTGGGACAGCCAGTACAGTACCCACACTGAGACAGCCAGTACAGTACTCACACTGAGACAACCAGTACAGTACTCACACTGAGACAGCCAGTACAGTACTCACACTGAGACAGCCAGTACAGTACTCATACTGAGACAACCAGTACAGTACCCACACTGAGACAGCCAGTACAGTACTCACACTGAGACAGCCAGTACAGTACTCACACTGAGACAGCCAGTACAGTACTCACACTGAGACAACCAGTACAGTACTCACACTGAGGCAGCCAGTACAGTACCCACACTGAGACAACCAATACAGTACTCACACTGAGACAACCAGTACAGTATCCACACTGAGACAGCCAGTACAGTACTCACACTGAGACAGCCAGTACAATACTCACACTGAGACAGCCAGTACAATACTCACACCGAGACAACCAGTACAGTACTCACACTGGGACAACCAGTACAGTACCCACACTGAGACAACCAGTACAGTACCCACACTGAGACAGCCAGTACAGTACTCACACTGAAACAGCCAGTACAGTACTCACACTGAGACAACCAGTACAGTACTCACACTGAGACAGCCAGTACAGTACTCACACTGGGACAACCAGTACAGTACCCACACTGAGACAACCAGTACAGTACCCACACTGAGACAGCCAGTACAGTACTCACACTGAAACAGCCAGTACAGTACTCACACTGAGACAACCAGTACAGTACTCACACTGAGACAGCCAGTACAGTACCCACACTGAGACAACCAGTACAGTACTCACACTGAGACAACCAGTACAGTACCCACACTGAGACAACCAGTACAGTACCCACACTGAGACAGCCAGTACAGTACTCACACTGAAACAGCCAGTACAGTACTCACACTGAGACAACCAGTACAGTACTCACACTGAGACAGCCAGTACAGTACTCACACTGGGACAACCAGTACAGTACCCACACTGAGACAACCAGTACAGTACCCACACTGAGACAGCCAGTACAGTACTCACACTGAAACAGCCAGTACAGTACTCACACTGAGACAACCAGTACAGTACTCACACTGAGACAGCCAGTACAGTACCCACACTGAGACAACCAGTACAGTACTCACACTGAGACAACCAGTACAGTACTCACACCGAGACAGCCAGTACAGTACTCACACCGAGACAGCCAGTACAGTACTCACACTGAGACAACCAGTACAGTACTCACACTGAGACAACCAGTACAGTACTCACACTGAGACAACCAGTACAGTACTCACACTGAGACAGCCAATACAGTACTCACACTGAGACAACCAGTACAGTACTCACACTGGGACAGCCAGTACAGTACTCACACTGAGACAGCCAGTACAGTACTCACACTGAGACAACCAGTACAGTACTCACACTGAGACAACCAGTACAGTACCCACACTGAGACAGCCAGTACAGTACTCACACTGAGACAACCAGTACAGTACTCACACTGAGACAACCAGTACAGTACTCACACTGAGACAACCAGTACAGTACTCACACCGGGACAACCAGTACAGTACTCACACTGAGACAACCAGTATAGTACTCACACTGGGACAACCAGTACAATACCCACACTGAGACAACCAGTACAGTACTCACACTGAGACAGCCAGTACAGTACTCACACTGAGACAACCAGTACAGTACTCACACCGAGACAGCCAGTACAGTACTCACACCGAGACAACCAGTACAGTACTCACACTGGGACAACCAGTACAGTACTCACACTGAGACTGCCAGTACAGTACTCACACTGAGACAACCAGTACAGTACTCACACTGAAACAACCAGTACAGTACCCACACTGAGACAGCCAGTACAGTACCCACACTGAGACAACCAGTTCAGTACTCACACTGAGACAAACTTTACAGTACTCACACAGCCATCCACGGTGAGGAAGATGAGTCCTGTCACGTGATGCTGACCTGGCGGGAAGGTGGTCCGCCACATTCCTCTCAGAGTATCGCAGATGAAGTCGAGTGCCCTGCTCCTTGCGCAGCTTGCCTGCTCTACTCCCGCCTCCGTGTGCACCCTCTGTATGCATTCATCTATTTTGATCACCTTTGATTCCTGCTCGTGATTCACGATATTGATCAAACAGTCTATTTTTAGGTGTGCATTAAACGGGAACAAATGCACTGCCATGAGCAGAACCATATCCTTTTCCATCGTCGTATTTTGGTCAAACACCTGCAGTTAAATATAAACCTTCCAACTTAGTTCAGAGTTGTGGCATCATTATTGATATAGTAAAAGAGCACTTACATTAAATGAGTAACATGCAAACTATTTAGATGTATGCCTAACATTTGGGAAGACATTAGTTGTTAAATGTACACTTGAAAACATAGGCCATTGATTAGTCTTTCAGGTAACAAAAATCCCTGTAGCATTTCCCATCCATAGATTAAAATCGCTTAAACGATATTAAAACGCACCAAAAGGTCATCAGTCGAATTCCACGTTATGATGTTTGAAATATCTCACAGAAAAGCTGAACAGAAATGTCTTTGAGCTAAATTCATTAACAGATTATTGTTAATACTGAAATGGGCTTTTATATATATTCGAGGTTTAAAGGAAAGGAAAACATGCTTTGATTGAAAGTTTGATATTGGAGTTTTAACAAGAGAGGCCGGTGAGATGGTCCCGGGGATGACAACATCAGGGCGATTCTAATATATATCTACACAAACTACGGAGGTCAGAAGCCTAATGTGAACATTTCATTCTGCCCTGTGACGCTATACTTATATCTGGCCAAGAAACTATGAAATTTTACTTACCTTTTTATAATTTACGCACACACACTTTCGCCTTTGATCTTTATCACAGATGGCTTCTTGTAATCTGCGCGCGCGCCGCTTACGCCGTGTCGTCTCACGCAGACACAGGCTGCAACTTTTGATTGCTGTCGCCAGTTACCAACTCATTATTCGATTTTTCCCGCCGACGTTACGTTTTAATTTAGGATGTACGAATAAATGTTTTGGTCTTATTCTGTTGAAAATAATGTCTTGGATGTTGTTCTGGTCTTCACCTTTTCTCTGGTGTTCTCCTAAACATTTGACTGTTCCTATCCCTTATGAACCTTTGTCTGCTGTGAGGGCCAAATCGTGAGGGAGAGGGTTGAAGCTCAGTCAACTTGACATTGATATCTACAGAATAAATACTAGGACCGCCCTCCTGTAATTGTTTTGTGAGTAGGGCAACTGTTATTATAAAGGTATAGATTAGGTTTAATCATCAAATCTCATCTTTCTGATAAAAAAAGAAAGCTTCACATAGCACATCAAATTAGAATTTTTCTCTGACAACGGTGATGACTTTTGTCTGGTGTGATGACCCTATATTTGAATGAATATGCTCTGAGGAGTTTGGGAATGGGGCTGATATACCCAATAGAAATAACAGGATAGCAATGTTGGGTCTTCTTTATTCTGGATCTATTTCAAATTGAGCAAACATTAAAAGGGCATCCATGAGCAAACAACTCAGGCACTAAGATAGAGGAAAGAACCAGGCAGTTGATAAGATTTACTCCACAACTTTCTTTCATATGGTGTTGCTATTTTCTCGATCTTTTGCAGAACTCCTTTATGAGAGACGGGGCAGTATATGGCGTCGGACGTTCTAATCGTCCCTGATGGATTAACCCTTTGTCCATGTAAATCCATGACCTGCGACATAACAATTCAGTGAGGCAGCATTATATTTGCTACAAGTAGGTCTTGTTCTGAAATAACCGCAATAATATTTAATGTGAGGTCAAACCCGAGACAGACAAACAAAAATAATATTGAATATGTATATACTGCCAAAATACATTTTCAAAACTCCATATTTCAAAATGTTTGAAATGAAAATTCTTTTCAAGAGATTAAAAAAAACATTTAAATTCATAAAATCACTGAGGTCACAGGGAATTTTATAGGGGTTTGGTGTTTGCTTAAATGATATGTAGCCATGAAAATATAATACAAGCAAGCTATCTCACTAAAATCAATCAAAATACACTGACCCTAGTTATTGTGTTTTGATGAAAGTGCCAAGTACTCCCAGTACTCTTTTGACCACCAGGTGGCCACATGTATACAATCATGTGATCTCTATTGTGGTCTGTCAGGGTGTTAGGCCTGTACCATTGGACAAACATTAATGGACAAACAGGGCTCTGTAAGCCAAATCAATCCATTGTAACAATTTAGGGTTCCCCACTGTTAGAAAGACTATACTAAGCAGGTGTTTGTGCACAAAATCATTGGTCAGCTATTAAAGTTTGTTGACAAAGTGTCCATAGGATGATTTGGATTTTAGTAGACGACTCACGATCGTCCACTTTCAAATGGCACAGAAGTATATGTAAGGGAAATATGATGGGTAATAACTTAGAATTATTTAGAATTGTGTCAGATAATGAGAAAGCCACATAACAAAGGCATCGAGGTGCTACTAGGTCCTGCAGCTTACACAGCAAGCTCTATCTCCTAGTATCTTTTTATTCATTAAACGGTTACATGAAACATACAAAATATACACATATGTTGCAGATATTCCACTAAATTAGATAGTTCCCTTTTCTTCTATTAATAATTATAATTATCATGATTATCATAATAATTCCTATTTACGATATATTCATCGGTATACAATTTATTTAGGTCATAATCGTTGCTTGTTTGCTCGTTAGTCCCTCAAACCATGGCATAACATAATGTCAGCATTATCAGAGGAAAAGGGCCATATTATCTGTGGTCCATGAGTTTGCTCCCCATGCATATAGTGATGACATAGACTTTGTTCTGGACGTCTACTTAATGGTGCTAATCCCCAATTATAATCAGTGCCACAGAAATCGAAATACACTGCGACAAAGAGGTTACTACCTATCATTTTTAAGATAACCATTAAATATTAATGAGATTTTACCAATTCTACTTGGAAATGTGTGTTGCCATGGACGGGCTCTGTCGGCATTGTATCATTGCCCACTGCAGCAGTCTTCGATTGACAAATTTGTGAAATGTTATTAATTTATTAAATTGTAAATGAAGAACGGCCAGTTTGTGAAATGTTATTAATTTATAATATTTGTTAATGAAGAACGGCCAATTTGTGAAATGTCATTGAAGATGAGCATAATAGTTATTTCTTGAATGCCGCAAACTCATTCCAGTTTTCCCCTGAGATCTTAAGTCCTCATGAATTGGTTTTCATCTTTTGGAGTACCTTTTCCAATCGGTCCAAGCCTGAAAGTAATTTTATATTTCAATAAACTTTCAGAGGTAAAACATTTCACATCAATGTTATCGTTATTTGCGGTAAAATACGAATTCGAACGACTGTGTAAATGAATCTCCGTGTTCAGAAGAGTGTACAGGAATATTTAGATTTGTACAAGGTCAAACAAAGTATTCCTGTTCAAAAATATTTTCCAGGCAGATTTGCACCGTAGAGTACATGATCTTAAAGTTTAAAACTATATCAGATTTCAATATATGCCATTAAAGTGAGAATCAGGTATTTTAATGAGAAATCAGGAGTAATGTACCTGTCTGAACATATTCCATGCTGTTAGTGACAGTAAACCTGAACCAGCCAGGTTCATCATAGCACAGGAACTGACCAGGCAAACAATAAACCATAGCATCAAAGTACAACTCCTTAAACAGCTCCATCTCAGCTTCCTTGGTAACATTTCTCATCAACTGAAATCAATTTTTAATAAAACATTAACTCATATATGTTTTCATGATGTGATTAAAACATCCATGGATATTGCATCCTTAACATATATAAATATCAAGTGTGACGATGAGCAAATATTGGTTACAATTAGCTCATAATATCTGTAATATTAACTAATAATATGAGATCTGTTTATATAGAAAAAAATGACTCTATGTTTGCAGTATTTACGTGAGACATATCAGCCCAGAGAAAGTAGGTGGCTTTTCCAGGGTGGACTTTCACTCCCATGGCCTCGAGGCCCTTCCTGCAGAACTGGTACGCTTCTTGTAACCGCTTCTTATTGGTTGGAAAATACACTGTGTCCAGCCAGTCTAATAGGTCAAATTATCATATAAATCAAGTAGACATTAAGTTAGAAACTCATATAATTTAGAAGTTTAATCATTTAAATGATTATTTTTAACTTATCTATGAAATAATTGATTTAAGTGGGTTGAGAAGATTGGTTAGAGGTATTTACAGATTTATCTGGTATCAGCGCTTTAGAAGTTTTATTATTATCATTATTATTTATACCAGTATCATCAATGATGTTTTTCAGTTTGTGTTGCACCATAGTTGGAACGGCCCCCATGTAAAGTAAATGTGCGACGCTTGGCAACAAATCCTGATTCCAGGTGTGAATGACACCACATCTGAGACCGGCTATACAAAAGTCCTGGAGCAGGCAATCAACATTCAGTAAATATATGTATTAATCAAGATAACTTTTCCTTCTATATATTTTTATGCATCGTATTTGATGTTGACTGTGGCTAGGAAAATCTGTTAAAAAATTGAGGTAGTCAATTAAAATTCATTAAATTATCTGTATTAATCAAGATAACTTCTTTCTATATATTTCTGAGGCATATACTATCTGACTGCAACAAGGGATATCTGTCCAAAAATTAATTTCAATTTACCGAACTAGGTGAAATATTTCTTTTTAAACTATACCTTGCTGAAACCCCATAACATGTGAGTTTTTTCAGGGCATGGGACGTCCTCCATGGCAAGTATGCTGTGAAACTTTGCATTGTCATCAAAGATTGTCATTCCATATATCTCGTCCATTATCACATGAATATCATGGCTACAAATAAAAGGGTTGTTGATAAGCAATATCATTACAAATGTCATTTTCTTTTGAATTAATTTTCTTATATTATTGGTTAACATTTAATAATAAGATGAAGATTCATGGAACATTCTCAACCCAGACGACACATTTTGAAAATCAGAAATGTTTCCCTTGGAATTTTAACATTAAATCAATCTTGTGTCAAGAGATCAGATCACAGCGTGAAAGAGAGTACAAGAGAGTAGATCTGAGGTGAAATTCTGGACTAAGGAACAGTCGATAAGATTTATAAAAAGAATAGGGCATCGCGGCCAATGCATTCGCACCTATTATGTAATGGTCAAAATCATCTGTGAAAGTTCTTGCCAAGCTGCGAAAGCACCAAAACCAAGATGGCTGAACGATACAAATATTCCTACAGGACTATAATGTCATGATTGGAAAAATACTCAAGCCTATTTAAAGGACCAAACTAAGATATTTTTGCACAATGTCCAAAATTGATAAGTTTTTTATTTGATGTGTTTAAGAATAAACTTGACTATAGTAATGAACTGTCACGGAAGATTTCAAAGTTTATAAGGCATAGCGGCGAATGCATTCACGCATATTATAATAGCGTTAAAACAATTTGTGATAGACGTGGAATAGCTGATAAACCAGCTGTAAGCAGGTTGACTAAGGAATCAATTTCTCCTAAGGGCCTAACAGACAAAGAGAAAAATAAAATAAGACATGATATCTGTATATCTTCAATAATGTGAAATATCTTGGGCATCTGATAGAAATTGAAAAATGAAATTTACGGGAGCTTTATTGTTCTTTAAGAATAGACATGATACTGCAGCTGTATATGTTAATAAAACAAATTTGCCTTGAACAAATATGTCGTACTTTCCAATGCTTTAGAAATGGATTATACCTACTTGTGAGCAAAGTCTAATATAATTTTGATTTCTTCAGCAGTATAGATATCTCCAGTTGGGTTGTTTGGATTAACTATAAATATGGCTCTCACATTGGCACCCTGGAAAGTGTAGATATTACATATATCATAATTCAGTTATATTCTAAGATATCAAGATCGAATTTATGAACTTGATAGTTAATTCATATAATTGTAATAAAAGACAAGAAATAAGTTCCAGTAGAAGTCAGGTATCTCATATTATTTGAAATATTCCTACCTTCTCTTTGGCCTCTCTCATACCATCTTCAAGTAATTTACGAGTAATTGAAAACGTTTTTTCTCCCTCTGGACATGTCTGAAATAGAATTATCATTTTCTATTATCAACAGAATGGTATTTTTTATGATTATAATATCACTAGTTAAATGGCCCACCCCACCCTGAGGATTATAATAGCATGAGTTAAATGGCCCACCCCCCTGAGGATTATAATAGCATGACTTGAATGGCGCACCTTCCCTGATGATTATAATAGCATGACTTGATTGGTCCACTCACCCTGATGATTATAAAAGCATGAGTTAAATGGCCCACATCACCCTGATGATAATAATAGCATGACTTGGATGGCCCATTTCACCCTGATGATTATGATAGCATGACTTGATTGGTCCACTCACCCTGATGATTATAAAAGCATGAGTTAAATGGCTCACATTTCCCTGATGATTATAATAGCATGAGTTCAATGGCCCATCTCACCCTGATGATTATAATAGCATGACTTGAATGGCTCACATTTCCCTGATGATTATAATAGCATGAGTTCAATGGCCCACCTCACCCTGATGATTATAATAGCATGACTTGGATGGCCCATTTCACCCTGATTATTATAATAGCATGACTTGAATGGCCCACCTCACCCTGATGATTATAATAGCATGACTTGAATGGCCCACCTTTCCTGATGATTATAATAGCATGACTTGATTGGTCCATCTCACCCTGATGATTATAAAAGCATGAGTTAAATGGCTCATAACACCCTGATGATTATAATAGCATGACTTGAATGGCTCACATTTCCTTGATGATCATAATAGCATGACTTGAATGGCCCACTCACCCTGATGATTATAATAGCATGACATGAATGGCCCACCTTCGCTGATGATTATAATAGCATGACTTGGATGGCCCATTTCACCCTGATTATTATAATAGCATGACTTGAATGGCCCACCTCACCCTGATGATTATAATAGCATGACTTGAATGGCCCACCTTTCCTGATGATTATAATGGCATGAGTTGGAGGGCCCACCTCACCCTGATGATTATAATAGCATGACTTGAATGGCTCACATTTCCTTGATGATCATAATAGCATGACTTGAATGGCCCACCTTTCCTGATGATTATAATAGCATGACTTGGGTGGCCCATTTCACCCTGATTATTATAATAGCATGACTTGAATGGCCCACTCACCCTGATGATTATAATAGCATGACATGAATGGCCCACCTTCGCTGATGATTATAATAGCATGACTTGGATGGCCCATTTCACCCTGATTATTATAATAGCATGACTTGAATGGCCCACCTCACCCTGCTTATTATAATAGCATGACTTGAATGGTCCACTCACCCTGATGATTATAATAGCATGAGTTGAATGGCCCACCTCACCCTGATGATTATAATAGCATGACTTGAATGGCCCACCTTCCCTGATGATTATAATAGCATGACTTGAATGGTTCACATTTCCCTGATGATTATAATAGCATGAGTTAAATGGCCCACCTCACCCTGCCAGGGAGTTGTATGTTAAATGTTTTCACTTGTCCTCGAATGCCCATGTCTGGTCTGACAGCAAAGTAGAGTGGGGATGTTGTCAAAATATAATCTGAAATTCCAGAAATATCACCCTTGGTTACATCAACCCTTGGTTACATCAACCCTTGGTTACATCAACCCTTGGTGACACCAACCCTTGGTTACATCAACCCTTGGTTACATCAACCCTTGGTTACATCAAAATCTAATTAGAATGGAGACGAAACAGATAAGCAGAAGTGCACACGATTGACTTATTGCTGTACATTTCCCACTTAAATATTGCACATAAATGTACAATTGCCACTGAACTGAGCCAGGCCAGAGCCGATACAAATATGGGTGCATAATTACAGGATTGTGGAAATACAATCAACCTAACATTATACATGGTTACATCAAAATCGAATTAAATCAAATTAAATCTTACTTATTTAAAGTATGTTTTGAGCATTATACTTTCACTTTCACATTAACTTTCACATTTTGATAAATCTCATCAAGACGTTATACACTGAGTACGTGTCTTAAAATCCATTATATTTTTTAAGTATCCCAATTTGCAATATTCCTCACACATTGGATGATAAATTGAAATAATTCATTTGTAGTTTTATACACCACCGCCAGGTGGCACTGCATATAACAGAAGCCCACTAGATGTCTCTGTTACATCACAGTAAAAATCTCTGTTTGGACAACAATCAATATTTGTGAAGGCCTTGAGTGCCCACGAGACAAAAGTGAAGCGGCCAACATATCAAATCAAATCAAATCAAATTAAACCATTTTTGACGACCTGCAATGCGAAATCCTTGATATCAGAAATGCTCCAGTTGAAGCTTACCTCCTGGGTCAGCAAATGCATGCATGAGAATGTCTATGGCAGCCCCTACCCCGGATGTCAGAATCAACTGTGGAATAGAAGATTGAACATGTCACATGGGTGTCATGCATTTTTAACTATTATAACAATATTTAGATCATTAATTTATCAGAAATCGTCTTGTGTCTTTAACCTTAATCTCATGATAATGATTGTAATTATTTTATTCTCTATTCAGATAAGAGTAGCAAAGGTATGTCTCAATATGAAAATATAACATGAGTATTTGCACATACATGCAGAGTAAAATTGAGCAGATCTCATTGAATTCTAATTGTTTGAAATATTATTGCAAGAAAAAGTATTTCAAGGAGATCCAGAGCTTACATTTTCAGGATCAACTGGGTTCACAGAGTTAAACCTTGTAGTCATGAAGGCTGCAAGTGAATCTCGGAAACTAGTAAAAGAATAAAAGATGACATCAGACCTTAATTACAATAAAGCATGATACATAGTACTACATCATCAACCAAGGAATGACCCATTCTGAAGGCAGATGCTTCATGTATTGCAGTGTGGCTAGGACTATGAAGTACTATTTACTTTAAATGGTGTTGTTCAGAGAGCATGACGACCTTACCTCGCTGTGCCCCTAAAGTCGAAGTAATGTACCATCCATGGCTCAAATTGATTTGATCCATTCTCGTTCATCTGTTTAAAAATTGAAATATAAATCTTATTTTATGACTGTTCAATAACATTTATTCATCCTCTTTATAAAATAAAAGCTAAGAAATGGTACTTCAATTTTATGTCTCAATGTTATTCAAAGTTGTATTTATAACATTTACCAAGAACTATATGCAAGGATAACACGATGCTCTTTACAAAAGCAGTTCTTTCGGTTTCTGAACTTGTAACAGTACAATATCAAAGGTATCACAGTTAGGTACATACCTTTTTAACTATGATATCATCGCATAGTGATGATTCTGCAAATCCGAGATTTAACATGCCCTATTGATTTAAAAAAAGTACACAAGATAGGTAATAAAAACTATATATATATTGGTTAGTAAAATAAACTGATTTATATACTAAAGTGTACCTGTATATCAGGTGGGCTCAGATTTATTCTTGCAATGCTTTTCCCAATTCAATAAAACAAAACTATGTTCAAAAGTGAATAAAACCACTGAAAGATACCTTGAGGTTATTAGAATATTGCTAATTACTTTGAGGCTTTGGTAAGTTACTGGTTTTGCCATCAATGTAAATCTTATAATTATCATGATATATTTGACAAGACTTTAAACAAAATGGCACTTAAATGTTATGCATATACAATAAAAGTGTAATATTAGTAATAATTTTGCATAATATCAAAACATATATTTGTGTACTTACATCAGGATTTATGTCTTTGTCATATCCATTTTTCACTACTGCCACTGCCCATTCAAATAAAACATTAGGAAAGGTTTTACTATGTATTCCTCTTGTTGACAAAGTCATTTTGGTGGTAAATACAACTCCAGAATAGTTGTACTTTGAATGCAATATGTTGCAATGAATTATGAAATCCCCTTTTATATATATATGGTCACCTTATCGTGTCAGCAATCTCAGGTGGATCAGAGTTCAAGATAAGGGATCCAGTATATTTCATCTCTCAAGATCTACCCAACCAAATAGTTTGAACTACATTCTAAACTTACAAACTAGTCCATGGAAGTTCTTCCTCACACAAGATTTCTTTTGTTTTTTCAAGTGGAAATAACTATTTGCCTCCTCAATATTATCTTTCAAAAAAGGTCTTTTTCCATATCAGAATTTAAAGCACTCATTATCCCACAGAGGTCAGAGGCAATTTTACAGAGGTTTGGGATATGCTTAAATGATATGTGGCCATGAAACTGTGATACAATTAAGCTATCGCACTAAAATCAACCAAAATACACTGACCATGGTTAAGTACTGCCAGTACTCTTTTGACTACCACTGGACAAACATTAATGAACAAAGAGGGCTCTATGAGCCAAATCACTCCATTGTCCCAATTCAGGGTGCCCCACTTTTAGAAAGATTAAGCATGTGTTTGCACAAAATCACTGGTCAGCTAAACAAAGTTTGTTGACAAAGTGTCCAATGGATGATTTATAAATATTAATGGATGAGAAGTATATGTAGGGGAAATATGATGGGTAATAACTTTTGATTGCAAAGTTTAGGGTATAAACATTTATATTATGCAAGGAAATTGTGCTTGAAAACCTCATTTCATGAATGCACTAAGTAAGTGGAATCATTTTCTCAAAACTTGACAGAGCGGCAATTAACGGATTGCATTACATTACAAGATCGGTCAGTTTATTGCATCCTATTATAAAACCCAGAACGTGGTCAGAGAGGAATTTTGCAAAGATTTGATTAAAAAATTGTCTGTTTTTTTTTTTCAACGAGCTGAAATCCACTCCGTAAAGCAGTTTAAGTTTGTTTTTTGGTTCACCATGTCACCCTCTTGTTCGTCGCTCCAAAGGTTTTCACTTTATTTTATTTTATTTGTATTGTGGAGAGTCACGGGTCGGAAGAGACAGTTACGTAAGTGATAACAATTACAGATAAGTGAGAAACTATTGCACCAGCGAGACGGCATAGAGAGCTAGTTAATCCTTACACAAGTTACAGATACCTACATACATGAGAGATTACAACAAACATAAGAGACAGCTACACATGTGAGGTACAGCCGAGGACACTAAACAGCAGACGACATTAGAGATGTGGTACCATTTCCAAGGTTTTTGAAGAGCATCTGCATTTACAAAATAAATCGTTATGTGGTTGACCGACATGTGATGTGCCAACCAGGAAAAAAGTGATGAGATAAACATAACCAATCAATGATAAGCTGAATAAATCACAACTATGATGTCGTCCGCAGCTTACGTGTCGTCCGCTGTAAACAATTATAGTAGGGGAGCCAATCTCAGAAAGATGCTTATTTTGGGAGTCACTTGTCCCTCAAAATGCATGGTCTAATTTTAGTATATTAAGGAAGAAGACACATTGGGGTCAGTTTTTCATGAACAAAAATATATACTAAATAAATATACTTTTCCCCATAACTTTTATATTTATGTTTCAAAATTCGTAAACTTTGCAAACACACGGAATCCATAACAAATTTTGATTACATATATATTAAAAAAAGCATGAACGTGATTTGAAAAAAAAGTAGCAGTGTGAGGTATTGACTGCAGTAAAATTCGCCACTGATAAGAGGGTGCAATCTCGCTGTTGCGTTTTCGCTTGCGTTTGTTTTACCTTTAGGGCTAGATGTTCAAGGTTTCAAGATGATTAAGCCGTAAGTCTATTGAGCCTACCCCGATTATCGGTCCATGGCGGCCATGTTTTGGCACATTTTTTCTGCTTACACCGTCAGATGGCGCTTTTGTTCAGACGTGATTTGGGAGTGCGTAGTAGAGTAAGAAGAGACAGTTACAACAATGAGAGATAGACAGCTGCATCAGTGAGAGATAGCTGCACAAGTGAGAGATAGTCACATCAATGAGAGATAGCTGCACAAGTGAGAGAGCTGCACAAATGAGAGACAGTTGCATAAGTGAGAGATAGTTACAAACAGTATGTGACAGTTACAATAATGAGAGGTAAATAGCTGCATCGGTGAGAGGTAATAGTTGCACAAGTAAGAGATAATTACAACAGTGAGAGACATCTGCATAAGTGAGAGACAGCTTCACATGTGAGAGATAGCTGCAAAGTGAGAGACAGCTGCATAGGTGAGAGATAATTACAGTAAGAGACAGTTACAGCAGTGGAGAAGGGAGAAACAGCTGCATAAGTGAGAGATAGCTACAACAGTGAGAGACAGCATCCTTTCCCAGCCGAAGGCACTTGTCTGAGATAAAAATGGCCAATCAAAATATATTATGGTTGGCATGGTAACGGTTTTAGTGGCATTTCTGGACCTTTTTCAAAATATGACTTTCCGAATTTGTCTGTGTATGCCAAAAATGCATAGATTTTGATAATTTTTGTTCTGTCATATAAAAATTGGTTGCCATAGAAACCAATTTAACTAAACTTGGACACTTCTTTTCAAAGAGTCGCACTTAATTTACCAATTGCTGAGATAAATGCATTGATTGTGACACTTTTTGTCTTGTCGTCTTATAGTGTGATCATTTTTGTGTTTAAATGGAGACCATGAAATAAATAGAATGATAATTGTTGCCATGGCAACCAATAATCAAAGTAAAAGTAAAATGTAGGCTGCTCTCAAAATTAGATATTCATGTCTCCAATTTCTTTGATTTTTAATAAATTATTATCATATATGGCATAGATATGTATGTCATCAATACACACAAAAATACAATAATGATTATTTTGAAAGAAAATTGGTGGCCATGGAACCAATTTAAGCCAATGTCTATACTTTTTTTCAGAGCAACCTTCTTAATTTATCAGTTGGTACCATATATACATTGATTGTGGCACTTTTTGTCTTGTCACATTATAATTTAATAATTGTTACGGTTGTCATATTATATGAATATACCAAATGCAGCAACAGAATAAAATATATAAATATTGTGATTATCTTCATTTTTAAAGAGATTTTCTTTAAATGAAAGAGTTTTTTTTACAAAGCCAGGTAATAATTAGCATTAAGCCTAATTAAATATTTATTACAAACTATTACGGTTTTTGAGACAAACATCTCACGTATAAATAACCCCGTATGTGTGTAAGTTGTATAACATGCCTGGGGTATGATAATCTATGGTATGGGCCAGAGATTGTATGTGACGCGGTACAAAGCCTCCTCCCTGTGTGAGCGCGGGGACCGTGACACGCTCGGGCAGGTAGGCCTTAATTGTATCGATGTTTTAGGTCAACTTCATACCGGCTTCACGGGCATCAATGGCTGCTACATTCCATGTATGTACCACATCACTCGTCTAACTTTTCTTATCGGATGCCACATATACATAATTTGTCTTGATATTGATTTTATATTGATAGTTTGATTGGTTAATCTTGATTTATAAATATCAATTAATCTTGGCGGAAGTTTAGTCCCAGAGCTAGATTGCCCGGGGTCTTTGACATATCTTGAAGTTTCAAGTGTTGACAGCCGGAGTGCAAGACGTGTTGTATGTTTTGCTTGAAGCATTGATCCACTTTTGAGGATTTGACGCCGAGTTGTAGCATTAATGCGGTTTGTATTCACGGAGCATAGGATTAACGCGATCCTGACCACGCTGCTTGTGTGTGCAGCACATTGAAATTGATAGAAATCCTAAATTGTCCTGATCAACTTAACAGTCCTGGCCAGGTAGCTGCAGGTAAGCTTATTCATTATTAATGCGCCTTCTCATGCAAACCGTGCATTTTGTAAACTATCCCAAACACATGCAACAAGCATGGCTGTATCAGTGTCAATAACCATAGCGATAGACCCGATAATATATATGTATATATAGATATAAGGCTTCATCAGCATTTGGAATGTCCAGACTTGAAATGTCCAAAGTTGGAATGTCCATACTTGGAACATCCAGACTTCCGTGAATACTCAACACCTGGAACGCATTTGTGATTACACAAAAAGCCCGTCTACTTTGTGGGAAAATCAAAAGTGTGTATTAAATAGATATGCATCACAAAGATATCGGTGTGTCATACTGGAGTGGATGTTGAAAGAAGAATGACATGGAACGTAAACAAAGCTATGTGTGATAACTGATCAGCTGAGTGGGCCAGTCAGGTAAGCCACAGAGGAGAAACCAGGCTAAGCTTATCACTGATATCAAGCTGGGTAATCAAATCTACCTCACTTACCCTGCTAAGTGCTCAAGTCATTAAGGGGATTATGTGCCATATGATATTATCGTGAAAGTGTATTGCTTGGTTAAGAAGTTCAAACAGCTGGGTTTGTTCTGAAATGCTGGTTACTTTATATAGGCTAACCTGCCACAATAATTGTCCAAGCTCAACAATTGTTTATCTTAATGAATATCACAATAATTGTTTATCTTAATGAATATCACAACAATTGTTTGTCTTAATGAATATCACAATAATTGTTTATCTTAATGAATATCACAATAATTGTTTATCTTAATGAATATCACAATAATTGGCCCAGTTCAACAATTATTTATGAATATCTTACATGATGAATATCTCTATCACTCTTTGCGTTCTAGAGATTGCTTTTAAATTCTTGAATTTTCATTTCACTTGTTTGTCATAAAATCATATGTCTTCATTTGGGTCCAGTTTGCTATGAGTCATGACTGTGTCATGAATGTAAGGAAGGATCTTAAGTTGAACAACTCTGTAATAAGTCTCATGCACGATACCAAACAATGTATTTTCATGAGATTTTCATCCCATCAAAACTCAATTGCCAAATTATAGGGCAGTCTCACACAGGTAGAATAGTCTTTAAAGTTGTTTGGGAATATTTCTCCTTGTGTTTTTCTGTGATCTAAATAGTTGTGTTTGTAAAATGAAGCACAGACACGAATGCGGTGAAAGATCAAGATCTGAAAAGAGAGGGGCGGGGCGGTCATGTTTTCTTGACGGGGGCGGGGGAGAGTGAATCAGTTGTCCGTCACCGCAGTATATAATCATTTCTCTCTCACTGTCACTGAGTCTCGTTTTTATCTCTGTTTCTTTCCATTCTGAGACCTGTAAACATTCATGAATATTCATCTGGATGATACAGAATTCTAACGCCCCAAAAAACGCTTCCGCAACTTGGTCATTACAGGCTGTCGCCACCTCATAGACCGAGGCCTGGCGATTTACATTACTACAAAGCTTTGAAACACGATGTCACAGTCCATTCAAATACTATTGGTAAAATCACATGTGTATGTCACCAGGGAAATTCGACGAAGAGCAGTTCTAATTGTAAGTACGGCATGGCTAACTCATTTAAACTTGAACCTACATATTTGCACTTTACAGTCAGTCCAGATATTTTCATAGAATGTTGGTACCACGATGATCCACGGGTTGATATTTTCTGATATTATCTGCCAGTATGACCTTCACATATGGAGGTGTTGTCCACTTAGAAAACAGAAAATGATATACTTAGTCAATATATCATATATGCATTAAGAGGTTCAACATGACTAATGAAACTATTTTAATTTATCGGCCGCTCGCAGGATTGAAGATTTAGAGTTCTTTGGACCAGATCACTTCAGTTACCACTAACATACCTGTTTTGCCATTCAGCTAGGAAAGACCCCTGGCAAGGAAATGTACTAGTATTTCAATAGAGCGAAGCATTATGTTGCAGTGGAAGGGTTCTTTTTTGCCAAATCCAGACTTTAATTGCCATTTTGCCGGAAATGCCTTTGGCATGAGATTCAGAGCTCTATCACTACGCTTTAGCCCCACTAGAAGATTATATACATATATAGTGATTATATGATGGTGTTTACATACTGAGAACTGTGTGTGTATGTCTTAATATGTATCTTAATAATAATACTATGAGAACATCACATTCTTCCGGTACGCTGACCAATCACGATAGTCGAGACAATAGTGGGAGACAATGGCAATTATATTGGAGTAGTAGAAAATGCAAGGATCGCAAGAAAGAGCTGGACGACGATCGCAGTCCCGACCAATACCAACAGTGGTTTCAATCTTTTTGATCTCTTCAGTCGGATTGGGACTGACTGCGTTATCCTAATTCTTGTTTATATTGGATCTGGTGGAGGTGGCAGCACCTCTGGAGGTGCTGCACCTTCACTTGAAGCACCTCAAGAGTGGAGGTGTGTTTGGTTTCTAAGGGCTCCTTGGTGGAGGTGCTATTGAAAAACCTTGTTTTTTAAGGGCTTTACGCGGGTTACAGATGAGTTGTAACACATTCTACTTATATTGTAGAATATTCTGCATTTTTGGGGGAGGCAATTATATTGGGTGTATGCATATTTATATATACATATACACACCCAGTTCCCAGTATAAGCACCATCATATAACCATTTCCCTTGATATGAGTTGGTGCAGCATGATGTGTGATATGAGTTGGTGTGGCCTGTGTGTGATATGAGTTGGTGCGGCCTGTCTATGATATGAGTTGGTGTGGCCTGTGTGTGATATGAGTTGGTGCAGCCTATCTATGATATGGGTTGGTGCGGCCTGTCTATGATATGAGTTGGTGCGGCCTGTCTATGATATGAGTTGGTGCGGCCTGTCTATGATATGAGTTGGTGCGGCCTGTCTATGATATGAGTTGGTGCGGCCTGTCTGTGAAATGAGTTGGTGCAGCCTATCTATGATATTGGTTGGTGCGGCCTGTGTGTGATATGAGTTGGTGTGGCCTGTCTATGATATGAGTTGGTGCGGCCTGTCTATGATATGAGTTGGTGTGGCCTGTCTATGATATGAGTTGGTGCGGCCTGTCTATGATATGAGTTGGTGTGGCCTGTCTATGATATGAGTTGGTGTGGCCTGTCTATGATATGAGTTGGTGCGGCTTGTCTATGATATGAGTTGGTGCGGCCTGTCTATGATATGAGTTGGTGCGGCCTGTCTATGATATGAGTTGGTGCAGCCTGTGTATGATATGAGTTGGTGTGGCCTGTCTATGATATGAGTTGGTGCGGCTTGTCTATGATATGAGTTGGTGCGGCCTGTCTATGATTTGAGTTGGTGCGGCCTGTCTGTGATATGAGTTGGTGCGGCCTGTCTATGATATGGGTTGGTGTGGCCTGTCTATGATATGAGGTGGTGTGGCCTATCTATGATATGAGTTGGTGCGGCCTATCTATGATATGAGTTGATGCGGCTTGTCTGTGATATGAGTTGGTGTGACCTGTCTATGATATGAGTTGGTGTGGCCTGTCTATGATATGAGTTGGTGTGGCCTGTCTATGATATGAGTTGGTGTGGCCTGTGTGTGATATGAGTTGGTGCAGCCTATCTATGATATGGGTTGGTGCGGCCTGTCTATGATATGAGTTGGTGCGGCCTGTCTGTGATATGAGTTGGTGCGGCCTGTCTGTGGTATGAGTCAGTGCTGCCTGTCTGTGATATGAGTTGATGCGGCCTGTCTGTGGTGTGAGTCAGTGCAGCCTGTCTGTGATATGAGTTGGTGTGGCCTGTCTGTAATATGAGTTGGTGCAGCCTGTATGTGATACGAGTTGATGCGGCCTGTCTGTGATATGAGTTAGTGCGGCCTGTCTGTGATTTGAGTTGGTGCGGCCTGTCTATGATGAGTTGGTGCGGCCTGTCTGTGATATGAGTTGGTGTGGCCTATCTATGATATGAGTTGGTGCGGCCTGTCTGTGATATGAGTTGGTGCGGCCTATCTATGATATGAGTTGGTGCAGCCTGTCTGTGATATGAGTTGGTGCGGCCTATCTATGATATGAGTTGGTGCGGCCTATCTGTGATATGAGTTAGTGCGGCCTGTCTGTGATTTGAGTTGGTGCGGCCTGTCTGTGATATGAGTTGATGCGGCCGGTCTGTGATATGAATTGGTTCAGCCTATCTGTGGTTTACAGTGTCTGGTGGCTTGTTGCATTCACGGCACGTCCTGCCCAGACATTCACAGCTCCCAGGGTCGTCATGCTATTGTAACAAGTGACAATCTGATTCTAAAGTGACATGCCTATCTTTATAATTTGCTTAACTTAGAGGTGCTTCATAAAAAGTAAAGCAACATTTTGTGAGAAATTATTTGACAAGAAGACTTTATTATGTTTCTATTATCAATGAATTGACTTAAATGAAGACATTTTTTCCTCCCATTCTCCAGTTATATGTGCGTTTTAGTTTTAATTAACTCGGAACACTTCCCTAATATTTGAAGAATTATTTGAATGCACCAATAACGTGAAAAACACAATGTGAGAATTTGAATCAGGATAAAAAATCGATCATAATTCATGCAAATCCCAGGATGTTTATTTGAACTAAATGCGAATGAGGAATGTAATTTCATTTCATATTCATTGATCTCTTGTGCGCCTCGTGAATACAAATTCATACCAACATTTTCCAAACACACAATGTATGGTACGAATAAACACAAGGCCAACAAAATATACTACAATATATGGCAATGTTTGGTGTGCTCTCTTGAGAATGAATCTTTGCCACAATTTCAGAAATACATATAATATTTCACCCTGAAATAAACGCAAGAACTTTCCTAGCTTATTCTGAGTTCCGGTTTGAAGCATCCTGGAGGCGTGTATTTCAGAGCTGAAACTATTCAGTCATTATCCTTTTTTAACTGATCATAGGTAAATTTAAAAAAGAGATAATTACTGAAATGTACAACTCGGAGATACACGCTTCCAAATAATCTATTAACTCTTCCGATCGCTTCATCCGGGATTTATGACAATTAGTTATTTGAAATGACCTATTATGCAACGATTGACATAGAGTAAGGCTTGGGGGTCTCAGAAGTAACCGCCCGAGCGCCACCTACAGGCGTATGGAAGTGTTCAATTACTGCAACACCCGTTGAGCTCTGGATTTGGATCAAGCAATTCAACGTGTTTAAATATAATGTTACACTACTAATTGCAACATTAACGTTATATATACTAATATATATCTATAATCCTACATAATGATTATATCTGACTTATTACAGCCGGTCTTCCCTACAAGAACAAGTGTGTAAAAAAATGACTCACTAAAATTGTTTTCTCTTTGAATTATACTTATACGTGGAAATTTAAAACAATCTCTAACCTTAAATAGCGTGTCAATCAAGGCCATTCATTATTAAATCATGATAAATATATTGTCATCAAATGATGTCATCTTTCTAACAAAGATTTACTGCATTGTAAACAATAACTGATATATCGGAGCGTAAACTTTGAGAAGATCAAGACAAAGTAAGCCATATCTTTGGACAAGGATGATTTAGATACAAAATGTGTCAACACTGATTTGAGACATATTTGTGTAGGTATGTGTGAGATGTGACGGTGTGAAGCAAGCGCTGTCAGGATTCATGCAGTATCTAAGCGAGTGACCTCCCCCTCAACCCCACAGTAATCACCACATCGTGATCTCACCCAGACCAGTTACCTACAGGCACTGGCCTCGCACCAACTATGCTAAACTCCTGTGTAAATTCACATGTTTTCTTAAGGACTTTTTGATTAAGATGATTTCCAGATGGAGATATATTGGTTTATTTCATTATTTCACTTTCTGATTACAGATGGTGGCACGATGGACTGGAGTGTTGTAATAAACCTGATCTAATGAGCCGCCATGGGAGCTACCAACCAAATATTTCTCTATTGACGATACAAGAATGGAGTTAAGTCTTCACTTATATGACCTGCACAGTCATATAAATATAATGTGAGGAATGAATGACGTTTACAGATCTAATATTGAGCTAGATCAAAATAGCCGTCCGCCTGGGCGATCTCAGTTGCCTCCCAGTCACACGTATGGACACATATTTACAAGGGATTTTACTTAGGATTTGCCACTTGCATTGCACTGGACAAGTTTGGGTTGGTAAGTATGTATTATAACTGTCAAACATTGCATACCTTTGTACATATGAAAGTCTGTACAAATATACACATCACTTATATATCATATATATATCATGGCAAAGCCAATAATATATATATATATATATATATATATATATATATATATATATATATATATATATATATTAACAAGTGTTTGTGTTGTCTGTTCCCGAGGCTGTATGTTTGATGTGGTATATTTTTCCCTCACCACATAATAATACTGGTTTGACTTGTGGTTTCATGGAAAACAGCCAAATATGTTCACAGATATATCCCACTATTGATACAGACACATATATCGGTAATATATTCTGGAGTTATCTTAACAGATGAGGTGAATCCTTCTATAGATACACAGTATAGGTAATGTGTAGTGATTATGGCGATATAATATATATATATATATATATATGGTAGAATATTATCTCTTTCCACCCCATTAGATCCCATGTATGTACTGCTCATGGATAGAAGGAGGAATTTAGCTCAATCAAGGAGAAGTCACATATAACAACCAATTAGAATCCCCCAGAATCCCCCCCAAAAGAATTCCTGTTTGGAAAATACTTCTATTTAAGTTGTTGACTCAAGATCATTTCGCCAAAACCACTTTAAAAAGAATTATCTTATCGCTCAATCAGCCACAAGAAACACTATGTAAATTCCCCTCTGCTGAACTGACGGTAATTACATGGGGGCAGACGACCAGTCAGATGTGAACAAAAATGTCACTTTTGAAGCAGGAGAGAATACCTGATCCAGTGAAATATGCAGTCACGTGACCCATTCCGGAAGTTGTGGAAGGATATGAACAATGCAAGGTATGAGACGTGACAAAGCCAAAATGTGTTCAGCTACCGGTGTCTTACATATACATATTTATATATTTATGTACATGTGCCGGCGTTTATCATAATCTCCACATTGTTGAAAAGAGTCATGAACGGATAATTCAGTAGTGTGCTTGATATTGGACCAAGCAAACGTTGGTACAGTATATATAGGATGTGTTCAGAATTGACATTTTATAAGTTCAATTAAATAGTTAATATAGACAGAGTGCAGGTTTCATTGAACATTGACACTATACAGGTTCTATTCAGCATTTACATATCATACAGGTTCTATTCAGTATTGACATATCATACAGGTTCTATTCAGCATTGACATATCATATGGGTTCTATTCAGCATTGACATATCATATGGGTTCTATTCAGCATTGACATATCATATAGGTTCTATTCAGCATTGACATATCATATGGGTTCTATTCAGCATTGACATATCATATGGGTTCTATTCAGCATTGACATATCATATAGGTTCTATTCAGCATTGACATATCATATGGGTTCTATTCAGCATTGACATATCATATAGGTTCTATTCAGCATTGACATATCATATAGGTTCTATTCAGCATTGATATATCATATAGGTTCTATTCAGTATTGACATATCATACAGGTTCTATTCAGCATTGACATATCATATAGGTTCTATTCAGCATTGACATATCATATAGGTTCTATTCAGCATTGACATATCATATAGGTTCTATTCAGCATTTACATATCATATAGGTTCTATTCAGCATTGACATATCATACAGGTTCTATTCAGCATTGACATATCATACAGGTTCTATTCAGCATTGACATATCATATAGGTTCTATTCAGCATTGATATATCATATAGGTTCTATTCAGCATTGACATATCATATAGGTTCTATTCAGCATTGATATATCATATAGGTTCTATTCAGCATTGACATATCATAAAGGTTCTATTCAGCATTGACATATCATATGGGTTCTATTCAGCATTGACATATCATATAGGTTCTATTCAGCATTGACATATCATATAGGTTCTATTCAGCATTGACATATCATATGGGTTCTATTCAGCATTGACATATCATATAGGTTCTATTCAGCATTGACATATCATACAGGTTCTATTCAGCATTGATATATCATATAGGTTCTATTCAGCATTGACATATCATATAGGTTCTATTCAGCATTGACATATCATATGGGTTCTATTCAGCATTGACATATCATATAGGTTCTATTCAGCATTGATATATCATATAGGTTCTATTCAGCATTGACATATCATATAGGTTCTATTCAGCATTGATATATCATATAGGTTCTATTCAGCATTGACATATCATAAAGGTTCTATTCAGCATTGACATATCATATGGGTTCTATTCAGCATTGACATATCATATAGGTTCTATTCAGCATTGATATATCATATAGGTTCTATTCAGCATTGACATATCATATAGGTTCTATTCAGCATTGACATATCATATAGGTTCTATTCAGCATTGATATATCATATAGGTTCTATTCAGCACTGACATATCATACAGGTTCTATTCAGCATTGACATATCATATAGGTTCTATTCAGCATTGATATATCATATAGGTTCTATTCAGCATTGATATATCATATAGGTTCTATTCAGCATTGACATATCATTTAGGTTCTATTCAGCATTGACATATCATATAGGTTCTATTCAGCATTGACATATCATATAGGTTCTATTCAGCATTGACATATCATATAGGTTCTATTCAGCACTGACATATCCATGATATCATATAGGTTATTTTCAGGACTGACATTAGTAATGATAAAAACATTAATGATAAGATGGCATTTTGTGTGATGTATTTCTTTGTATCTAATGACCAATATTAACGATACAATGTATTTTTGTATTTTTGACCACCGCCCACTGCAGGGATTATTCCGAAGTCAATAAATCATCGCAGGAGACATAAGGATTTATGTTAATCTGTAAAGCCTGGATTAAACCTTCTGGAAATTATATGTAGGAAACATATATATCGAGACATGTTTGCAAAGAGAATGGATCTTGTAAAAAGTGTACCTTTCACTTCTATGTGAGGACAAAATGGATCACAAAGTAATTCATTACATTTGGAGTATTACTGTCAAATAAATAATGTGATCTGACTCGTGTTCTTAAACTTAAAAAGAAACAATTTAATAAAAAAAAAAAAAAAACCAGGATTATCAGGATCCCTTCACACCATTATATGAGAGAATAGAGACAGGACTATGGAAGGGTCAAAAGTAATAAGGCGACGCAGCTCTATAGGCCCTAATAGGGGGCCATCTCGGACCCGGACCACCACCAGGCGGCGCTCCACCCCAGTCATGCCCGTAGACAGGACCTCCATGCTGGTCATGGAAGCCAATGAAATATCACAGTGCCTGGGAAAAGATTATGTGAGTATATGTCACAATCAATATTTCTGGGTTAACATTATGTGAGTATATGTCACAATCAATGTTTCTGGGTTAACTTTATGTAAATATATGTCACCACCAGTGTGTCTGGGTTAACATTATGTAAATATATGTCACCATCAGTGTGTCTGGGCTAACATTATATGGATATATGTCACCATCAGTGTGTCTGGGTTAACATGATGTGAGTATATGTCACCATCAGTGTGTCTGGGTTAACATTATGTGAGTATTTGTCACCGTCAGTGTGTCTGGGTTAACATTATCGAGTATATGTCACCATCAGTGTGTGTGGGTTAACATTATGTGGGTATATGTCACCATCAGTGTGTCTGGGTTAACATTATGTGAGTATATGTCACCACCAGTGTGTCTGGGTTAACATTATGTGCGTATATGTCACCATCAGTGTCTGGGTTAACATTATGTGAGAATATGTCACCATCAGTGCATCTGGGTTAAATTTATGTAAATATATGTCACCACCAGTGTGTCTGGGTTAATATTATGTGAGTATATGTCACCATCAGTGTGTCTGGGTTAACATTATGTGAGTATATGTCACCATCAGTGTGTCTGGGTTAACATGATGTGAGTATATGTCACAATCAGTGTGTCTGGGTTAACATTATGTGAGTATATGTCACCATCAGTGTGTGTGGGTTAACATTATGTGAGTATATGTCACAATCAGTGTGTCTGGGTTAACATTATGTGAGTATATGTCACGATCAGTGTGTCTGGGTTAACATAATGTGAGTATATGTCACCATCAGTGTGTGTGGGCTAACATTATGTGAATATATGTCACCATCAGTGTGTGTGGGTTAACATGATGTGAGTATATGTCACCATCAGTGTGTCTGGGTAAGATTGTGCCAGTATATTGTTGACAAGAGATAATTATGACGCGATAAGTATAACAAATCTTGATATAGATAACATGATTTATAAGTATGTTTTGGTCATTACTAGAGTCTATATCTTTTATTGGGCAGATATAGGTTGTTTTATAAAGTTAATGTATGCTTGTCACAAAGATTAAAATGTTCTATTCTCTACTTTTGACATGGAAATTTGAAATTTGAAAAGAACTCAGGAGAACACAACATTTCTAAAAACTTCTTAAAAGAATACAAATATAATTTCATTATGTCTTTTATATTCGAACCATGTTATTCACAATGTATTCGCGTTTTTAAAAAAAATTGTGTGTATTCAATTTTAAATGTTACATTTAAAAGGTGCACATAATTATGAATTAATAGCACAGTTCGGTTTGGTAATGAGCAGAGGACCTGGTGGACATGATAATGATCTGATTTCTTCCCTATGCAAGCCAGGTCCTCTCTAACAGTCCCAGGCAGAAATATCCTATTTTAGAAATACGGTCAAACTTGACGATAAAGATAACCCAATAATGGCTCAGTATAAAGTTTGAAGGAGATCTGTGAGATTGGATTGTCAAGATAAGACAGCAATGAATATACAGAAGTAATATAAGATCTAATTCAGAGGACCTAATATTGCTTCATTGGAAAAGATGAATAGGAAGGGAATAGAGACATAAACAATACACTCTTTGCAATAGGTTTTATTAATAACAGTTTGGCGCTAAACGATTCATATGATCTCAGTATTTGTTTAATTAAGTTTTCAAACCGAAGTGATCTGTCTATCTCTACTACCTTACTTTTTTATTTTAATTGGTTGCCTTGAATGTCACAAATAATTCACAAATTGCAATTAATTATGCATATATATAACAATATTAACAGATTATATACATGCTGTCATATGGCATTTCTGACGTTATAACCCATTAAATGTTGGTGTCTTCCGGTGTGATATTTACGATATAAACTAAGATTTAAAATTGGAATAAAAAAATCAATACCACATTTAAAGCGTTTCCTGCTAATGGTCAACATCAAGTATAGTGGATAGTTAAGCGGTCAATATTAGGTTTAGCATTTAAGGAACACTCTATTTGTGGCTGTTAGCCAGATATTACATTTACTTCGGTATGTGGAACTCTGTTGATCAGATTCAAGGGACGATTCTCCCACATTCCCCCCAATCACTGTCCCATTCCAGAGCAACCATGATGATTCAAATGAGAAGATAATCTATGCATCATCAGCAATCGTGTATTGGTCCATTGCATCGACGCGAATGTTTAACTAGGTCAGTAGGTCATTCAGCCAGTGCGAAGTGCATTTTGTTTTCAGCAGTAGCATAAGCAGTGCCAGACAATGCTGTGTATATAAAAGTGATTGACACATACCTGGCTAACACAACATTGCATAATCAGAGATAAAACAGCCTACAGTACAATTTGTTTATATTTGTATACTTAATCTCGTGAATAAGCCGTGTCCCTTGAAAAAGTTGAATGTTTTTACAAATGAATCGCAGATGGCGGATACTTCTAAATCTGAATCTAAATCTGAATCTGAATTTTATATTCTTCAGAGCTGCAGCAAAAATTTTAATTTCTTTAGTATGTACATATATTCAGACGCAGGATGATATAAATACGTACTCCTTGGAATGCAGTGTGAAATAATATTTTTCTTATTCATTTATGCTTGGACATATGACCTAAATGCAATAACATGATAATAGATAGGATGACCTATTGTCAAGGTCATAGGACCCGCTTTTCAAAATCAGAAGATCACTGCAAATAGCATTTATAGGCATCACTTTCATCTTCCATATTTTTGTGAATAATTTAGGCAATATGGTGACAGTAACCTGCTTGAATGCCAAATTGCTCACAACGTCCACATTTGGGAGAGGATTAGAACTCAGGATATTATAATTATGTATATGTAAAGTGCTGATAAATATTATTTGTTTCTTTGATTTAAACCAGCATTACAGAATACCACATTATCTATGCTTCTTGGCAGTCATGATCAATCTAATTCTGGGTATCAATCATTTAAACAGGTCTAATATAGGAGAATGAATATTAGACCTATTATGTGCATGTAAAGAACATCTAATTTACGTTGATTTGTGGTCAAGGTTGTACTTCTGGTAAATGTTGTGACATTGAAAATAGTTCAAACCAATTTTCAAAATCGGCGAAATATTTTACAGAACACACCAAATAGGATAATGCATGACCTTCTGTGTAATAAATGCTTAAATGACGTCAGTTCTGTGCCGCACACAAAACAATCTCGTTTTTGTATTGTGCAATCTCGATATATCAGAAATACGTCTTCATAAAAGACAGATGTTTGCAGTACATTATGTATTGATACTAACCTCTTGAATAATGGCACACCTGGTGAGAAAAACGTCATCAGCTGTTTGTGTGCTTTTAATAAGAGTTTCTATTTGTCATGTTAACATTCCTTCTGTATATCTGATATTGTTCAGCAAGATTGTTATACGCATTTACACATAAACAATACGCACAAATAAATTCATTTTACTATACTATTTCTCCAATGACCTGGGGCCCGTGCCTCACCTATTGTCGGCGTGAGAAGAGAGTGTCGTGATGTCTCAGATATTCCTTGGCAGTTTTGGAGAATAGAAACAAACAATATTGCGATTGTGGGTTTCCATCTTGTTTTTTAATGATTAGATTTTAGAGAGTTTTTTGTGCACTTCCAAATTTAATTGTGCAGTTCCGGTGTGTTCTTTTCAATGGGGCAATATATTGCGACCCGCAGTTTTTCCATCTTATCCCCTGAACAAAACAAACCTGAACAAAACAAACTTTTTATAAAGTCAAATGCCAATCTTTTCTTAAACTTTAGCATCATATTAGTCATTTGAACTAATCACTATAATCATTATAATCTAGATCTGTCCAGAAAAGGGTTTCTACCAAAATAAACATTTTGAGTATGCAAATAATTTTTACCCTTTCTCGTCTTTAATATAGTTATTTTGTCCAGAAAAATTATTATTTAGTGCCAAGTAATTTTTTTTATATTTTTGATTCGATTATGGAACTTGTAACTTTCATCATATCATTTGAAAGAATCTACATAAAGACCATTATTAACATATAGACACCTGGATATATACACATAAGCATATATGAACAATTTGCAAGTATAAAACAATGCTGTAACATTAAGCTCCCTTTATCTGTAACTCCATTCCATGACTCAGCTAATATTGTCTATAATACACATAATAAGATTATACTTGTATCACCTATTTGAACACGTAATAATATTATACTTGTATCACCTATTTGAACACATAATAATATTATACTTGTATCACCTATATTGAACTATTCATGATATAAAATATAATTTAACTATGTGATCTATCACATTTATATTTCCTAATTTATCTAACTTGGTGTTTCAGATATTCGGCAAAGAAAATGAAGTGCCTGGCGACGAAGAAGAGACCATTGTCAAGGTCACCAACCGGAAGCTGAACATCACGTGTCGGTGGTCCTTGTCTAAACTCAAAGAGAGGCTGGTCAGAATGCGCAAATTAGTCTATACGGTAATTTAGAGATTTTTCCCCCCAATGCTTACACTTACTTTGCAATACATCGTTAGCATTGTAAGTCTTTTTAGCTTGCATGGCTCTTTTGGCCGAAAAAGCCCCATAGGTGACAAAGCTTCAATCAAAAATATAATCTCAAACTTGGAGAAAAAAACCCCACCAAGACGTTTAAATGTTAGGTGTACCATGTCGCATACCTTATATCTGACTGAAATCTAATGTTTGTCATATTTTATATAGATAGAAGCAGATAGCATGCAAGGAGAAGATGTATTCTTTGACCCTAATGATACATGGACAAAAGAAGAAAGCAGCCCTAACTTTGAGGTGACCGTGAATGGTAAGATATCACCTCCATCAACACCCAAGTCTCGCGCTAATACAACAAACTCTCGTTCAATCACGCCAAGGTCTCACTCGGTTGGTCGATCCCGAGATGATATCCCATTGACAAGACCTGATTCCCCAATTGACCAGGATAATGAAAGTAAAACAAACAATCTTGTTTCTGCCACTCCAAAGTTAACTTTGAAAAGGACAGAGGCCTCAATAAAAAGTCAAACTCACACAAAACATTTTGCTCAAAATCGAAGTAATGGATTTGGACATCATCGACGTGCCACAACTCCTACAGAGACTATTGCCTGGGCACACGCCCCAAGCTCTGTCGCTCAGAGGTCAAAAACACCAAATGTGGAAATGTTACATGGTGCAAGAGGAACGACTTATCATAACATTAACCGGCAAACCAACGGATGTTCCCATTCCAAAGATGATGCTTCCAGTGATAATGGTGAAATGAGGTATTATTTTTAATCATTTTTCTAATAGTTTTGTGCATTTGAATTGATTTAACAGTGAAGATCACGATACGTATCAAAATTCAAATGTTCGGCATTGTAATATGTGATTAATGGCGGATTTAATTATTAGAGGGAGACATGACCTTTCCCGAACCACAAGTTCTGAGCTTCCGGGGAGCAGTCATTTCTTGATGTCCTCCTCCGGAAGTAGTAGTAGTTCATGTCAGAATGTTAACGGAGCCCTCCCTGAGAAGTATCTCACGCGTGAGTATCTGCTCATATTCTCCAACCTGAAAAATGTGAAGTTGAGATTATGTACCCAATATATTATATATAAGAATACAGAGAAATAATATAGAGAAAGAAATTTTACCATCTGAAAATAGCAAACTTATGTCGCCTATTGTTTACTTACAATAGTTTCTGAACGGCTCTTTCTGCTAAAGTATTGATATAAAATTCAACTTAGTGTCATTAGAGACTGACCGTTATTCATTTAGGGGGTGGAGGAAAAGAAATATTCTGATTTTTTTTCTCCTGGGAGGCCAATCTCCATATATGTCTGTCCCCAACCAATGCGTATCCTCAATTTTTGTCTGTCTTCTGTGGGCCACCTATTTTATTTTTACCGAGTGCACGCGTCCTGATGTGCATAGTGGGATTATGGGTTTCCATCTTGTTTTTCTAATGATTAGATTTTAGAGAGTTTTTGTGCAATTCCTATTTTGACTACGTATTTCCGGTGTGTGCACAATCCGGTGTATTGTATTGTTTTCAATGGGGGCAGTATGGCGACCCGCATTCGGCCTATACTTGTATATGCGGTATTGGAATAATTTTGTTCGGAGATGCTTTATTTATACTGCATGATATACATTTAATATAACTCTTTTAAATAGTCCTCACAACAAATAAAACATCAGTAAGAAGATCACATAGTTCTGCATGAGCATATTATGCATTCTGACCATGATGACGTGTGTTTTATTTTTTTTCTAAGATTTTGTAGCTTTTAGAACTTTGACTTCTTGAAAAATATATTTCACCTTTCTAACTTCTACAAGCCTGTTGTTATTTTCCTTGGTTTTCTTTTAAATCATTCTTTTCTCATTTTACCCCACAACCAATTACAGATAAGAAAGTTCTTTCCCCTCAACATTGGTGTTTTCAATACCATGCCCAATTTACCGATATCTTGTTACTACTTTCCTCCAATGATTAATGGTACATCTCTCATAAAAAAGAGACCGACGTTAATATTAGCATTTATATGGTAACGATTATTATGCCAAGCATAAATAATCTGTATTTAAGACAGAGTATTAAAATATATTTTGATTTGACTTTTGAGAAGCTTCACCTACTTAGATAATGTTTTTGTCGCATACATTTGCTTTAAATATTCATTGTCAATAAACAGGAAGTCCAACAGGTTCGGTTGAAATACAAGAAAATGGACTCAACACAATGAGACAACACATTACCAAGTCAAAAGACCAGTTCACCCAGACAGAGAGCGAGGAATGTCAGAAGTCATGCTTAGCTGTATGCCAGGATATGGTGGCCCAGGTTAAACTCAGGCTTCAGGGTAAGTGTGGTGACTCAATTAGAGTATGAACATTCTACAATTCAATAGCTGTTTAGAGTGGTAAATCATCTTATTGGACTAAGCTCCAACTTATACGTGACAGTTATGAAACCATATTAAAAGTCATGGCATTATGAACAAACGGTAAACCATTAATCTGAAATATTTTAGACTTTGGAAATAATTCTCCAATTGGTTTTTACTTGAGAAAAACATCAACTTGTCCTCTCTAAAGATGAAGAATGTTTGATAAATCTCAAGGCTTTGAAAAAAATCCCTTTTCTCGCTATTAAAAGACGAGAACTTTTTCTTTTAAATCTATTGAAAATATTAGCACAGCAATAATTATCTGTGAAGCATATAACTATTATGGTTTCAGGACCCCAGTCTGAACTCAGCATAGCCGACCGTGTGCTCATCAACTGTGAAACTGTCAAAGTTGCTGCAATCAATATCCTAGAGGGCTATACTCAGGTGCAAGACTCAGGAGAAAATATTGGTCAGTTTGAACTATTTCATATTAAATATATTTGCGTGTTTGAGTCTTCATAAACAGTAGATTTTTATGATTCAAAAAGGGCCAAGACAATAAGACAGACTAGAGGCCTTTTATTAAAGCTATTATCCGATCATTTCCAGAATCAAATGTTTAAAGGTTGGTGCCTGAACCTTTAAGGTGGCAATTATATGCCATAGTGATGCAGAGTAATGTTGGCTAATAGGACAGGTATGTTGATTGCAGGTGTGTTCAGCGACAGCGAGTTGATGAAGCTCTCCAGCATGCAGTTAAGTTCAGGATTGGAACTTCTCATGTCTCACCTGTCTCAGTGGCTGGCCTCTTTGGTTTCTACAGAGTCCTCCCTTCTCCAACATCTACACCACAACATCACCAACACCAGACTGCATCTAGTGGCTGACATACTCACATTCCTCAAGGTATAGTACATGTGTACCCGTGCTTAAAGGGTTAACCCCTTGTCCTTGTAAATCTGTGACCGGGTGGGTTGTCAAGGACCGGGTGGGTTGTCAAGGACCTGCGACATGACAATTCAGTGAGGCAGCACTATATCTGCTTCAAGTTGGTCTCATCGCGAAATGACTGAAATAATGTTTAAAGTGATCTCAAACCCCAAACAAACCAAACAAACCAAATTACATGTGTAACTATGACTCATCGCAATCCAGTAAAGACGACCCTCAAGTAAGAAGAGTTTGGCCTTAATTGTTTAGTTGTTAAATTAGCTGCAGATTACTAAACACCAAATTAATTGATGTTTTAGATAATACAATAAGATACAGATTGGAACCCCTTTCCAAACTGTAACGTATTCATGGTCGGGTAAAAGGTCCTATTGCTATCTGATGTTTACAGCTTAAATTAACCCTTTATTGTGTTTCATGGAGAAGGTGTGTGGGCAGGAGAATGGGTCTGCCGTCCAGGACTCTGCTGGGAAGATCGTGGACCAGCTGTACGACCTGTGCAGGCAGTGTGGGGAGTTGTCCCTGGCAACAGAATGTTCTCCTTCGTCCCTCACAGATCCCGACAGAGACACCATAGAAGACTTAATGGCACTCAGGTCCACCAAGGACAATGACCTTCTCAACCACAAGGTCATATAGGGCAATTATAATTCAACAGATAATAAATATGATTTCTTTAAATGAAAATTTGTTTTGTAAAGTATTTAACTTTAATAACTAATAGGAAGGATAAATCTAGCTGATGAAGTTAGTATTAGCATATTTAAGATTAATAGTTAAATAAAGCAATATTGTAAAATCACCATCTGATCCATAATATAACTATATCTGGAGGACAAGCCAATTTGGGTATTCTAGAGAATTAACCATTTCCAAAATATGTTGATGTGGATTGGATTCTTAGTCTTTTAGAGCCTAATTTCAGAACAAATGTCCTGTCCAGCACGTCATCCCTCATTAAAATGAACAGAAGTTATATAACAGAAAATCTGGCTAATAGTTACACCATCTTCTTAACCTGGCAAGTTCTAATATTTGCTCAACCATTCATTTCTACCAGCGTATTGTCAATGTGGGTTCTTCACTGTGCATATTGTAGCCGGATGCGGATATAAAGCAGTCCTTCCTGTCTGGATGTGATAGTTACCTCACTAAGACCTTAGAGGCCGGGGTACAGTCCGCTGAGGAGTACGAGGACGGGATGCTCAGCCTGCTGGACAACTGTCACCTGGGAAGCAGGGTGAGCCCACAGCCTGGACCACACCATAATCCTATATTAGTAGGGGAGCCTAGACCTGAAAATCTTAACTCCTAAAATCTGGATCTGGCTCCACACCATAATCCTATAATAATAGGGGAGCCATGACCTGAAAATCTTAACTCCTCAAATCTGGATCCGGTTCCACACCATAATCCTATATTAGTAGTGGAGCCATGACCTCAAAATCTTAACTCCTAGAATCTGGATTTGGACCACACCATAATCCTATATTAGTAGTGGAGCCATGACCTCAAAATCTTAACTCCTAAAATCTGCATCTGGCTCCCTGACTAAATAGAATATCTTTCGTAAAGGTGCCTCACAATCTGGAATGATTAATAGATAAATAAGCTCTGCTGGAATTATAATTTCTGACCCATAAAACGCTTGATAACTCTTGTGCTTAGAATGTGTTTGCCACCAATTAACATACTAACGAAATTTGCCTTGAACTGAAAGCGCCTATGTAATAATCATTGGTAGATGTCAAATTTTGAGTTAACCAAATTTGATATGAAATGTACGATCCAAAGTGAAAGTTTTGATCAAATGAATATTTTATTGATAATGTCATTTCTTTCCATATGACAATAAAAACTTTGCAGCCACCCTTCGAAAAGAGTAGGGCATTCAGTCCTGGTTCCCGGTTTCTGTCTTTGATCTACTATCGTCTGATTTATTTAACGTGAAAAATTATCGTTTAAATTATTTTTAAAAACAACAAAGTGTTCAAATGAGATTATCTGGGAATGATTTGTTGTTGTTTTGTATAGGTTTATGAGGAGGTGACTCAACACGCGTGCAGGATTGTGACGTGCACTCGCGTGTTCATATCGAGGTGCACCGAGGTGCAGCGCCATCTACATGTCAACATGAGAGACGATTGTGACAAACCGGAGAACTACTTTCATATCTACCACGGCAGGTGCCAGGCGCTGATATCACACACCAACAACGTGGTGAACGGGCTGTACCTGCTGTCACAAGCCACTGAAACACTTACCAAAGGTTAGTCCCAAACATTGATCATAAATAGCCATGGTGTTAGCAAGTCGGACACTCAGACATTTTGTAAATTTGTATTTCCAGTGCTTTTGACATTAAGCCTTTTTCTTTCTTTTTTTACAGAAAATGACAATGGGAATTTACGCAAAATAAGCCGGTGTGCGGACATTGTGCAGACGTGTATAGGGCGGCTATTAGGCGCCTCGAACTCGGACACCCAGCATGTGAACGGCCTGGGGTCTTCTCAAAGCAATAATGGTGCTGCTATGGATATGAGATCAGAAAGCTCTGAGGCATCCTCGATATTATCTGATGCTCAGTGTGAGGTGTTGGACCAGGGTGCCGGCGAGGTTAGACTGGCCATTGAGGCATTGGTTACTGTTGTCAGGGACAGTCTGGCGTCTCTGAATGCAACCAATCAGAAGACGAGGCGGATGTTGCCAGCGACACCTGGTAGCAATGGTGTGACAAGATGTCTCTCAGCCCGTAGTCCCGACAGGAGACAGTTATCAAGACAAATGTCTTTCATCGCTTCAAGCAAGAGTATGGAATGTTAGATTAAAAAAAGTGAAAGATTTTACCAGATTTGAAATATATGTATGAACTTTTCAATGAGACCTTTTGAACATATATTAATAAATTACGCTCTCTCGGTTTTTATCTATCAACTAAAACAATATTGTTGGATTGGTAGTGACAAATTAACCATGACATATAAAATCTCAACCGTCACTAAGAGAAGAGAACAACGAGTAATGTTTATGAGACCATAGCCTAATATTATACGCTGATAACGTACGACAGCGTTATCATGGTCAAACAATATCACCAGGTGTCGCTGGCAACATGCGCCTCGCCTTCTGATTGTTCATCTTCAAGGTGATATTGTTTGACCATGACAACGCTGTCGTACGTTATCAGCATATGCTATTCACCCATTATGAATCAATTTGGGTAGAGACATTTAAAACATGTTTAAATATCTCTGATTTGGGTAATGTTTGCGATCTGACAACTTGTTCATTTGAAATATAAGACTTGTCTATCAATGCACAACTAAATATATCGTGTCTTATGAGCATTCTGTGATAGTCAGTCTATGTCTGTCCATGGAATGTATTGTTAAATAAAGCAGATATTCCAACAGACAGGCCATTTTGTAATATCGGTTGCAACACTGTATATGATGTCAGTTATGTGAGACTTAAGTGAAGATCCAGTCACATCTAATGGGAACGTGACCCTAATACATATATTGGCTGCTATAGATGTATATTAAAACCATAAATATTCATATTTATTAAACATTGTTTTATTGCCTTTATTTGAAAATTGTTTTTTTTTTCAATAATTCTAAGTTAAATTTAATATTTTCCATATTTGAGATTTATTATTCTTTCAAATATGAAGTATTGACTAATTTTATGCATAAATTACTTTTCCTTATATGTTGGTCATTTTAATGAACAACGGATTTTAGCCCCAAATTACACGAATCTCACAAAAACCTAAAGGCAAGTATTTTGATTGGCATCATTTATATCACAGACAATATTGAAACAAATTGTGTTCAGTTAATTAAAGGAGAAGACCAAGTTCAACCATAATGTCACATTCAGAACAATGGTGGGCGAGAATCACACGAGATCCCCCCCTTGTGCATTTTCCGGTTCCTCTTCTCAGTTTTAATTTTGATGGAGGTCATGTTTCATATGACATTAAAACGGTCCACGTTTAACCTAATAATAATAATAATATGATTTTAAATAAATTCATGTATAATTGAGTCAATTCAGTGGATTTCAGTATTAAACTTGTTTTGTTTGTCCTATCTGTGATGGAAGTTGCTTATAGTTATTTGTTTGAATGTATACGAGTCCACAGGATTGCAATCGTGTAATGTAATATTTCCCAAATGATATTATTCCTCGGGATGTCGGTAGTTGACTTCCTGTCAATGTTTAGCCGGTCTACCATCCAACTTCATCTAGTGGGAGATACATCTGTGCCATCCAGTAGGGCTGGTTGAGGTCAGCGGCCATATTGTTCAATCTTACAGGAACTCCTGTTAGATACCATGATGTCATTTTTTCTGAACTTGACTTCATCTTTTATATTATTAATTTTAAATGTTATTAAAACTTATTATGCCAAAATACTTTCAGCAAGGTGGATATATAAAAAACAAAATTGGATACCCCAGAATGCCCTAAATGGCTTCCACCAATATGATAAAGCATTCATAAAATCACAGAGGTCAAAGGCAATTTTACAGAGGTTTGGGGTATGCTTAAATGATATGTGGCCACGGAACTGATACAAACAAGCTATCTCACTAAAACAACCAAAATAAATCGACCATGGTCATTGTGTTTTGCTGAAAGTGCCAAGTACTGCCTGTACTCTTTTGACCACCAGGTGGCCACATGTATACAATCATGTGACCTCTATTGTGGTCTGTCAGGGTGTTAGACCTGTACCAGTGGATACGCATTAATGGATAAACAGGCCTATGTAAGCCAAATCACCCCATTGTCCCAATCTGAAGGTGCCCCATTATTAGCGATGTTTTTAAAGCAGTTATTTACTCACCGGTCAGCTAGTGTCCAATGTGTCCAATGGATGATTTGGATTTTAGCAGAAGACTCCTCCACTATCAAATGGCACAGAAATATATGTAGGCAAAATATGATAGGTAATTACATTTGATCGCAAAGTTTAAGGTATGAACATTTATACTGTGCAAGGAAAAAGTGTTTGAAAAACCTCATTTCATGAATGCTTTAATGGATTAACCAGTCAGGAAATTCATTGGAATAAACCAATTGGAGTGGCTCTTACATAACAAACCTTAGGCCCTGAAGCTCCCATCTGGACTTTGCCTGATTGGAGGTTGGTAAACTCTATGTCAATGTTGTAAGTAAAAAAATGATGAATCAATTTCCAAAAATGTTCACAAACATCATAAAAAGCAATGATCAGCATAGCTCCGAGGTCTATGTTTTTCTTATTATTTATTGAAAAAGTGCCTTATTGATTGAAATATTCTACAAACCTGTCTACTTAAACCGATATGACAGGAAGTCGACACATATTCTTAATATAAAGTGGACCAATTTCTAAGATTATAATGTATTTTATATGTACATGTATATATGTGACAAATTACTTATCTGTGTTAGCCTGTACAAGGGCTGCTATGACCCAGACACACTACTTTTACTTAAGAAAAAGGTTTTCATAAGGGCCACGTAATAAAGGCGTCTATCGTGGATTTAATATTAACTTCTTTATGCACTTTTCTGGAACAAGACAATGCTGCCGTTTAGAGATTTCCTGATCTTCACAAAACATACATGCGCTGGTCATGAGCGCCACCTCGTGTTTATTCACCCGTTTGTGGTACTTCATTCTCACCGTCCATTGAGAAACACAAAATGTATTCACATATATTGAGATAAATCTATTTTATTACAAGCTCAAAGTTGGTTTCTTTTAAAACCCACTTACTTGAAGTTTATAGATTATTTTGTTATTACATTACATTTTAATTTTGAATCTAAATACACATATTAAGATTAAGAATTAGAAGAGTATCATTCGTACATATTTCCCACGTTTCTTTTATTCTTTGGTCATAAAATAATCACATCATAATTTCAACACAACTATTGTATTTATTTATAGATTTTTGATCAATTGTTCTTAATTTTCTTTTCAAATTATCTGTGTTAAAATATTTAGATTAATATTTAAGCATATTTTCCATATATTTTTGCATAGTCCAAAAGATAATGATTTTTCCAATGATTTTACCACAATGTACATTTGGGTGACCTAATATGGAATCTTCTGTTTTGGAGGCGGACCACTGATATTGGTATTAGAATTATTATAATCATTGTCAAGTATGCAATAGAGGACCATTCATTACTTAGTTATTTAAAAAGAATATAGTTATTATGATCATTGGCTGTCGGAAATATGGCAGTAATATATGTTTTATTCCTGATATAACCTACAAAGAACACTTTATTCCTGACTATTTGTGAATATATTGACAATCTGTTCTACCTTGTAAAAAAATTCACTTATTGAATATAAATCCATCTGTTTGATTAATATTTGCATCATATAGGAGTAAGCCAGCTTCAGTCTCTTCCAGGTATTAAATAATACCACCAGATCAGTTTGTCAGCTGGCAATAAATGATTTGCTTGTGCACTAAATTATCCTGGGGACGACGCAGTCAGCAGTCTGTATTGTAGCGGTCCTGGTTCAGATGAATCTGAAACTTAATCCGCCCTGAAAATATTTTTTTCTTTATTTGATATTTATAAAAAATAAGATTTGAATATAATTCATCACATATGTAGGTAAAATATAATTATTTTGGTAAATATTTTGCATAATATGTTTCATACGTTTGTCCTGGTTGCTTATACTCCTCTCCATTGTTTGCAATGCTATTATTTTGCAATTATTTTGTTTTGCAAGTACACTTGTTTTGCAAAATAAGATGACCCAAATGAATAACATACCTCCAATGAAATATTACCTAAATTATAAAATGTCGGTGTTTATATTATAACATAAAAACTGAATCATTGACAACCGGTGCTGTTTTGGATGATAGACAACCAGTACTGATATGGGTATTGACACACTTCATTGATCACCAGTATTGACACACATCATTGATTACCAGTATTGACACACATCATTGATTACCAGTATTGACACATATCATTGATCACCAGTATTGACACACATCATTGATCAACAGTATTGATACACATCATTGATTACAAGTATCGATACGCATCATTGATTACCAGTATTGACACAAATCATTGATTACCAGTATTTACACACATCATTGATTACCAGTATTGACACACATCATTGATTACCAGTATTAACACACATCATTGATCAACAGTATTGACACACATCATTGATTACAAGTATCGATACATATCATTGATCACCAGTATTGACACACATCATTGATTACCAGTATTGACACACATCACTGAATACCTTGACACCCTTCATTGATCACAAGTATTGACACACATTATTGATCACCAGTATTGACATACTTCATTGACCACCAGCATTGACACACATTATTGAGCACCAGTATTGACACACTTCATTAATCACCAGTTTAATACATTTCACTGATCACACATCTTTACCATCTCTGATTTGGATTATCGACTAATGTTACTGACGTGGATCAATGTGTCTCTGTCCTGATACGGATCAATGAACGCCGGTCTCAACATTAAACGTTTGATCAACAGAACTGACACGAACCTAGAATGACAGACAAGTGACCTGATATAGATTAACACAAACACATTACCACTCAGATTAGAGTGTGTCGGATTAGACAACTTTCAAACTTAACATTTATGCATTTGTTCAACTGGTGTCCATATACCTTATGAATGTTACTTAAGTCTGAAAAGTATTTATATATATATATATACACATTTGAATTACATTTTTTTAGATATCTTTGTTTTATAAACTACACATTTTTGCCTCACAATTCAAGTCAGATAGAGCATGGAACTAATGCTCTACTCTATTCGAAGAATAAGGATCTTTTTTAACATTATAACATAGACATGATAACAGAAACCATAATACCAATAGGGAAAAAGTAGAGTTTCTTATAGCTGCCCTTTCAACCTGTTTAAAAGCAAATATGGCGACCCCACGTTTTTGCCACACAACCAACAAAGTGTGCTGCGTGTGGGTTTGATTTAAGCATGTAAATGAAATGATGAACTTATATTTGTTACAAAACTGAGAAGATGATGTGCATTTTCCTTCCTTACATCAGTTTTATTGGATATATCTTTATATATCAGGTTTCCACGGTAGGGAGCACAGAACTTATTGTTATTGTTTTATATCATTGCAGATATGTAGGGAAACATAAAATATCAAAATATTCAGAATAGTATGGATTTTTATATCCTTGAAATTTATTTCGAAAAGTCCTTTCCTTACTTTTTCCATTTCTAAAAATTGTTCTTCCGTATGATGGGCTCTTCACGAAATAAAGAATTGTTTCTATCTATCATATTACAAACAATTCATGGCCTTGGACATCTCCAGTGTTGAGAAGACCAGTTCTGCGCTAAATACAAGTGATTTCTCAGCTTTCACAAGAGTTCCTTGGTGTAGACATGACAACGAAATATTAAGAAATAGAAACGAATTGATCACAAATTCCGAAACGGGGAGTATTATGCGTCTTTTGGTATATTTGAACTGTACATCGAGCTGCTAAAAGTTGCAATTTCAGCTGGAATTTTAAACTTCAAATAAGTTAACCAAGTAGCGAACCTTGAGAATCTTTTGAATAGATATGTGAAAGAATGATGGTTCTTTCTTTAAAACTCAATGTAAAATTTGATATGGTGATCCATATTTTTCTCTACATGGACTGGAAGGATATATATACATACTCTGAGTTAAATTATTTTGAAAAGGAGTTAAGATATCTTGGTATGGATTTTAATTTGATTTCTTAGAGCATATCTATTCTCGGGGCAATCAACTATGACTTCTTACTGCCCTTAGTCGTGTGATCTGCTTTTGATTGTTTATTGGGCATGTTTATCGATAATAGAAGCAGTGGGTGGAGTGAGTGAGTGAGTTAGTGACTAGTCCACTTTCTCATTAACTGCCTGATAAATCATTATCAATGTGTGTATATATGCAGACATATACTTATTGCAAATGAAGTTTACAATAATTCTTATCATTTATATTTGATGATGGGACATATACATTTTATTGCTCTGTGCAGCTGTGCAGCTGTGCAGCTGGTTTTGGAAAGTGAACTCTCATAATACAGCATCTCCCCTACTGTTTCTCTGCACTTTTAGCAGATCATATATCTCTTATGCAATCAGTAAGTGGATGGTGGGTAATTGAGTGAGTGAGTATGTTTAAAATTTATTGGCAACTTTTTTCTCAGTAACTAATTGACCAATCATCATGAAAATATGCATGTCTGTTGAAATACACCTATTCTTATACGAGTTTACATTATCTGTCATTATTTTCATTTGTTGGTGAGAAAAGTAAGTTGATTTTATTAGATAATAATATGATCATTTGAAGATGCCATGCAGTGGCTGACCAATCTACTGACCTACATTTAAAGAAGCATGTCTGATGAAAATAATCTGTTGCTGATTATTGGCAGCATGCAATAATTATATACTTCAGGCACCAGTGCAGAGCTCCTGCTGTTATTTGGCAACCAGCCTATAAATACCGTATAAGCAGCTGTTGTCGTAATTAAAAAGATTTGGCTCTGCATAAGCTAACTTACTGCCTTATCCTTATGTTGCAGTACAATGTTACTTTTTAGTCTTCATTTTACAGTGTAATCAACATAACCTATTAGGCATCCATCCCCCTTAACATTAAGATGCCTAATTCATCCTCTTACATCGCAGGGTTTGTACAATCCGGTAAGGATTGTGATTGCTTGTATATTAACGACCCTTTTCATCGCTGTTTTGACTATACCCGAATAGATAAAAACCTGGCATTGTGAATCAATGCCCTTTTTGAAGAGTGATTTAGGCTCTTTCTTGTAGACTTATTAACACAAACCGCTGCCATTGCTGACCAGTCATGGCGTACTGGCTGGAGTGAGAAACTAGTAAGAAACAGATATCCACCCAGGTAACCTGACCCCTCCGGGATGCAGAGTGATATAGAGTCCAGGTATATCTGTGTGCTAATCATACACTATTTACTTGGGTCTCAATTGATCTCGGGGGCAGGACGTGGCTCAATTGTTACGATGTCTGTCTCCAATGCTAAAGGTCCAGGATTCGAATTCCGGTAAAGACGAGTACTTAAGTCATGCTGCATGGTTGAGAAAAGTAGATATCTTCGACCGAGTTGTTTCCCATTCCAGCCAGTGTCCGTGTCTGGTTGATAAAGACTCTGGTTTGTGTAATCATGTCTATGTGATAATGCAAAAGAAAGATCCCCAGTCACTCTTTGGAAGGAGCAGGGCATTAAGCTGCTATGACTGGCGTCTCTCTATTCTATGTGCTAAAAGGTCGTTAATACACACAAATCAATTAAAATCAATTATCTTAATGGTCCTTCTTAATAACAGACGAACCAGAAGCATTTATGGTCCATTTGACGAAACATTTTCAATCTTGCTGTAAGTACTCCTCTGCCATAAGTTGGTTTACATTAAGTTTTTGGCTATAACCCCATTTATAAAATATATTTGAAATTGAACCAACTCAAATTATTATGACTTGTAATTTGGTTGGATTTAATCAAAGCTTGGTAATGGTCCCAGTCTGTCAAATATTTCTATAATATACAATCAATCGATGGGACTGTTTACTGGACGAAAAGCTTCGTTTGAAAACATCTTCATACAAACTTGAAATTCAATACAAAGTCGTTGATAAAACAAGATGTAAAAGACGTATAGAAGTTCTAGGTTCAATCTAAAGAATATGGAAATAGTGAAAGTATATAATTGCAGATTTAACCCTTGCAGTTAAACAGTTGAACCTAGTTAAACCGAGGATTAATCCTATATCCTTTGAAAACTGCTCTACATTAAAATAGCCAACTCTGGGACAGACATCTGGATTCTAGATATCACCACTCTCTTGATAAGTTCTCTATGCATTCAATATATGATATGACATTGATATCATCTATTAAGCACACACGTATGTGGATCCTTGCCAAATATGAAGGTTAATAAGATTGAAGACATCAGATAAGCGAAATATTGGGGAAATTATTATATTATTACTATTTTCACAATTTCTGATTTTTATGCTCCATAGTTGATTATGTTACTTTCTATAACAGATCCTAGGTTTGGTAAGCCATGCAGAGTAACTCTGTTTTTGTAGACTGAGAGAGTTTTCTAGGTCTTGTCAACCTCAGTGGATTTACATGGCTTACCAGGATCTGTTATAGGTTAAGCTTTGGGCGTTTCAAAAGCTCGTGGCTTGACCAACATGTCATTCAAAACTTATGACTAAAATTATGATTGCTATTGCACCTTTACATTTTACATTAACCACCAACCTTTTTCATTATATTTCAAACCCTTCAATCAAAACTGCACGAGAACGCGTGGATGTTAACATTAGGTCCGGGATAAGACAATTTGGCTAAGGTCTTAAATGTCAGTCACCAATAGAACATTTTACAACAGAAAAAGCAATGTCATCCAAGGTGCTACCCAAGGAACTAGTATGGGCCGCTATATAAACACTGTATTTATATTGCAAACACACCTAGACAATTGACATTGAAGATATATTTATTGTCTCCTTGTCTTTTTCCATGTGTAAAATATTTCATTTTTCTGCTAATTCCCACACTCTCCTACAACCCGCGAATATCCAGCAAGCACACCGTCAAGCACATGTGTCTCCCAAACGTGTCACAACTCACAAGGGATCATCTATATCATATATTTATAAATAGGATCAATGGATAATCTCGGATTTTCTGGTCTCATATAAATAATGATCATTGAGGGGAATGTAAATAAAGTACAAATTTGGCCTGCCAAGAACGTGAAGTCAAGCGTATTGTATCGATATCTTGTAAATAAAGCAAAAAGCATGGAATTGGGGTCATGTCAGGATTGCTGAACTAAATCAATTTAAAGCAATTCAATTCGGCATGAATATAAATTCTAGTTCAATGAATGCTGATCTTCATTCAGCGAATCAAATGCAAAATACTACAATCTTTATGTGTTAAAAATGTTAATGAAATAATGGATAAGGTTACAACTAAACCTTTGCTACAAAAGATATTTATTCTATATTTTCTATATATATATATACAGCAATTCTAAGCACTGGGCTCACATAAATATGTGTAAAAAGATATAATAAATAAATATACTTATATTAGTACTTGTTATATGGTAAAATATGATATTATACACCTACACTATCCCGTCTATTTCTGGTTAATATAGGTCGGGTAGCCTTGAATGTATTAAAGAGTTCTCCTATGAGTTCTGTCACAACTAAATCATTGGCATTGATGCCTATAAGTCTTAGTATGAGCACCCCATCTTGCCTGAGAAAGTTGGTCACAAATTTAGAGGCCATCTTTTTATCGTCAGTCTTGTCTAGTTTGTCTGCGGCCCGCAGGTGGCGCTTCACGTAGCGGATTTGGTCCAATCGGAAGCCACATCTGGCCAACCACGTGATGAAACTCATGATACTGGCCAGGGAGACAAAAACTAACCAAAACCATAAAAATATGAATATCTTTTCATTAAAGAGATTGATGGGAAGGACACATTGCACAGTGTGCCTGTGGATATTGCCAAGTTGTCTGATTTGGAAATCACAGAGGGTGACTCTTGGAAAGCGCTCACTGGCCGTCCAATCCTCATTTACGACTAGTTTATGCACGACTTGAACTCCATAAACATGGTAGTCTGTACCCAGAAAGGCATCCAGCAAGAACAATTGGCCTATGACATTCACCATGTATAAAACTTTGACTGTTAAATATAAAAAGGCCAAATAGTTACCGTACCTGCGGCCACATATTAAACAACAGTTCCTGGACACAAAATGTTTACAATTCACCCAGCATCCGCTGCGGTACTCTCTTGTGGCACCAAGGTATCGGTCCAAGTGTTTGGTCATATACCTCACAGTCTTATCTCTGGACTCCACATAGGCAGTGTGTTGTAAAGCTACCGCTGCTTCTACGATATTATTAACATCTATCCCTGCCTTGTTGTTGAGAAATCTCCACACCATACAAGGCAGGTAGAACATAAGGGCCTGAGTCAATAATATCAAAGGTACCCACTGGTAGTAACCAATCATCTTTCTAGGTTCTTCATCCTCGGGGATGTGCTTGGTTTTGAAGGGCAGGTAGTAGGTGTTGGACACCCAGCAGACCTTGTTGGTGTAGTCCTCGTGGTTGTCTGTGAAGTGAGCTGGACACCAGCAGTTGATGGGCTCGCCCACGTACTGCTTTGTACTGACCACTATGGCAAACACCACCAGGACGAAGGTTGTGTAGCGATGGTTGAGGCGGTCCAGGAAGTCATCGTCTGAGCGCACCTTACTGTCCCCGATCTGGGCCACAGTTCCCAGTAACTTCTCCATGCTCGACCTCTAACTCATGCAACCATCTGCTCAAATAAATCAGATATATGCTCAAATAGATCAGATATATGCTCAAATAGATCAGATATATATAGATCAGATAAATGCTCAAATAGATCAGATATATGCTCTAATAGATCAGATTGAACACACGTGTATATAAATATATATATATATATATATATATATATATATATATATATATATATATATATATATTTCAATCATTTTCTATTTATACTTTTGATATATTAACTGTTATTTGACTTATGAACAAACAAAAATTCAGCCGCCTACCCATACCGTGTATTTGATTGAGGATTTTGTTTCAGAATAAGATATGTGTATTTTCCGTGGTGCTGACATAAAATGTATTTGTCTTTTTTTAGTGAAATGAACCGAATATGTATTCTTGCGTTCTTGTCTTGCTTTGGAATAAATCACGCACCATTTATGCCAAGAACACGTTCTTCCACTGAAGAATCTGAGAGAACATTTGATAGAGTTTAAAAAGTTATTATAGATTTTAGCAAATGAAATGCCCACTCATACATTTAAATAGACAACTCTGCATTTAAGGAAACATTTGAAAGTTTCACTCACCTTGTTACCGAAAATAAACACCAAACATTGCATGTACCTGTGAAGATGACATATTCCAAAGTTAGATTATTTACCAGGCGGAAAGTTGACCAGTCAATAACTAATGCCGAGTGTTATGCTGATAGTCCAATCACAGATTAATCCATTAACAAAGTATTTGCATGTCTAAAGAATAATATTGCATTTGATATGTAATAGTTGAGAAAGACATTGAATAGCGCCATTCCAAGGGTACATTGAATGGCGTCCTAAACCGCTACTTGACTAAAAATGGAAATATTTGCAGTAATTACCTTATGAACGGTGAGATATGGATCTAACATGGTGAAATCTAGACCACATAATGCTACCAAATCCTCTATGAAGTCTGTTGTTCACTTGAAGGTGAATGTAATGTTAAAATCGCTACTTAAGAAAACAGGATCATAATACTCCTTGTCTTAATCATTGATCTGTTAATATGTGCCTGCATGGAATGTCAAGGCAAGATGACTTATGGAGGGACCCATATGGGTACTGAATATCTGTGTATGTGTGTGTGTGTGTGTGTATGTGTGTGTGTGTGTGGCTAGGTTCCAGGCCATGGGTATTCCCCCTCCTATGCATCACCATCTGATAATGTCTTGGCCAGCACCTTTAATGCCACATCAGGATCATGTCATTCGTGCCATGACAATGTTGTCTCACATATGCACAATATTTAAGCTTTATTTATCCTGTGTTCAACCTCACTGATTTGGATCCAAAACCAGTTCACTGTGATGATTGAATCAAACTGCGATTTGATCCAATGCTTTAGTTAATCTGGTGCCGGTAAATAGTGAATGCCTGGGGTGACAAGGGGGGGTCTCAATTAGTTACATGGCCCCATTCATAGAGACACCCTGCTGGTCTTACATGTCAATATTACCCAAATTCTTACCTCTATTACTCCCTGCATATTTCCCCCACTGTGACTTCCGTGAAGAACTTCCCCGTATGGAATGTTTCTCCACACCTGGACCGGGTTAGAGCTGAGCGCTTTCCATCTTGCTGGGCGGTGCTTAATGCTTTAAGTAATATGCATTATCCATTGGAATTCTTTGAATAAAGTTTGTGTTATAAAATCAACGATGATATGTATGACATATCCAGACTTTCTGAAACACACTTAAACAAATATTTGTAGTTCTAAATCCAAGCCATGACTAGTAGAGGTTTTGCACTTTCCAGATAAAGTATGTCATATTCTACTGCCCCTGAACAAATATTGCGCTATTTTGCCATCTTAACTACATATGTCAATCGTACAAATAAATGATGCGCAATGATGTCAAATAGTTTAAGGAGGTGCAGTAAATCTCCCACGGTTTGCCTTGGTCGTCGAGTTCACCAGCGATCCGGTGCCAAATTATACCAGTATCTTTGCAAAACTTTTTTTGATGGCGTGATACAGGTTTCCTAGATTATAGCATGGGAACTTTCCAAACTAGCAGACGCATGACATGTCTCAGACTTCTATAAATACTACTTATTGTCAAATAGTGTCCTTACCATTGACTGCTATTTTACCAGGATTAGAATTAGTTGATAAATCATAGATTCAAAGTAAGGTCCACATGAAGATTTCACGCCACCATTATAAAGGCCAAAGATGGAAGGTAATACACGGCATAACATAATAAGACTTGGTGACTTCAATGTGTACGCATGAACTTCACTTGATTAAATATGGAAGAAAATGTTGGTAGACTACAGTTCATGTCCAAATCGGTGTACATGTTCTGATTTTCCGCTAATATGCATCTCAATACTTACGTATCAAAAGTAAGTTATAATCAAATATTGTATGAATCAACGACCTTTGCACTCATTTCACACTACAAAGATATACACTCTTGAATGCTTTGATTCAACCAGATGCAGTTGATTTATGTTCATAGTAAAATATACCATTTAGATTTGAAAGTGAAACACAAAAATACAAATTTAGAGATAGTTTTGGGTGGTATCATGTCAATAAAATTTTGGATTAGGCGCATCAATGCTTGGGTGTAGTGTACAAGTCAGGAGTGTACGGTGAAGTTGGAGATATGGTGTGCGAGCCTACTGGTCATTGATCACACCAGTCAGGGTAATTCTCATTGGGATTGACACTTCATGCCACAGTACCTCCCCCGGGGACCCCATATTGACATCGCCATTACCTCTTAACACTTTCAACTGTACAGCATTAAGGATGATTAAGTAATCGTCATACACCCGGGAAGAACCAATCTGCGCCGCGTTCATAGACCTTCAACAACATGTGTTCCTCGGGGGCTTTCTTAATTGCCTCAGCTCCAATGGAAATCATAAAACAGCCACCATAATATGGCCATATTTGTGACCATTTATTATCAACGTATTTAGAAATTTAGATATATCTCTATATATCGTCTTCATTTTTGGTACTCTCTCATCATAGTTTTACCAATATAACACATCAAAAAGAAACAGCCATTCTTTTAATCAATTTAATATATTTATTCCTAAATGTTCATATATTAATAATATACATGTGCTCGAACTGCTTGTGAAATTTATTCAAATAAAAACAATCATTGTTAATCTTGTTTTTATTCTGCAGAAACCAACTCGAGATGGTCAACATTCGCGATCACCTATATCCACTATTTAGATATATCAAATATTTGGACTATAGCGAAATGCAAATAGCATATATGCCTGGTGAACTCTGTGGGCACGGTGAAATCTGCATGGAACTTTTGTATATGATGTCGCGGTATATGCATGCATGGGTACTTACCCAGAACACAGTATGGTACTGTCAAATAGGTGTAGCCTTTAATGGAAAACAGACTTATTTAAGAATTATGTAAATAACAGGTTTAAAGTCCACTTTAGATTCAGCGACACCTCCACGACAACATAAACTGGGTACTTTGCAATTTTCACATTCCTTTCAATCTGTGTCATTAAAGAAATGATAATATGTGTCATTAAAGAAATGATAATCTGTGTCATTTAAGAAATGATATCATTTTTTTCAGAAACGATATGTCTACATGTAAAATTTTGAATGATAGGAATGATAGCAACCTGCCTTGTGAAATAGGAGGATCCATAGCAACCTGCCTTGTGAAATAGGGGCTTCATAGCAACCTGCCTTGTGAAATAGGAGCTTCATAGCAACCTGCCTCGTGAAATAGGGGATTCATAGCAACCTGCCTTGTGAAATAGGAGCTTCATAGCAACCTGCCTCGTGAAATAGGGGATTCATAGCAACCTGCCATGTGAAATGGGAGGATTCATAGCAACCTGCCTTGTGAAATGGGAGGATTCATAGCAACCTGCCTTGTGAAATGGGAGGATTCATAGCAACCTGCCTTGTGAAATGGGAGGATTCATAGCAACCTGCCTTGTGAAATGGGAGGATTCATAGCAACCTGCCTTGTGAAATGGGAGGATTCATAGCAACCTACCTTGTGAAACGGGAGGATTCATAGCAACCTGCCTTGTGAAATGGGAGGATTCATAGCAACCTACCTTGTGAAATGGGAGGATTCATAGCAACCTGCCTTGTGAAATGGGAGGATTCATAGCAACCTGCCTTGTGAAATGGGGGGCTTCATAGCAACCTGCCTCGTGAAATAGGGGATTCATAGCAACCTGCCATGTGAAATGGGAGGATTCATAGCAACCTGCCTTGTGAAATGGGGGATTCATAGCAACCTGCCTTGGGAAATGGGAGGATTCATAGCAACCTGCCTTGTGAAATGGGGGATTCATAGCAACATGCCTCGTGAAATAGGGGATTCATAGCAACCTGCCATGTGAAATGGGAGGATTCATAGCAACCTGCCTTGTGAAATAGGGGATTCATAGCAACCTGCCTTGTAAAATGGGGAATTCATAGCAACCTGCCTTGTGAAATTCAATTCAATGCCCTTTTAAAACTGAGAAGTAAACATACATATTCGAAAAGATAATTAAATAATTAAAAATAATAATCAGAAACCTGATGTAATGTTCCATAATGGTGATAAACAAATGAAAGGATAGTAACTTGCACTATGGTATGATAGTAACTGGAATAATGTAATATCTTGAATAATGAAAGGATAGTAACCTGCATGTAGATATGATAGTATCTTGAATAATGAAAGGATAGTAACCTGCATGTAGATATGATAGTAACTTGAATAATGAAAGGATAATAACCTGCATTATGGTATGATAGTAACTGGAATAATGTAATATCTTGAATAATGAAAGGATAGTAACCTGCATGTAGATATGATAGTATCTTAAATAATGAAAGGATAGTAACCTGTATGTAGATATGATAGTAACTTGAATAATGAAAGGATAGTAACCTACATGTAGATATGATAGTATCTTGAATAATGAAAAGATAGTAACCTGCATGTAGATATGATAGTAACTTGAACAATGAAAGGATAGTAACCTGCATGTAGATATGATAATAACTTGAATAATGAAAGTATAGTAACCTACATGTAGATATAATAGTATCTTGAATAATGAAAGGATAGTAACCAGCATGTAGATATGATAGTAACTTGAATACTGGAAGGTTAGTAACCTGCATGTAGATATGATAGTATCTTGAATAGTGAAAGGTTAGTAACCTGCATGTAGATATGATAGTAACTTGAATAATGAAAGGATAGTAACCTGCATGTAGATATGATAGTATCTTGAATAATGAAAGGTTAGTAACCTGCATGTAGATATGATAGTATCTTGAATAGTGAAAGGATAGTAACCTGCATGTAGATATGATAGTATATTGAATAATGAAAGGTTAGTAACCTGCATGTAGATATGATAGTATCTTGAATAGTGAAAGGTTAGTAACCTGCATGTAGATATGATAGTAACTTGAATAATGAAAGGATAGTAACCTGCATGTAGATATGATAGTAACTTGAATAATGAAAGGATAGTAACCTGCATGTAGATATGATAGTATCTTGAATAATGAAAGGATAGTAACCTGCATGTAGATATGATAGTATCTTGAATAATGAAAGGATAGTAACCTGCATTATGATATGATAGTAACTTGAATAATGAAAGGATAGTAACCTGCATGTAGATATGATAGTATCTTGAATAATGAAAGGATAGTAACCTGCATGTAGATATGATAGAATCTTGAATAATGAAAGGATAGTAACCTGCATGTAGATATGATAGTATCTTGAATAATGAAAGGATAGTAACCTGCATGTAGATATGATAGTATCTTGAATAATGAAAGGATAGTAACCTGCATGTAGATATGATAGTATCTTGAATAATGAAAGGATAGTAACCTGCATGTAGATATGATAGTAACTTGAATAACGAAAGGATAGTAACCTGCATGTAGATATGATAGTATCTTGAATAATGAGAGGATAGTAACCTGCATGTAGATATGATAGTAACTTGAATAATGAAAGGATAGTAACCTGCATGTAGATATGATAGTAACTTGAACAATGAAAGGATAGTAACCTGCATGTAGATATGATAGTATCTTGAATAATGAAAGGATTGTAACCTGCATGTAGATATGATAGTATCTTGAATAATGAAAGGATAGTAACCTGCATGTAGATATGATAGTATCTTGAATAATGAAAGGATAGCAACCTGCATGTAGATATGATAGTATCTTGAATAATGAAAGGATAGCAACCTGCATGTAGATATGATAGTATCTTGAATAATGAAAGGATAGTAACCTGCATGTAGATATGATAATAACTTTAATAATGAAAGGATAGTAACTTGCACGTAGATATGATAGTAACATGAATAATGAAAGGATAGTAACCTGCATGTAGATATAATAGTATCTTGAATAATGAAAGGATAATAATAATAATAAAATTTGTATAGCGCTGATACCAGACAAAGTCTGTTCATAGCGCTGTGTTCAGGACGTGTGCCCTGAAGAGGTGAGTCTTCAGTCTATTCTTGAAGGAGGAGACTGAAGTGCTTGTCCTAATTTCAGTAGGCAAGGAGTTCCAGAGTCTGGGGCCCACAGATGAAAAGGCCCTGTCACCTACTGTCCTTAGCCTAGTTTTAGGTACTTGTAGATGGGTGCCGTCGTTGGATCTTAGGCAACGTTCCCCATCTTTGATTTGGAGTAGATCCCGTAAGTAAGGCGGAGCCTTACCATTCAGGGCCTTCCAGGTTAGGAGAAGGATTTTAAATTCAATTCTCGCATGTACAGGGAGCCAGTGCAATTCCTGTAGTTTTCCTGAGATGTGGTCGAACTTCCTAATTTTTCCTACAACGCGTGCTGCAGAGTTTTGGAGGTATTGCAGCTTCCTAATATCAGTTTTAGGAAGACCAGCCAGTAGGCCATTGCCATAGTCCAGAGTAGATGTAACAAAAGCATGGGTTAGTGTTACAGCAGTCTTCTCGTCTAGACAATGTCTGATGGCTGCTAGATTCCTGATATGATAATAACCCTTCTGACACATTTTTCTGATCTGAGCCTTCATGTCCATGTTTGAGTCAAATGTGATACCAAGATCCACCACAGACTCACTGGGAGAAATATCCGAGTCACCGACCCTGATAGTGTCAGGAATGCTACTGCTGGTAGCAGTATTGTACTTGTCAGTACATATGAGCATCTCTGTCTTTCCATCATTTATCTTCATCTTATTAGATATGAGGAAATTTCTGACTTCACAGACACATTCTTCTAGTTTGTGTCTGCTGATGTCCCCCTGGTGTGGGGAAGTGTGGTCAACAGGGATGTAGATCTGAGTGTCATCAGCATAGATATGATAGCTCAGACCATACTTGGCCAGAATGTCTGAGAGGGGTGTCATGTAGATGGTGAACAGTATGGGTCCCAGAACTGAGCCCTGTGGGACTCCATATCTTATGGACTTCAGGCATGACCTATGGGTTCCAACCTTCACACATTGTCTCCTGTTACTAAGATAAGACCTAATCCAGGAGAGGGCATGACCTTTGACATTACATCTGGTCTCCAGCCTATCAAATAGGATTTGATGGTCAATGGTGTCAAAGGCAGCAGAGAGGTCTAGTAACAATAAGATGACTGCCTTTTTATTGTCTAGAGCATACAAGATATCATTTTGAACCTTTAACAAAGCAGTTTCAGTGCTGTGATGTTCCTTATAGGCAGACTGGAACTTGTCAGTAAGGCCATTCCTTACAAGATGAGGGACTAATTGGTTGGCTACTGCCCTTTCAGTTAACTTTGAGATGAAAGTCAGGTTTGAAACAGGCCTGTAGTTCTTCTCAATTAGTTCAAGACCCAGTTTCTTCAGCAGAGGTGTTATAATGGCAATCTTCATATTTTCTGATACTTCCGATTCCATCAGTGATTTATTAATAATGGAAGTAATTAATGGAAGAAGATCATCTAGGAGGTCAAGCAGGAGCCAGGTTGGGATAGGATCCAACTCACATGATTTCTTTGCAGACATCTTGATTAATTTACGCACGTCGTCTATGGTCAAAGGTATGAACCTATTCAGACATGCTGTACTATTGTTCGTAGTGTCACCTGGTGGCAGATTCTGGCTAACTGGCGCCATATCTATTTCCTGGCGTATCCTTTCAATTTTCTCTAGAAAGAATGTGTTAAACTTCTCAGCTTGAGAGACGTCACAGTCAGTTTGGGGCATTGGTGTGTCCTTTTTCTTGTGCATGACTGTGTCTATGACTCTAAAAAGTTTTTTTGGGTCATGTTTATTTTCCTCAACCAGGTTGGAAAAGTATGCAGATTGGGCCGATTTCAGCAAGGAATTATACTTATTTCTCTGAGACTTGTATAATTCATTATCAATCTGAGAATCAGTCTTGTTCATTTTCCTCTCAAGTTTCCTCTTGAGAGACTTTTCCTGCTTTAATTGATCACTCATCCAAGGGACAGGCTTACGTTGAGTGACTTTGGCATGTTTGGTGGGAGCATGTTTGTCCATGAGTGATGTGAGTTTCTGGTCATAGTAATCCACCATGTCACTCAGTGATAGGTGTTCCCATCTACCAGTTGTACTAGTTAGGGATTTGATGTCATCTCTTAGGGATTGGAGGTCCAGTCCCTTAAAGTTCCTGTACTTGATCCATTTTTTGGGTGGTTTGGGGGGTGAGATACCCAGGTATAGCTTAATCATTTTATGATCAGATATGTACTCATCCACCAGGTGGCTCTTGAGAAACTTATTCCCCTTGAAAGTGATGATGAGATCAAGGGTGTTCCCTAACCTATGGGTTGGTTCATGCACCCATTGGTTCATGTCAAAGGTGGAGAGAATGTCATTGAACTTTATGACGTCAGGTTTATTAGGTTTGTTGACGTGGAAATTGTAGTCACCTAAAAAGATGACTTCATGACTAAAAGAACCATAATGTGCCACCAGCTGAGTAAACTCATCATAAAACTCAGAATAGGTGTACCTATTCCCATCTGATGGTTCAGGTCTGTAAATCATTACAAAGGTGAATTTCTTCCCTTTGATTAGCAGGGATGCTTCCAGAAGCTCCATGGTCCTAACATTGGGTTGGGTCAACCTATTGGTTTTGAAGGGGAGTTCCGCACGATGCAACACACCCAGTCCTCCTCCCAGGCGTCCAATTCGTGGGAATGACTGAAACTTGAGAGCTCCCTTCTCAAGTTCATTCCTCACCCTCTCTTCATTGATATCATGTAACCATGTTTCTGTCACAAAGAGGGCATCCAGGTTATGCTCAGAGAAGTAGTCTTTCACTAGAAGAACTTTCCCTTGGATGCTTTGGACATTACAGGATCCAATTATGAGTTTATTAGCAGAGGTAAGCGAAATTGATTTGGCCCCTATACCATTAGCTCGTGCGCCCTTCCGGCGAGTTGTGTCAGACGCGCAAGTTGGAGGCAGACTTTCAATGGCCGTGCTGATAGTAACCAGCATGTAGATATGATAGTATCTTGAATAATGAAAGGATAGTAACCTGCATGTAGATATGATAGTATCTTGAATAATGAAAGGATAGTAACCAGCATGTAGATATGATAGCATCTTGAATAGTGAAAGGATAGTAACCTGCATGTAGATATAATAGTATCTTGAATAATGAAAGGATAGTAACCAGCATGTAGATATGATAGTATCTTGAATAGTGAAAGGATAGTAACCTGCATGTAGATATGATAGTATCTTGAATAATGAAAGGATAGTAACCTGCATGTAGAGATGATAGTATCTTGAATAATGAAAGGATAGTAACCTGCACGTAGATATGATAGTATCTTGAATAATGAAAGGATAGTAACCTGCACGTAGATATGATAGTATCTTGAATAATGAAAGGATAGTAACCTGCATGTAGATATGATAGTAACATGAATAATGAAAGGATAGTAACCTGCATGTAGATATGATAGTATCTTGAATAATGAAAGGATAGTAACCAGCATGTAGATATGAAAGTAACTTGAATAATGAAAGGATAGTAACCTGCACGTAGATATGATAGTATCTTGAATAATGAAAGGATAGTAACCTGCATGTAGATATGATAGTAACTTGAATAATGAAAGTATAGTAACCTGCATGTAGATATGATAGTAACTTGAATAATGAAAGGATAGTAACCTGCATGTAGATATGAGAGTATCTTGAATAATGAAAGGATAGTAACCTGCATGTAGATATGATAGTATCTTGAATAGTGAAAGGATAGTAACCTGCATGTAGATATGATAGTAACTTGAATAATGAAAGGATAGTAACCTGCATGTAGATATGATAGTATATTGAATAATGAAAGGATAGTAACCTGCATGTAGATATGATAGTATCTTGAATAATGAAAGGATAGTAACCTGCTCGTAGATATGATAGTAACTTGAATAATGAAAGGATAGTAACCTGCATGTAGATATGATAGTATATTGAATAATGAAAGGATAGTAACCTGCATGTAGATATGATAGTATCTTGAATAATGAAAGGATAGTAACCTGCTCGTAGATATGATAGTAACTTGAATAATGAAAGGATAGTAACCTGCATGTAGATATGATAGTATCTTGAATAATGAAAGGATAGTAACCTGCATGTAGATATGCTGGTAACTTGAATAATGAAAGGATAGTAACCTGCATGTAGATATGATAGTATCTTGAATAATGAAAGGATAGTAACCTGCTCGTAGATATGATAGTAACTTGAATAATGAAAGGATAGTAACCTGCTCGTAGATATGATAGTATCTTGAATAATGAAAGGATAGTAACCTGCATGTAGATATGATAGTAACTTGAATAATGAAAGGTTAGTAACCTGCATTATGGTATGATAGTAACTTGAATAATGAAAGGATAGTAACCTGCATGTAGATATGATAGTATCTTGAATAATGAAAGGATAGTAACCTGCACGTAGATATGATAGTATATTGAATAATGAAAGGATAGTAACCTGCATGTAGATATGATAGTATCTTGAATAATGAAAGGATAGTAACCTGCATGTAGATATGATAGTAACTTGAATAATGAAAGGATAGTAACCTGCACGTAGATATGATAGTATATTGAATAATGAAAGGATAGTAACCTGCATGTAGATATGATAGTATCTTGAATAATGAAAGGATAGTAACCTGCTCGTAGATATGATAGTAACTTGAATAATGAAAGGATAGTAACCTGCATGTAGATATGATAGTAACTTGAATAATGAAAGGATAGTAACCTGCATGTAGATATGATAGTAACTTGAATAATGAAAGGATAGTAACCTGCATGTAGATATGATAGTAACTTGAATAATGAAAGTATAGCAACCTGCATGTAGATATGATAGTAACTTGAATAATGAAAGGATAGTAACCTGCATGTAGATATGATAGTAACTTGAATAATGAAAGGATAGTAACCTGCATGTAGATATGATAGTAACTTGAATAATGAAAGGTTAGTAACCTGCATTATGGTATGATAGTAACTTGAATAATGAAAGTATAGTAACCTGCATTATGGTATGATAGTAACTTGAATAATGAAAGTATAGTAACCTGCATTATGGTATGATAGTAACTTGAATAATGAAAGTATAGTAACCTGCATGTAGATATGATAGTAACTTGAATAATGAAAAGATAGTAACCTGCATGTTGATATGATAGTATCTTGAATAATGAAAGGATAGTAACCTGCAAGTTACTTGAATACTGGATGGATAGTAACCTGCATTTTGATGTGATATTAACTTGAATAATTAATAGATAGAAACCTGCATGTTGTTTCAATGATCGGCCAACAAACCCCAGCTTTTGACGTGACACAAGGCAGGAGAACCGGTGATATTTTGGCAAAGAAGTGAATATATTGAAGGCTATTTTAGGTATATATTTATAGCCATGCATGTCAAATGCGTGTAAAACATGTCATTCTAAACAGTGGTATTATACTCAGAAATCATACTCCTTTACTGGAACTAAAGAACTTAAACATTTTCTGATTTCTAAACCTTTATATAATTGATATAATTGTTGTGGTGAGCGTTGGTTTTATCGCAATTGTTTAATAGTGTTCTTTGCTTTGAGACCAAAGACGTTTATAAGTGTGGATAAGTGTGGAATATTTTTAGATATTTACATTGAATTTCGCCATATATAACTCTTTCTTTTTTTATAACTATAATCTACTCAATATATTCAATCACTTGCCTCTTCTATAATTGTACGTTAAGTATGACCATTTTAACTCAAGGCCAAAACAACGTGGACAAGATGTTTCGGTATAGTTATTTCCATCACATACTCCAGGAATTTCTGCCATATGCTTGCCATGAATTTCTATTCCTGAACATATGATCCACAGAGGGCAGCACCAACCTAACATCGGAGAACAAATGATTCACAGATGGCAGCACCAATCTAACATCGGAGAACAAATGATCCACAGATGGCAGCACCAACCTAACATCGGTGAACAAATGATCCACAGATGGCAGCACCAATCTAACATCGGAGAACATATGATCCACAGATGGCAGCACCAACCTAACATCGGAGAACATATGATCCACAGATGGCAGCCCCAACCTATGGCAGCACCAACCTAACATCGGAGAACAAATGATCCACAGATGGCAGCACCAACGTCAACCTAACATCGGAGAAAATATGATCCACAGATGGCAGCACCTACCTAACATCAGAGAACAAATGATCCACAGATGGCAGCACCAATCTAACATCTGGACATTCCTTCACGAAATAAACAATGTAAATACTACATATTTAAACCATCAAATTTTGTTGATCAAAGACATTTTTTCTACATTGTGACCAAAATAGTGTGAATATATAAACGAATCAAATCCACGGACATATTAAGTGTTGAGATGAATGCTTTGGTGTTAATGCCCCACCATGGCCAGCCATTTTGCACCAAGATTTAGCTCATACGAATTGACGACGTTTGGACGTGTCTGGCAGACGATCATGTTCGACAACCTTGTCCAACCCAAAGTAGTACTGATATTAATGTCTATCTGACTAAAGTTCTTGCAACCAGGCTGGTCGGTCTAAAGAGGATGAGTATATCATTGAACGGTACACCACTTTGCCTCCATTTGTTCTTGCTAATTACCATGTGCTAATGTTTGGCCTCATGGCCAACTAACTTGAAGATATGAAAAATTCATATTTGTTTTATTTTTTATGTTTTCTGCGTTTGCAAAAAAATAATTTAATTCTATATGTTCTGACTTGCATGTCACTCAAATAAAATCCCAATACGATTTCATGAAGATTCAGTCATGGGTTTAAAATTTCGAGCAAGTTATTGTTAGTGTTCTCCAGTCACCAATCCAATCGGCAAGCCCCGAGGTCATTGTGGGCATCTAAATTTTAGACTGTTAATTGTTTACCAGATGGGCCAATGGATTTTCGAGGTCAACCTTGAGCATTTTATCTAAGAGAAATTTAATTTGGGACAAAAATGTGAGTGCATCAGACAAGCCTAATCTATTTCTAATGGGAGCGCCCCCTACCGATAATGGGAGCGCCCCCCCCCCCCCCCACCCAAGATAATGGCAGCGCCCCTACCCAGGATAATGGCAGCGCCCCCTACCTCGGAGAATAGCAGCGCCCCCTACCTGGGAGAATGGGAGCGCCCCTACCAGGAGAATGGGAGGGCCCCCTACCAGGATAATGGGAGCGCCCCTACCAGGATAATGGGAGTGCCCCCTAACCAGGATAATGGGAGTGCCCCTTCCAGGATAATGGGAGTGCCCCCTACCCAGGATAATGGGAGCGCCCCTGCCAGGATAATGGGAGTGCCCCCTACCCAGGATAATGGGAGCGCCCCCTACCTAGGAGAATGTGAGCGCCCCCTACCCAGGATAATGGGAGCGCCCCTACCCAGGATAATGGGAGCGCCCCTACCCAGGAGAATGGAAGCACCCCTACCAGGAGAATGGGAGCGCCCCCTACTTAGGAGAATGGGAGCACCCCCTACCCAGGATAATGGGAGCGCCCCCTACCCAGGAGAATTGGTGTGCACCCTACCCAGGAGAATGGGAGCACCCCCTACCCAGGATAATGGGAGCACCCCTACCAGGATAATGGGAGCGCCCCTACCCAGGAGAATGGGAGCACCCCTACCAGGAGAATGGGAGCGCCCCCTACCTAGGAGAATGTGAGCGCCCCCTACCCAGGATAATGGGAGCGCCCCTACCCAGGATAATGGGAGCGCCCCTACCCAGGAGAATGGAAGCACCCCTACCAGGAGAATGAGAGCGCCCCCTACTTAGGAGAATGAGAGCGCCCCCTACTTAGGAGAATGGGAGCGCCCCCTACCCAGGAGAATTGGTGTGCACCCTACCCAGGATAATGGGAGCACCCCTACCAGGATAATGGGAGCGCTCCTTCCAGGACAATGGGAGCGCACCCTACCCAGGAGAATGGGAGCGCCCCCTACCCGGGAGAATGGGAGTGCACCCTACCCAGGAGAATTGGAGCACCCCCCACCCAGGAGAATGGGAGCGCCCCTACCAGGAGAATGGCAGCGCCCCCTACCCAGGATAATGGGAGCGCCCCTACCCAGGATAATGGGAGCGTCCCCTACCCAGGAGAATAGGAGCGCCCCCTGCTGGGGAGAATGGCGGCGCCCCCTACCCAGGAGAATGGGAGCGCCCCCTGCCGGAGAGAATGGGAGTGCCCCCTACCCGGGATCAAAGTAATAAACATGGTTTATGGTATTCAAATATCAGCAAACAGTGCACACAGCTCTTAGGACGTTATGGAAATTATATGTCGACCCAATATAAAATGCCTACTTAATCTTGGCTAATTCTGGTCTATAATAGAACTAAGCTTGAAAGCACAATATTTACGTTTTCAAGTCAGTTTTCCCTTATCAACAGTTTACCATTTTTTGTTGTTGTTTTATGTCCTTTCAGATGCTTTACCCAACCCAAATCTATTCTTACTTGTATGATTGAGACGAAATCCAGTCTGCTTCACATGTACATTAACTAATATTGGTTTTTGAATATCAACGTTGCTTATAGATATTTAGAGAGATATTGAGCTAAATTTTAAATTTTAAAATTCTGATCTATTGTTTTCGTTAAACTGACAACCTAATTGGTTTGATTGTGGTAATGGCATAAAAACATCAGCAAATAGCATCTACTAATAATGATTGCAACTAAATCTGTTAATTTTTGTTATGATCGCTTTAATAAAATGTTTTGAAAATAACAAAAAATTATATTCCAAAGCTTTTACCACTTTATACATGTTTTTAAGAGTATTTCATTGTCCATATCACATTTTAAAGCTTTTAAAACAAAATATTGTTTATGATGTAGCATTTATGAATTCATGATGCAGTTTTTTATTGTTCAATTTTAATTAAATTTAAATGATGACATAACATTTTGTTAGTCAATTTATCTATGATGGCTCAAATATTGGCAGGGATATAAATTACATTTTCTTTTAGTCAGTTTTGACAGTATTGACTGAATATCACGGTATATTTTTTCTAATCCGCCAATGTATTTGCACCAGTAACAAAAAATAAACTGGATTGAAAAGAATTACTAAAACGTGTTTTCACCACAGTCTGGGTGGTAGCTGCAATATTAACTCATTTTAATAACTTTCTTATTCAGATGGTATGATTGTACAAATCTTTTCATAAGATCGTCTAAACTCAGAAAAAATAGATCTATACGCTCATAATCAGTGAAACAAGGAGAACATATCATTCGCTCTAAATCATGGTTTTGTCATGTCAATATTGTTTTAAAAATTATTACGTCGAAACTCTATTATCTTACGCCTATACGTATAGCTATATGGCGTCAAAATCACAATGCTAACGGCGGTAACTATGCCCGGGTAAATATGATGCCCCCTTTGATCTCATGACGTAGCGTAAATAAATTTAGTCCGCAGGTTACTATTTTTAAGAGCGGGGCACTGAATACTGGTGACAGGCTTCTATTTTACCTGATATAATTCCAAAGGTCGTTTACACAAACATCTCGCGGGTGTAACGACAAGTCTTCAAATGACATGTATTGGAGGATAAATACATAAATGGATCATATCTGGATTATTTGTGCACGACACAGCATTTTTAAGTTGTCTTTCTGACTTGTCTCCCTCTGAGACCATGTCCCTCTAGTGGTAAACTGTGGCAAAACATAATTACCACTAGATGGCACTAGATAACGATCCAAATCAAAGAAATGTGTGAATGAAAAATAAAATCGGACACAATATTTTACTTTTCACCATCTGCCAGTTTTGGATCCCCATAACAAATTATATCAAATAAAGAAACACGTTTATAATGTCAACATCAGATAATTTATACGATCGCAATATTGGACTCTTCATGATATTATTTTGACCAATCACAAAGAAGACACTTCAATCGGTGCGAGCTTCATATGACCTAAATTTTCGTCACTCCCATAATCGTGAGCCGGCAAAATTTCTATATTTTATGTCATTTGTAGGGTTATTTACCATCGGATGAAAGATGATATTGTTAGAAATACACAACAGAATTATAGCAGATACATTATTGCAGAAATTTGAGAACGCTTTAGCAGGGTAAGTTGGTTAATTGCCTTTGAAACGAACCCGGAACTCGGCGGAAGTAACTTCAAATAACATTGATTTCCCTAACCCAGTCTACACAGTGATAATAGTGACACTGGCTGCAGTTTTTGACAGTCTCCGAAGCTTCACATTATGATTTCTCTTACCAAAATGACAGTTGAGGATAATTTAGATTTCTGTTTCACTTTTGTTCAAACTGAACTACACATTTGTATAACAACCATCACATGCAGGATGTGACATCAAATATTAATCCCTAAAGGACGAGCCCACTTAAAATTAAATTCTCAACATCAATTGGCAGGATAGGTTACAATTCGATTGCTGGTTACCATCTTGTTTTTATTTTTATATACATATGATTGTATTTTAGAGAGTTTTTGTGTAATTTTGATTTTTTGTGCACTTCTGGCATGTTTTCTATGGGGCAAGATGGCAACCCGCAGGCCTTTTTAGGTTTCAAGGTTTTTGTAGTTTCTGACCATAGGCCGATTGCCGATCTCCATGTTGTTTCTTCCCCCGTTGAAAAGTACACACCAGAACTGTACAGCTTTACCAGAAGTCCAGAACTGTACAACTCCTCTATATTTAATCATTAGTTGAAGAGATTGGCAGGGGGCCCATGTAATTTATCTGATCTTGAAATTAGTCATCTCAAATAATAATTTTTTAAAGCAAATATTATAAATGGCAAAGTTCCATCTTGGAAAATATGTAAGCACCTGATTTGATGCAAGATGTTGTTCTGGGAAAAAACTGCACAACATTGAAAGGTTAAACTTGTGCCTCTCTGGAATGGGGAATATTTCAGATTTGCACAAAAATAAACAACAATAAACATTCAGTATTGAAGTTTATCTTGTTGCTTGGCTATGTCATCATAAGGTATAAAATAACAAAGATCATAAAATAACAAAGATCATGGACGGTAATTGTGCTGGGGTCAACCGTAAATGATACAAGTGGCCTGAATTCATTACCACGATTACATTGTGACAAGTTGCAGCCCAAGCGAATGTCACAAAATGATGTCATTTAGTCCAAGTAGTGGTGATGTTGATGTCCTTCGCGTCCATCGCATCCATCACGGGTGGTGCATGATGATTATTGTGCCACAACTGCTTGAGTCAGCCACATGATACAAGAGATGTTGCCAACTATTCAAATCAAATCATTGACATTTCTCTGTTCACAATAATCTCAAGCTGAGAAGCTTGAAGATTTCTATACGATGGTCAGTAGATTTAAACAAAAAAAAATCTTAAAGGAGGGAAGTATTTTGAAGTGTATAAAATACATACAGATTTCTTAAGCTGATGCTAAGTAGCTGGATCTTAGTTTTTCTACTTAGACATATATATATCGTTTTGTGTGGCCTATTAACAAATTCAAAGGATTAAGAAAGTGGGTCAGATTGTTCAGTATGTAATTTGAAGCATGTATGTTTTTCTCTCCATGGATGGTTGAACAAGGCTGCTAATAATATCAAGATTATAGAACAGTAACAGTTCTTTCAATTTATATTTCAAAAATATAGATCTGTTATATTTTAAATATTTATCAGACCAAGATATAATGAGATAAAATATATATGGATATTAAAATGTTAACTTTTTAAAATGGTTACAAACAATAGGCATATTAAGGGAAAAAGGTCAGTCAATCATTTGTGTTTTAGACTTTTAGTTGAAAAGCCCCTAGCCCACTTTTATGAGAAAAACAAATATGTGAATTTATATCAGTGTAAAATATTTCAGAGACTAGATATGATTTGAATGAAGATGGGATTAGTGATAATGTCAAGTAGGAGGCCAGTTGTGTAATTATGTCCTGCCAGGATACTGTTCCGAGGGAATGTGTCCTGGTCCGCTGTATATTATACAGTCCGTGTTGATTTGTCAGTCTATCTATCCTGGTTATCACCTCTGTAGCCTCACTATGATTACAGCGCCGACTCATCGTATGTGCTCACCATATCAAAGATAAATAGACAGCAAATATACAGAACATGGAGAAGATTGTGAAGAATAGGATAGAGTCATTATAAACATTGGTCAGCATTAGCCATTGGGTCTGTCTCATTTATTTTGAATGAAGATGGCTTCTTGAGTCACAGAATGAGTCAGAGAATAGCAAAAATATATTTCAGAGACTAGCAAAGATATGTTTAGAGTTAATTACTTGTATGATCCCACATGGAATTCTTTTCTCTTAGCTTGTTTTGAAGATGAGTATTAATAATACTGAGCACAAGCACTCAAATCCTGAGGGATTTTTGGAACCCAGACCATTATGATCTTGTCGTTTTAAATTCTGCTGGCCCCAATTTTATTGAATAAATAGACATCAAATATCTTCCATGTATTATGTCATATATATATAAATCTTACGATTCATTGTTTTATGTTATCGGTCAGTCTACTTTAAGTATCTAATTATCTATATGCTTTGATTTCCAGGAACAAACCAGATCTTGTGGATATTACAATAGCAGGTAAGAATATACCTTATATTCAGATCCCTTGAGTGCCACCTGGTGGAATGGTTGGCGGTTTAGGGGTACCGTATTTACTCAAATATAGGACGAGAAATTAGGACCCAAACCTTTAGTCAATGTTTGGGGAGGGGGGCGTCTTATACATGAGGGCAACCTTCAGGCGTAATAAACTTCGCTCATACTGTCTTGATGCAAACTCCCCCAACGGGGATATAATTAATATCTTTGACTTATAATACACAAAAAAAGATTCTACCACGTGTCACCAGCAGTCCGCCTCCATTTAGTAAGTGTATATCATGCATAACACTACTTAAATATGCATACATAATACAAGGCTGCCATTTTAAAAAGGGGAAGTGACGGGGAGAAGCTCTTATTTTTGGCACGAAAACTATCGGAGTGCCACAACAGTATATTAACTCACATTGAAATATTGATATATTGCGCAATGATGGATCCCCAACTTTTTTAGGAAGAACTGACATGAATTTGGGGGGGGTCATCTTATACACAGTGTTATCCTATATTTGAGTAAATACGGTATATTATTTATTATTTACCAGGCTTTAATTTGATTATTCATTTTATATATCATAATCTTGCATCCTAGTTACTGATGTATATAATTACTCTATGTTTCAGATTTTGATGGAGTTTTATATCATATTTCAAATCCAGATGGAGATAAAAGTAAAGTTAGGGTAAGCATAAAGTTAAAAAATCTGATTACTAGAAAAGGAGTGATCAAGTTATCCATATTTTTTTTATTATCCATACTAAAGTATACACTATATTTATAGTAATCACACACACACACACACACACACACACACACACACACATATATATATATGATATATAACATATGATATATAACATATGATATGATATAAAATAAAATTCATTTGATTTTATATTAATTCCTGAAGGAGAGAAAAGAAGGTATTTAATCTTGTAAAATGTTACTTTTACATTGCAACAATGTATATGTTTGTTTTCAGGTGAGCATATCACTCAAGTTTTACCAGGACTTACAAGAGCATGGAGCTGACGATCTCGTCCAACGGGAATATGGTGCCTACCTCACCGCCACAGAAGATGGTAAGTACCGTGTGCCTACCTCACCGCCACAGAAGATGGTAAGTACCGTGTATAGAGCCTACCTCACTGCCACAGAAGATGGTAAGTACCGTGTGCCTACCTCACCGCCACAGAAGATGGTAAGTACCGTGTGCCTACCTCACTGCCACAGAAGATGGTAAGTACCGTGTGCCTACCTCACCGCCACAGAAGATGGTAAGTACCGTGTATAGTGCCTACCTCACTGCCACAGAAGATGGTAAGTACCGTGTGCCTACCTCACCGCCACAGAAAATGTAAGTACCATGTATAGAGCCTACCTCACCGTCACAGAAGATGGTAAGTACCGTGTGCCTACCTCACCACCACAGAAGATGGTAAGTACCGTGTATAGTGCCTACCTCACTGCCACAGAAGATGGTAAGTACCGTGTGCCTACCTCACCGCCACAGAAGATGGTAAGTACCGTGTGCCTACCTCACCGTCACAGAAGATGGTAAGTACCGTGTATAGAGCCTACCTCACCACCACAGAAGATGGTAAGTACCGTGTGCCTACCTCACCGCCACAGAAGATGGTAAGTACCGTGTGCCTACCTCACCGTCACAGAAGATGGTAAGTACCGTGTGCCTACCTCACCGCCACAGAAGATGGTAAGTACCGTGTGCCTACCTCACCGTCACAGAAGATGGTAAGTACCGTGTATAGAGCCTACCTCACCACCACAGAAGATGGTAAGTACCGTGTGCCTACCTCACCGCCACAGAAGATGGTAAATACCGTGTGCCTACCTCACCGTCACAGAAGATGGTAAGTACCGTGTATAGAGCCTACCTCACCGTCACAGAAGATGGTAAGTACCGTGTATAGTGCCTACCTCACCGTCACAGAAGATGGTAAGTACCGTGTATAGTGCCTACCTCACCGTCACAGAAGATGGTAAGTACCGTGTATAGAGCCTACCTCACCACCACAGAAGATGGTAAGTACCGTGTGCCTACCTCACCACCACAGAAGATGGTAAGTACCATGTATAGAGCCTACCTCACCACCACAGAAGATGGTAAGTACCGTGTGCCTACCTCATCGTCACAGAAGATGGTAAGTACCGTGTATAGAGCCTACCTCACCACCACAGAAGATGGTAAGTACCGTGTATAGAGCCTACCTCACTGCCACAGAAGATGGTAAGTACCGTGTGCCTACCTCACCGCCACAGAAGATGGTAAGTACCGTGTATAGTGCCTACCTCACTGCCACAGAAGATGGTAAGTACCGTGTGCCTACCTCACCGCCACAGAAAATGTAAGTACCATGTATAGAGCCTACCTCACCGTCACAGAAGATGGTAAGTACCGTGTGCCTACCTCACCGCCACAGAAGATGGTAAGTACCGTGTGCCTACCTCACCGCCACAGAAGATGGTAAGTACCGTGTATAGTGCCTACCTCACTGCCACAGAAGATGGTAAGTACCGTGTGCCTACCTCACCGCCACAGAAAATGTAAGTACCATGTATAGAGCCTACCTCACCGTCACAGAAGATGGTAAGTACCGTGTGCCTACCTCACCACCACAGAAGATGGTAAGTACCGTGTATAGAGCCTACCTCACTGCCACAGAAGATGGTAAGTACCGTGTGCCTACCTCACCGCCACAGAAGATGGTAAGTACCGTGTGCCTACCTCACTGCCACAGAAGATGGTAAGTACCGTGTGCCTACCTCACCGCCACAGAAGATGGTAAGTACCGTGTATAGTGCCTACCTCACTGCCACAGAAGATGGTAAGTACCGTGTGCCTACCTCACCGCCACAGAAAATGTAAGTACCATGTATAGAGCCTACCTCACCGTCACAGAAGATGGTAAGTACCGTGTGCCTACCTCACCACCACAGAAGATGGTAAGTACCGTGTATAGAGCCTACCTCACCACCACAGAAGATGGTAAGTACCGTGTGCCTACCTCACCGCCACAGAAGATGGTAAGTACCGTGTGCCTACCTCACCGCCACAGAAAATGGTAAGTACCGTGTGCCTACCTCACCGCCACAGAAGATGGTAAGTACCGTGTGCCTACCTCACCGTCACAGAAGATGGTAAGTACCGTGTATAGAGCCTACCTCACCACCACAGAAGATGGTAAGTACCGTGTATAGAGCCTACCTCACTGCCACAGAAGATGGTAAGTACCGTGTGCCTACCTCACCGCCACAGAAGATGGTAAGTACCGTGTATAGTGCCTACCTCACTGCCACAGAAGATGGTAAGTACCGTGTGCCTACCTCACCGCCACAGAAAATGTAAGTACCATGTATAGAGCCTACCTCACCGTCACAGAAGATGGTAAGTACCGTGTGCCTACCTCACCACCACAGAAGATGGTAAGTACCGTGTGCCTACCTCACCGCCACAGAAGATGGTAAGTACCGTGTATAGAGCCTACCTCACCGCCACAGAAGATGGTAAGTACCGTGTGCCTACCTCACCGCCACAGAAGATGGTAAGTACCGTGTGCCTACCTCACCGCCACAGAAGATGGTAAGTACCGTGTATAGTGCCTACCTCACCGCCACAGAAGATAGTAAGTACCGTGTATAGAGCCTACCTCACCACCACAGAAGATGGTAAGTACCATGTATAGAGCCTACCTCACCACCACAGAAGATGGTAAGTACCGTGTATAGAGCCTACCTCACCACCACAGAAGATGGTAAGTACCGTGTGCCTACCTCACCACCACAGAAGATGGTAAGTACCGTGTATAGTGCCTACCTCACCACCACAGAAGATGGTAAGTACCGTGTATAGAGCCTACCTCACCGTCACAGAAGATGGTAAGTACCGTGTATAGTGCCTACCTCACCGCCACAGAAGATGGTAAGTACCGTGTATAGAGCCTACCTCACCGCCACAGAAGATGGTAAGTACCGTGTATAGTGCCTACCTCACCACCACAGAAGATGGTAAGTACCGTGAGCCTACCTCACCACCACAGAAGGTGGTAAGTACCGTGTGCCTACCTCACCGCCACAGAAGATGGTAAGTACCGTGTGCCTACCTCACCACCACAGAAGATGGTAAGTACCGTGAGCCTACCTCACCACCACAGAAGATGGTAAGTACCGTGTGCCTACCTCACCGCCACAGAAGATGGTAAGTACCGTGTGCCTACCTCACCACCACAGAAGATGGTAAGTACCGTGTGCCTACCTCACCACCACAGAAGATGGTAAGTACCGTGTATAGAGCCTACCTCACCACCACAGAAGATGGTAAGTACCGTGTATGGTGCCTACCTCACCACCACAGAAGATGGTAAGTACCGTGTATGGTGCCTACCTCACCACCACAGAAGATGGTTAGTACCGTGTATGGTGCCTACCTCACCACAACAGAAGATGGTAAGTACCGTGTATAGTGCCTACCTCACCGCCACAGAAGATGGTAAGTACCGTGTATAGTGCCTACCTCACCGCCACAGAAGATGGTAAGTACCGTGTATAGTGCCTACCTCACCGCCACAGAAGATGGTAAGTACCGTGTATAGTGCCTACCTCACCGCCACAGAAGATGGTAAGTACCGTGTATAGTGCCTACCTCACCGCCACAGAAGATGGTAAGTACCGTGTGCCTACCTCACCGCCACAGAAGATGGTAAGTACCGTGTATAGTGCCTACCTCACCGCCACAGAAGATGGTAAGTACCGTGTGCCTACCTCACCGCCACAGAAGATGGTAAGTACCGTGTGCCTACCTCACCGCCACAGAAGATGGTAAGTACCGTGTATAGTGCCTACCTCGCCACCACAGAAGATGGTAAGTACCGTGTATAGTGCCTACCTCACCACCACAGAAGATGGTAAGTACCGTGTGCCTACCTCACCGCCACAGAAGATGGTAAGTACCGTGTGCCTACCTCACCGCCACAGAAGATGGTAAGTACCGTGTGCCTACCTCACCGCCACAGAAGATGGTAAGTACCGTGTATAGTGCCTACCTCGCCACCACAGAAGATGGTAAGTACCGTGTATAGTGCCTACCTCACCACCACAGAAGATGGTAAGTACCGTGTATAGTGCCTACCTCACCACCACAGAAGATGGTAAGTACCGTGTGCCTACCTCACCGCCACAGAAGATGGTAAGTACCGTGTGCCTACCTCACCGCCACAGAAGATGGTAAGTACCGTGTATAGAGCCTACCTCACCACCACAGAAGATGGTAAGTACCGTGTATAGTGCCTACCTCACCGTCACAGAAGATGGTAAGTACCGTGTGCCTACCTCACCGCCACAGAAGATGGTAAGTACCGTGTATAGTGCCTACCTCACCGTCACAGAAGATGGTAAGTACCGTGTATAGTGCCTACCTCACCGTCACAGAAGATGGTAAGTACCGTGTATAGAGCCTACCTCACCACCACAGAAGATGGTAAGTACCGTGTGCCTACCTCACCACCACAGAAGATGGTAAGTACCATGTATAGAGCCTACCTCACCACCACAGAAGATGGTAAGTACCGTGTGCCTACCTCATCGTCACAGAAGATGGTAAGTACCGTGTATAGAGCCTACCTCACCACCACAGAAGATGGTAAGTACCGTGTATAGAGCCTACCTCACTGCCACAGAAGATGGTAAGTACCGTGTGCCTACCTCACCGCCACAGAAGATGGTAAGTACCGTGTATAGTGCCTACCTCACTGCCACAGAAGATGGTAAGTACCGTGTGCCTACCTCACCGCCACAGAAAATGTAAGTACCATGTATAGAGCCTACCTCACCGTCACAGAAGATGGTAAGTACCGTGTGCCTACCTCACCGCCACAGAAGATGGTAAGTACCGTGTGCCTACCTCACCGCCACAGAAGATGGTAAGTACCGTGTATAGTGCCTACCTCACTGCCACAGAAGATGGTAAGTACCGTGTGCCTACCTCACCGCCACAGAAAATGTAAGTACCATGTATAGAGCCTACCTCACCGTCACAGAAGATGGTAAGTACCGTGTGCCTACCTCACCACCACAGAAGATGGTAAGTACCGTGTATAGAGCCTACCTCACTGCCACAGAAGATGGTAAGTACCGTGTGCCTACCTCACCGCCACAGAAGATGGTAAGTACCGTGTGCCTACCTCACTGCCACAGAAGATGGTAAGTACCGTGTGCCTACCTCACCGCCACAGAAGATGGTAAGTACCGTGTATAGTGCCTACCTCACTGCCACAGAAGATGGTAAGTACCGTGTGCCTACCTCACCGCCACAGAAAATGTAAGTACCATGTATAGAGCCTACCTCACCGTCACAGAAGATGGTAAGTACCGTGTGCCTACCTCACCACCACAGAAGATGGTAAGTACCGTGTATAGAGCCTACCTCACCACCACAGAAGATGGTAAGTACCGTGTGCCTACCTCACCGCCACAGAAGATGGTAAGTACCGTGTGCCTACCTCACCGCCACAGAAAATGGTAAGTACCGTGTGCCTACCTCACCGCCACAGAAGATGGTAAGTACCGTGTGCCTACCTCACCGTCACAGAAGATGGTAAGTACCGTGTATAGAGCCTACCTCACCACCACAGAAGATGGTAAGTACCGTGTATAGAGCCTACCTCACTGCCACAGAAGATGGTAAGTACCGTGTGCCTACCTCACCGCCACAGAAGATGGTAAGTACCGTGTATAGTGCCTACCTCACTGCCACAGAAGATGGTAAGTACCGTGTGCCTACCTCACCGCCACAGAAAATGTAAGTACCATGTATAGAGCCTACCTCACCGTCACAGAAGATGGTAAGTACCGTGTGCCTACCTCACCACCACAGAAGATGGTAAGTACCGTGTGCCTACCTCACCGCCACAGAAGATGGTAAGTACCGTGTATAGAGCCTACCTCACCGCCACAGAAGATGGTAAGTACCGTGTGCCTACCTCACCGCCACAGAAGATGGTAAGTACCGTGTGCCTACCTCACCGCCACAGAAGATGGTAAGTACCGTGTATAGTGCCTACCTCACCGCCACAGAAGATAGTAAGTACCGTGTATAGAGCCTACCTCACCACCACAGAAGATGGTAAGTACCATGTATAGAGCCTACCTCACCACCACAGAAGATGGTAAGTACCGTGTATAGAGCCTACCTCACCACCACAGAAGATGGTAAGTACCGTGTGCCTACCTCACCACCACAGAAGATGGTAAGTACCGTGTATAGTGCCTACCTCACCACCACAGAAGATGGTAAGTACCGTGTATAGAGCCTACCTCACCGTCACAGAAGATGGTAAGTACCGTGTATAGTGCCTACCTCACCGCCACAGAAGATGGTAAGTACCGTGTATAGAGCCTACCTCACCGCCACAGAAGATGGTAAGTACCGTGTATAGTGCCTACCTCACCACCACAGAAGATGGTAAGTACCGTGAGCCTACCTCACCACCACAGAAGGTGGTAAGTACCGTGTGCCTACCTCACCGCCACAGAAGATGGTAAGTACCGTGTGCCTACCTCACCACCACAGAAGATGGTAAGTACCGTGAGCCTACCTCACCACCACAGAAGATGGTAAGTACCGTGTGCCTACCTCACCGCCACAGAAGATGGTAAGTACCGTGTGCCTACCTCACCACCACAGAAGATGGTAAGTACCGTGTGCCTACCTCACCACCACAGAAGATGGTAAGTACCGTGTATAGAGCCTACCTCACCACCACAGAAGATGGTAAGTACCGTGTATGGTGCCTACCTCACCACCACAGAAGATGGTAAGTACCGTGTATGGTGCCTACCTCACCACCACAGAAGATGGTTAGTACCGTGTATGGTGCCTACCTCACCACAACAGAAGATGGTAAGTACCGTGTATAGTGCCTACCTCACCGCCACAGAAGATGGTAAGTACCGTGTATAGTGCCTACCTCACCGCCACAGAAGATGGTAAGTACCGTGTATAGTGCCTACCTCACCGCCACAGAAGATGGTAAGTACCGTGTATAGTGCCTACCTCACCGCCACAGAAGATGGTAAGTACCGTGTATAGTGCCTACCTCACCGCCACAGAAGATGGTAAGTACCGTGTGCCTACCTCACCGCCACAGAAGATGGTAAGTACCGTGTATAGTGCCTACCTCACCGCCACAGAAGATGGTAAGTACCGTGTGCCTACCTCACCGCCACAGAAGATGGTAAGTACCGTGTGCCTACCTCACCGCCACAGAAGATGGTAAGTACCGTGTATAGTGCCTACCTCGCCACCACAGAAGATGGTAAGTACCGTGTATAGTGCCTACCTCACCACCACAGAAGATGGTAAGTACCGTGTGCCTACCTCACCGCCACAGAAGATGGTAAGTACCGTGTGCCTACCTCACCGCCACAGAAGATGGTAAGTACCGTGTGCCTACCTCACCGCCACAGAAGATGGTAAGTACCGTGTATAGTGCCTACCTCGCCACCACAGAAGATGGTAAGTACCGTGTATAGTGCCTACCTCACCACCACAGAAGATGGTAAGTACCGTGTATAGTGCCTACCTCACCACCACAGAAGATGGTAAGTACCGTGTGCCTACCTCACCGCCACAGAAGATGGTAAGTACCGTGTGCCTACCTCACCGCCACAGAAGATGGTAAGTACCGTGTATAGAGCCTACCTCACCACCACAGAAGATGGTAAGTACCGTGTATAGTGCCTACCTCACCGTCACAGAAGATGGTAAGTACCGTGTGCCTACCTCACCGCCACAGAAGATGGTAAGTACCGTGTGCCTACCTCACCGCCACAGAAGATGGTAAGTACCGTGTATAGAGCCTACCTCACCACCACAGAAGATGGTAAGTACCGTGTATAGTGCCTACCTCACCGTCACAGAAGATGGTAAGTACCGTGTGCCTACCTCACCGCCACAGAAGATGGTAAGTACCGTGTGCCTACCTCACCGCCACAGAAGATGGTAAGTACCGTGTATAGAGCCTACCTCACCGCCACAGAAGATGGTAAGTACCGTGTATAGTGCCTACCTCACCGTCACAGAAGATGGTAAGTACCGTGTATAGTGCCTACCTCACCGTCACAGAAGATGGTAAGTACCGTGTATAGTGCCTACCTCACCGTCACAGAAGATGGTAAGTACCGTGTATAGTGCCTACCTCACCGTCACAGAAGATGGTAAGTACCGTGTATAGTGCCTACCTCACCGTCACAGAAGATGGTAAGTACTGTGTATAGTGCCTACCTCACCGCCACAGAAGATGGTAAGTACCGTGTATAGAGCCTACCTCACCGTCACAGAAGATGGTAAGTACCGTGTATAGTGCCTACCTCACCGTCACAGAAGATGGTAAGTACCGTGTATAGTGCCTACCTCACCACAACAGAAGATGGTAAGTACCGTGTGCCTACCTCACCGCCACAGAAGATGGTAAGTACCGTGTGCCTACCTCACCGCCACAGAAGATGGTAAGTACCGTGTGCCTACCTCACCGCCACAGAAGATGGTAAGTACCGTGTGCCTACCTCACCGTCACAGAAGATGGTAAGTACCGTGTATAGAGCCTACCTCACCGTCACAGAAGATGGTAAGTACCGTGTGCCTACCTCACCGCCACAGAAGATGGTAAGTACCGTGTGCCTACCTCACCGCCACAGAAGATGGTAAGTACCGTGTATAGTGCCTACCTCACCGCCACAGAAGATGGTAAGTACCGTGTATAGAGCCTACCTCACTGCCACAGAAGATGGTAAGTACTGTGTATAGTGCCTACCTCACCACCACAGAAGATGGTAAGTACTGTGTATAGAGCCTACCTCACCGCCACAGAAGATGGTAAGTACCGTGTATAGTGCCTACCTCACCACAACAGAAGATGGTAAGTACCGTGTATAGAGCCTACCTCACTGTCACAGAAGATGGTAAGTACCGTGTATAGTGCCTACCTCACCGCCACAGAAGATGGTAAGTACCGTGTATAGTGCCTACCTCACCGTCACAGAAGATGGTAAGTACCGTGTATAGTGCCTACCTCACCACAACAGAAGATGGTAAGTACCGTGTGCCTACCTCACCGCCACAGAAGATGGTAAGTACCGTGTGCCTACCTCACCGCCACAGAAGATGGTAAGTACCGTGTGCCTACCTCACCGCCACAGAAGATGGTAAGTACCGTGTGCCTACCTCACCGCCACAGAAGATGGTAAGTACCGTGTATAGTGCCTACCTCACCGTCACAGAAGATGGTAAGTACCGTGTATAGTGCCTACCTCACCGCCACAGAAGATGGTAAGTACCGTGTATAGTGCCTACCTCACCGTCACAGAAGATGGTAAGTACCGTGTGCCTACCTCACCGCCACAGAAGATGGTAAGTACCGTGTGCCTACCTCACCGCCACAGAAGATGGTAAGTACCGTGTGCCTACCTCACCGCCACAGAAGATGGTAAGTACCGTGTGCCTACCTCACCGCCACAGAAGATGGTAAGTACCGTGTGCCTACCTCATCGTCACAGAAGATGGTAAGTACCGTGTGCCTACCTCACCGCCACAGAAGATGGTAAGTACCGTGTATAGTGCCTACCTCACCACCACAGAAGATGGTAAGTACCGTGTATAGTGCCTACCTCACCGTCACAGAAGATGGTAAGTACCGTGTATAGTGCCTACCTCACCACCACAGAAGGTGGTAAGTACCGTGTGCCTACCTCACCGCCACAGAAGATGGTAAGTACCGTGTGCCTACCTCACCGCCACAGAAGATGGTAAGTACCGTGTATAGAGCCTACCTCACCGCCACAGAAGATGGTAAGTACCGTGTATAGAGCCTACCTCACCGCCACAGAAGATGGTAAGTACCGTGTGCCTACCTCACTGCCACAGAAGATGGTAAGTACCGTGTGCCTACCTCACCGCCACAGAAGATGGTAAGTACCGTGTATAGAGCCTACCTCACCGCCACAGAAGATGGTAAGTACCGTGTGCCTACCTCACCACCACAGAAGATGGTAAGTACCGTGTGCCTACCTCACCGCCACAGAAGATGGTAAGTACCGTGTGCCTACCTCACCGCCACAGAAGATGGTAAGTACCGTGTATAGAGCCTACCTCACCACCACAGAAGATGGTAAGTACCGTGTATAGTGCCTACCTCACCACCACAGAAGATGGTAAGTACCGTGTATAGTGCCTACCTCACCGCCACAGAAGATGGTAAGTACCGTGTGCCTACCTCACCGCCACAGAAAATGTAAGTACCATGTATAGAGCCTACCTCACCACCACAGAAGATGGTAAGTACCGTGTGCCTACCTCACTGCCACAGAAGATGGTAAGTACCGTGTATAGTGCCTACCTCACCGCCACAGAAGGTGGTAAGTACCGTGTATAGTGCCTACCTCACCGCCACAGAAGATGGTAAGTACCGTGTATAGTGCCTACCTCACCGCCACAGAAGATGGTAAGTACTGTGTGCCTACCTCACCGCCACAGAAGATGGTAAGTACCGTGTGCCTACCTCACCGCCACAGAAGATGGTAAGTACCGTGTATAGTGCCTACCTCACCACCACAGATGGTTAGAATTGAGGTCAGCCAGCAGAATTTAATTATAAATAAAATAAAAAAATATTTAAAAAAAAATTAGTTTAATCATACATCCATATAATTTAATGTGCATTTCAGCTCCATTTTGCTGAGAAATAGAAGTAATCTTGCTGTGGCCATGGAATAATATGTTGCCTGTTATGTTGCAGGTTACAGTGTATCAGTGGTATATAATCTAGACAACATACCCAAGGATCACAAAGAAGTAGTATCTAAGGCTTCACTTCTCAAGCGCAACTGCTTCGCGTCCGTGTTTGAGAAATATTTTGACTTTCAAGAGAAGGGTGAAGGAGGCCATAAACGTGCTGTCATACATTATAGAGATGATGAAACATTGTAAGTTCAAATCTTTTATTTCCAAAATTTAATCAGCATATATCCTCTATCATTATGAGTTTTAATGACGTTATCATGATAAAGAATATCACCAATAATATATATATAACTAATAACTGAAAAAAGTTGATCTGTAAATGATGATTTAATGCTTTTATCTTTGTTTTTAATATGTCTTTTAATAGTATTCCATTGTAAATATCATACCTTTAATATATGTATCATTGTATATATATCACTCATGTCAACAGGGCCTCTAGGGAGAACAGTGTAACCATTGATAGAGGCCCTGGGTAAACAAGACAAACAAATAAATAAACTAAAATAAATAAATAAACTAATATATGCTGTATCATGTCCTATATGTGTGTGTTAACCCTGCTCTTGGTACCTGTAGGTATGTAGACGCCAGGAAGGATCGGGTGACTGTGATATTCAGTACAGTGTTCAAAGATGATGACGATATTGTTATTGGAAAAGTTTTTATGCAGGTTAGTTTCCTTGGTTTGTCTGCAATCTGTTACACTGTGTACATAATCAGGACATTCCGGAATATTCATTCGGGAAATCCAATGGTTACTTGGAATTTGGAATGCACAATTTGGAATGCACAAGACTTGAGGTTAAAATAAATGTAAAATGAAATTATATTTAATTATTTGTCTCTCAAATTTTGAAATATGAACTTATTTTTTTGTTATTTGAGAAACAAATCTCACAAGATATACTTCCTGTATGTACATTGTTTATATACATGTATGAGAGATGTTTGGTTGGTACTTCCTGACTTAGCATACATTATAGGGAAATGTCACAGTGAATTGAAGGAAGTACTTAGAAAGTTAAAACTCAACAAACATTAATATACCAGCATATAGAATGAAGGATGATTGAAATAACTGACACAGTTGAGCACAAAATTAAGAGGCAAACTAAAAACATGTTGATACATATGCATCACATAGTAATTCACAATGGTCTTACCCTATGTGTATCATACCATAAAGTCAATTCAAAAGAAGAAGAAAAATGGTCAAAATCAAATTTGTATTGACTGAGCTTAAGCCCCCACCCTCCTGTATGGACCAACATAGCATAGAAAGGGTTTCATAAAGTAATAGTCAAAATTTGTCTGGTTTTGCAGGAATTCAAGGAAGGTCGTCGACGCTATCAGCAGGCACCACAGGTTTTATTCAGCCACAAAGAGCCTCCCATGGAGCTGCATAACACCCCTGCCAAAACCGGAGACAATATCGGCTACATCACATTCGGTATGTATCTACTCCCCTGCCAAAACCAGAGACAATATCGGCTACATCACATTCGGTATGTATCTACTCCCCTGCCAAAACCAGAGACAATATCGGCTACATCACATTCGGTATGTATCTACTCCCCTGCCAAAACCGGAGGCAGTATCGGCTGCATCACATTGGGTATGTCTATAAATGGGGTAGGCCACCTCTACTCCTTGGACTGAACATACACAATTTACTCATGGAGTGTTCAAGCCTGAAGTTTGAAGGATTAATAGATGTGTAACATAGATGTGCTTCATTTGACAGCAATAGTTTTTCAAAATATTATACATTTCAGTACAAACATGCTGAAAGGAAGGAAATAATGTTTCTTTTTGTTTTTCAGTTTTATTTCCCCGTCATACAAGTTCAGATGCAAAAGATAACACTATCAACCTGATTCACACGTTACGAGACTACCTGCACTACCATATTAAATGTTCCAAGGTAAGCAAAATATCACATATCAATATTATGACACAAATACAGTTTACCTTAGAAATATTCCTCTCTACACTTTGACTACGTAAACTATGTTTCACTCTCAAGATAAGGATATTTTAGATAATTTATAGGCTATAAAATGTCCTGTATGTATGTTTATATTTATTACATAAAGTATATAGGACATTATAAATACAAATCAACTCCCAGCCCACACAGGCTTATACATTAATTAGATTGGATATTCTTTAAGATGAGTTAATGTAGCAGTACTCAGCACTGATATGGCTCTTGTTTGTTTCCAGGCATACATTCACTCAAGAATGAGAGCAAAAACATCTGATTTCCTCAAAGTTCTCAACAGAGCACGGCCAGAAACTAAAAACACAGAGAAGAAAACAATCACGTAAGTTTGTGATCAGTAACAAACCAAATATCATTGTGGATGATCTTTGGTTTAAATGGTTACAACCATAAAATTAATCAAGCGTAGTTAGAAGCTAAATAATAAAATCTTCTAGTATATTTATAGGTGCAATTTAAGAGTAATTGAATTCAGCAATATGTGTTATAATTTAAATTATTTGAAAATAGACGTGGTTCATGGTTGATTGCATTGTTTAATTGCTAAGAATCCTTTTGATTTTCAGTGGACGGACATTTAGGATGAACTAGGAAATTTGCAAGAAGCCATAAAATTGAATGGACATTTTATTTTAATTCATTTTGAATTACAAATCAGTTTTTGTTAAACATTACATTAAAATTATTATAACCATTTTTTTTTCATTTTGTACTCAAGTAAAAGTATGTATTGTAAGATGAAGAGAAATTATTGATATCATTGAAGTTATAATATGCTATAGCTTGGCTTATCATGCTTGTAAAGGATTGAATTTTCACAAGGAATATTACACGTTCGTGAAAAAGAAATGTGACAAAAGAACAAAAAATCTGCTCTTGAAACAATTGTAAATTTTACAGGGGAAAATAGATTAGTTTTAATTATTATATGTTTGCATAGATCATTGGGGTATTCAATAAAATATTTTTTCAATCAAGGTCAAACACCCTTTTATATAGAAATCATGTGAAATTTGCATATGTTTCAAACTGGGGATTGAAGCAAACTTAATATGACCTGCTTGACTATTTCACGGTTGTATATAGAGAATTTATCATGAATGTAACTAACAAAAGTGACACAGAAAATATTGTCAAATATGAGTGTAATTAATTATGTATAAACACAAAGAATTTATCTTGTATATTTCTTCAATGAATATTTCTATAAAGATTGATAAATTGTGCATGGCCGGAAAAATAACTGAAGCATTTCTTTAAATTCACAATTAAGAATTTCTTCTCAGAGTTGTCTCAAAAATAAATAATTAATATATCCCTTAAAAGTAATGTAAAAATGTGACAAAGCTACATTAAAATATAATGTCTTTCCTGAATAGGCATTTGTACAGATATTGATAGATCAGGTTTGTTATATTTGTAAGCGCATTGTATGGACTAACGAATGAGTGACCTTGAATGTACAGAATATGTATAAAAGTAGTTTTTACAAAAGGGTGTGCAAATCCTTCAAAGAAACAACAGATTTTTGTTTCCTCGATATAGGTAAATTTAGCAGTTATATATATCTAAAATGACCTGGAAATACTATTTGTCCTGCGTGGTGACTGATTTATAAAATTATCTATATATATTCACTAATGACCCTCTGTCCATGCTTATATATGCAAACTCGGCTTGAGAGCTATTAAAAGGTTAAAATTGATTAATTAATAAATAGATGTCTTATTTCAGAATTATGCTAAACAATGTATTGATATCGCATACTCATAGACAGGAAAATAATTCTATTGCAATCCAAAACCCAGTAATTTCCACCAGGTGGCATAATTTTTTATTAGTGCCCCCTTGTGGTAAAAACAGTTATAAATTTACATTATTGAAAATGTAGATTATGTTTTCATGCATTGTATTCCTATCCAACCCAACACTGATGAATAAATGAGGGTGTCAATGGATAAATGCTCTTTGTATTTATTTATATAACCACAAAGGGTGATTTTTGTATTATCATATACAAGTACAAGTCTCTGGAGAGGGGGTTCTGATCTGAATGCATCATGGTATTTTGAGATATGCATGACTAAACCACAGTCACATTTGCGCCAACTTTAGGTCAGATGCCCGGCTGATGATGATTTTTTTTTACAAAATCGGCTGTCACCGGGAGATCATCGGCCACAATTGGGCAGGTTTAAGATATCATATGGGTCTTTGGGAACTTTTAGCTGCAACAATAAAATTTGCCAGCATTTTCCTGATGTCTTATCACCAAATATCATCTTAAAGTACTTAATGGCTCATCTCAATGGATTATCTTCAGGCATCGTGTGGTATTTTACATGTTCAAACATAAACATGTTAAATGATACAGATGTCTTAAGGATACTAGTATCCTACAGATGTCTGTTAGAAAATGCAGATATGTTAGGATATCTTTAAGATGTTTGTGCCATTTAATCTTACACGGCCCGTGCTGTGGCCTTTAGTAATGTGACCACAGCTATAGCATATCTCCGATTGTTGCTGATGAATTCCCACTTTTCCCCTTTTCGGAAGATTTAATTTCCCCCACAAAATGTTGAGATTATTGGGGGATATAAAAATATGGTTTTGTTCCTTTATTAAACTCCAGTAATTCTCTGATTCACCAAATAATAAATAGAATAGCGTCTCCACCTCTACACAGTATATAAAGAAGGTGTCGACCGATATTACATCTTTGGATTGCAAACAACCTCCTTTCAGGCCATGGGCAGATTCACTCCCGATTTATCTGCCGCTAGAGGGAGTTGGCTGTCAATCTGTCCCCTAGACAGTAATAACATGTCCATATATATAGATTGGACTGCATAGTCTATCTGTCCCCAGACAATTGGCGGTCCTTCGAGACTGCTTCCTCAACCACCCAGGGCCCGCCACCAGTTGCTTTACCACGTCGCCCTCTGGTGGAATTTAGTTTTGGTTCACCGCAAATTTACTCATCTTTGATGACAGATTTTATCAGGTGCTTAGAAAAGGTGAGCTAAATTACACATTTCCGAAATTTGCTGAAGGATTTCTGTAAATTCGACTCAACCATTTCCCCTAGCTTTAAATGAGAATGCTGAATAATGTCATAAGCTGTAAATTTACTCACTTCCATCTTACTCATGCCCCAGAACTTGCAGAAGCTGAGAGTAATAATTGAACATCCCTCAGCCAGAAGGAGCTAATTGAAAACAAATTGAAGCAACTTTTTAGCTATCACAAACATATGGTTGAAATATAATACGTAACGGTATACACAAAATGCCAGGATTAAAAATCCGCCATTTCTATTGATGAAATTTGCCTGAACCTCAGCCCCCTCCCCGGGGTTCCCTCACTCCTGCAAGGCAACCCTCACGGCATAAAAGCTTCATAAGGGATGGTAACAGTCAATTAAAACATGTCTATACCTTACTCAACTTTAGATTCCCCAGGCAGAAAGAATATTAATTCTTCTCTGCTTGGGATATTAGATACAAATCCCGGGGGGGGTACTCTCATAGTCAGCGTTACCGGGGAAGCTGGGCTAAATAGGGTCCTTTTCGCTGATATTTTCCCTAAAACAGGTTACGATATTTTATCATTTTCCCTAAAACAGGGTACTGTTTTTCAAATTTCTCCTTAAAACAGGGATCACAATCCCCCTTTCCAAATCTCCCCCTTCTGCATCCTCCCTAAATGAGGGTATAAAAAATTTGGCTAGTCCAAAATCAGGGTACCAATAATGATAGAATATTTCCCTAAATCAGGCTCCGGGGGTTTTCAGTTCCATCCGGGTTAAGATATTTTATCATTTTCCCTAAAACAGGGTACTGTTTTTTCAAATTTCTCCCTAAAATAGGGATCACAATCCCCTTTTCCAAATCTCCTCCTTCTGCATCATCCCTAAATGAGGGTATAAAAAATTCAGCTAGTCCTAAATCAGGGTACCAAATTGCAGCTAGTCCTAAATCAGGGTACCAAATTTCAGCTAGTCCTAAATCAGGGTACCAATAATGATAGAATATTTCCCTAATTCAGGCTCTGGGGTTTTCAGTTCCATCCCAGCCTCCGCGGGTTAAAATCATGAGAGTACCCCCCCTGGGATACAAATATGGTACTGTGAGGGAGGTCCACACAAATACTGACTGTGCATTAAACTGTCATTTTAGACTGAGAGAAACATAACTATTTCATATTTATTATATAATCTGAGTGAAATGAAATTAAGACTTTCTTGAGAAAAAATAATAACAGTGTTTGAGTATTTACAGATATAACCAAACTACATTTCCAAATATTCAATTTCTGAGTACCAACATATAAAGCTTGTGTGATGCATTTTTCTTTTCAGTATATTTATTTATTTTCTCTTGATATTAAATTGAATTGAAAATGCAATTGCAATTCTGAAAAACAAACAATAGCTTTCCCACATGACCATAAACTATGGCTTTCCCACATAATATTCTAATATTCCCATATTCACCCCCAAACTTTATGATATTATAAATCAAGTTATCATTGAGTTTTTAATGCAAGAGTTAAATATATAGTCCTACTAGACAGTTATGAAAGTTATAAATATTATGTCTTCCTTCTAATATTATTTTCTTTACTATTAATTCTGAACAAACTATTTGTTTACACTGCATTTGAGGTTATTTAACTTACAAGTTTTAAGCTTTGGAATCTGAGAGAAATAAGTAGGTCTGTAGAACCAGCCAATTCTGTTGGTTTACCCTTTTTTGCAATTTTCACAGCTGGGGTAAAATTACCTGTAATAGGGTAGCAGGTATGGGGTAAATAGTTTGCTATTTGTATATTCTCCACCCTCTCCTGGAGTTAATTGCACCCATTTCAAGCTTTCTAGGATCTTTTGTTTCTTGTCTGCAATTATAAGAATAGTTGAATTGTTTGTAATTATAGGAATAGTTTAATTGTTTGAAGGTAAATATACAAAACACTGTTTGCTCCCAGTGGACACAGTGAAAATGGCTTGAAAATGAATACAGTCTGTTTACACCTTTCAGAAGGATGGAGACAATAGGGAATTCTTTCTCTTGGGAGCCGTGTTTACCTGACATAACAGGGAGATTTGTCCACACAGGTTTTAAGGGGTATGGCATGGGAATTGAGAAATTTAACCCTTTGAAGTACGGGGTCCTCGGAGGTGAGGACAATACGGACAGGTGATGGTGTGGGGTTAAATACTGTTATTAAGGAAATGGATAATAAAGGGTTAAATATGATCCTCACCTGGTATGTATTGTTTGATAGTAAGCCCTACTTGAAACCTCAAATGAATCCTCACTGCAATTTGATAGGCAGCGGGATTGGTTTCAAAGTTTGCTGACACAGATAAGGCATTTGATGATGGGTAGTTCAAGCCATTTGATGTGGTTCTGTGGGGAATTGTGATGCTTCTTGAAAAATCTCTTGTGTTGGGACAGGGATTTAGCGACCAGTTGACAATTACTTGTGGAATGTACTTGGAATGTATTGTCAACAGATTTAAGATGATACTAAAATATACCGGTACCCCTCGGGAAAAAAAGGCACTAGCAGAAACTTAGATCAGAATGTATCTTTCTTCTTGTTACAGCCAAACAACTCTGGAAAGTTTTGACAGAAACCATTGTTTACAAATATACTTAAATGATATTTTGTTTACTCTCCATAAAATGTATGTTTATAAATCTTTCTATTTAATCAAGATTATGAGATTATGACAGGTCACGGTATAAGATTGCCTGTCTTGCCAGTATGTACGGATCACTGTCTGGAATATACCAGAGAACTTGACAGATGACATGCACTTGTTTGAGACGGGCATTGAGGTTCAAGATGGCAGCATGATGCTACACATATGGACAATTGATATTTGCTCACATATGTCTCAATGACTGACATTTGTGATGACTACTCTGTTGACAGTGCAATAGAGTTTCAGGGCACGTCAGTTACGATACATTTCAAGACCTTTGGTTCAGTCAGGACAGTCAGTTTGAGTTGGGAAATTTGGCAAAACCAGCAAGGTTTAATATTTGTTTAAAAAAAGAATAATTTAATATGTGAAATAAGGACAATGTTATATTATGAACAAACTCGGGCACCTGTTTATTTGCCTGCCCGGAGAGTAACAAATTGCAGTGAAGATTATGAATGATATTTGAGTCCAGGACATATGCTTCAGTGTTCAGATACGTAGATGGCAGGAAGGCAGTGTTTGGAGAAGGTTGGTGAGGTAGGACTGGTGACGGAGATTGTCATACCTGGAGTGGCTGTCAACTTGACATGGAGCCTCTAAGAGGGCAGACAATTCAAGCTCAAATATGATATACCAAGTGCAATACTATTTGCATTAGTCTGACCATGCGTGTAGTTTGTGGATAAAAAACAGTGACACAGAGAGTATTGAAAGTTGCTCCCATGAGTGTGTTTAATCACTTGAATAGTTTAATTTTTTAACAATGTAGTTGATCATTTTTTTAGAAGAAAAACATGAAACAAAATCTTGTACTGATATACATTATGTAAATTCTGTTAAAAAAAAACACAAATGTATATTTGTGGAATAAAAAAAGGCTTATAATACATAAATTCCATCAATGGGATCAATTGTAACTGGATATTATAACCCCACAAAGGACCCCTGCCATTGGGTGGGCTGCCGGCTTTGATGTCATTGTGGCCCTTTCAATCTGCATTTATCATAAAGTATCATCAAATGTTTTGTTACTCTCAGCAGGTTACAGCTAGAAGAATGAGAATTGAAATTAAAAACTCGCAAACAATTGAAGAAATTGTACTTTACAGCATGCCACACACTACCTTATTTTAAGATAGATATTAAGTATAAAGTATTGGTATATTTGATAGGTTCCCAATATTTATGATTACAAAATGTGGTCACATATTTGTGTTCATTAAGAATATTACTAATCATTTTTTAATGTCATTTCACATTTCATTTTACAGTTAAAGTAAAAGGCAAGTGAAATAACACAACCTGACAGTGTAAAATAGGATGTTTAATAAACAATTTGGGGAAACGTGCACCAGCGCATGTTGCTGTCTCTCTATTAAGTTGTGTCTTGACTGAGTGGAATTGTAACATATGGGAGGAGGTTCGTGGCAAAATAGAAATATGGTGGCACAGACAAATGCATCATGGGAGACATAGCTATGAACAGATTTTATCTGGTATTCAGCGCTATATAAATTTTATTATTATTATTATTATTATTATTATTACATAAGACAGTGATTAACAACAATCTGAACATTTTCTCTTTGAAGAGGATTCAGTGAATAGGTTTTTTTTTCAGAATCCAAAGTCATCATCTTTATATACTTTGTATTTGTATATAATTGTTAAAGCGTGTGTGGCAGAATGACAAGACTTCCCGATGAAAAAATTAGGTGGATGAAAGAGAGATAAGAGAATTAAGCAGGTTGAATGTAATATGAACATGTGTCATCTTGCTAATGTGAATAGTATCACAGTGAAGAGGTGAATTCAGAAAGAAGTCAGCGATGAGAAGAGGATATTAGAGAAGGAAACTAGAATGAAGAGAAACAGATAGCGATCTCTCTATTTGTTACTTTCGAGATATTGCATTACACACATTTGACTGGCTGTGTTTATCAAAAAAGTGGCCTTCAACACCTCGGTCATTAGTTTTCTATATGACAACCACCGAGGTCAAATAACTGAAGCTCAAATTCAAAGAGCAGGTCATGAAAGTGAGTTATGTGTATAAATCACATATTTACTGTGGTCCTGAAGTCAGTTGGTGTTCAGGTGTCCCACCAGTATGACTTTGGAGAAATTGGCACCGTTGGCTGTCAAGGTGTTCGCGGTGTGAAGGGTGATTCTTTGTAACATAAGCTTGAGGGCCGGGCAGTTCAGGGCTTGTAAATAACTGCAAGGTGGCTGCTAGGGCAAGAAGGGCAATTTAAGGGTGAATAATGGGCTGTTGTAAGGATGAAGGTCTTTCTAATTTGAATTAAATAATGCCTGAAGACATATATTGGAAAAATACCATTTTTTTCATTTTCATTGATTTTTTTTCATAATTTAAGGTGTTTTATCAAATTAATGTTTTTGCAGTATTGTTGATTTATTAGGGATATTATGGATTCAAGATAAGGACAGAAATGGTGTGAAGAGTTAAGAGTGGTCAAGTGTCAAATTATACGTCCAGTGTAACAATGGGAAGGTATGGCAGCTGTGGTGAGACCCCCAGTCAAGGAGATCTCACCTCGCACTCATACCCACCATCTTATTAATATCTGACTATATTCATACACCATGAGAACCTATTCACTTCTTCAGAACCTTTCAATTCCAGATAATCAAATAAGCGGAAAATATACAAATCTTCTACCATTATCTGGAGATAAAAAATGGCAAAATTTTAATCTAAAATGTCTTGTAGGATGCAAAGTCTGGCCATGACTGCGGGAACTCAACCGTGTCTGAAAAGAACAGTACTTAATAAGCAGGTATATCCCACAGTTAAACTCAGTCACACTTCTGTGGCTTTTGGAACGTTTAGTTTTGTTGGACACAGATCTTGTTTTGTAGGCAGTAAATAGAAAATTACCCTGGTTTGAGTGCAAAGTCTAATTTTCGGATAATACATTAACTTGCCTATGGATTCACTACATGATCCCTGAGGTGTCACAGTAATATGTTCCTTTGTAAATTTTGAATGATGGTGTCAGAACAATAATTTACCCTGCAAAAGTATGAAGAGTGAATGCTACCTGTGCAGGTATTACCCGGGGATTGTCTGACATTGATATGGGGGTGGCCTCAAAGTTAATACATGGCATGAGGAATATTAAAGGGTTAACAGATAAATCATATGCCCGACCTTCTCCTTATATATTCAATAAATGAACTCTATTATGAGGTATTTACACCCATTTGTGCAGAAAATATCATTCTACTTCCCTAATGTAGTGCACCAGAGGTTGGGAGTATTTGTTCAGTTTGGGTGGTTTTCATATTACTTCTTCAAAAACATTCTCTCCTGTACAAAAAGATTCTGTGTCAACCACAAATGTCTGGTGACTTGAGCATGGGCCTTTTTCTTGTTTCTTTATATGAAGCCTAGCCATATTACATCAAGATGGACTAGGAATGATATTGATAATATAAGAAAGCTTTCACAACAAAGTTCTTGTAATGTAACGCAAATCCTAGAATCACAGTTAGAAGCTATTGGGTCATTGACAATGGAACAGTCGTTTGATGTCTGCCGAAACCTGGGTTCACCCACAGATTACATTGTCGTACTGTGAGGAGCATGATATTCACACGGGTGAACGCTTTACTGCAATATAAACATGGCAGCTGAAAACATAGTACTGCCCTGCCAAGTTTGGGTGCCCATGCGTACTGAGAAGTTGGCTGGACTCTGCATGTACCATGACCCAGTATTTTACACCCATAAGACAATATTTTGACTGAAAACAAAACTATTTGAAATTGAGATAAAAAGATTTACTTTGAAAGAAAACACTATCGTACACAATGCTGTGAAGCAAATTGTCAAAATAGGGCATAAATTTTTACACGGTAGTATTATTATGTGGAAAAAATGCAGGCAGGTGTTTTACGGATGATGTCACATTTGCCACATATTTGGATCAGAGAAGCAAAGTGTATTTCAGTTTAGGGAGGTGTAGACAAGAGATGGATGTTATGTGCAAGGAGACAGAGATCATATATAAAGCTGAAGTAAAGTGGTTTGTAAGTATAACAGTTTGTGTGTCTTCTCTGTTACACTTTGTAAACGCCAAGTGGGCATAATAATAGGTGACATTCATCACAGACTGAATGCCGGGGATTGTCTGCGTGGAACCACCGCCACTTGTAACGCTGCCGTATAATACCAATAAACTTACACATATTCCTTCTCTAGTATCGCTTTAATTCTTAGAATAGGCATTCACACAGGTGTATATGGCATTCACACAGGTGTATATGGCATTCACACAGGTGTATATGGCATTCACACAGGTGGACATGGCATTCACACAGGTGTACATGGCATTCACACAGGTGGACATGGTATTCACACAGGTGTACATGGCATTCACACAGGTGTACATGGCATTCACATGGCTATACATGGCATTCACACATGTAGACACAGCATTCACACAGGTTTGCGTAGAGGATATTTTAGATGTTTAAACAGATGTATAGGCAAAGTCAGCAGTCGAGGCATTTACCCAGGGGTTTATAGAGGATAAGGGACGGACATACCTGAGGTATAGATCAAACATTTACACAGGTGTATACAGCGGGTAATCTATACATTCATATGGCTTCATGGACGGTAATTTATACATTCCTGTAATGTTCATGGAGGGTAATTTATACATTCCTGTAATGTTCATGGAGGGTAATTTATACATTCCTGTAATGTTCATGGAGGGTAATTTATACATTCCTGTAATGTTCATGGAGGGTAATTTATACATTCCTGTAATGTTCATGGAGGGTAATTTATACATTCCTGTAATGTTCATGGAGGGTAATTTATACATTCCTGTAAGGTTCATGGAGGGTAATTTATACATTCCTGTAATGTTCATGGAGGGTAATTTATACATTCCTGTAATGTTTATGGAGGGTAATTTATACATTCCTGTAATGTTCATGGAGGATAATTTATAAATTCCTGTAATGTTCATGGAGGGTAATTTATAAATTCCTGTAATGTTTATGGAGGGTAATTTATACATTCCTGTAATGTTCATGGAGGGTAATTTATACATTCCTGTAAGGTTCATGGAGGGTAATTTATAAATTCCTGTAAGGTTCATGGAGGGTAATTTATACATTCCTGTAATGTTCATGGAGGGTAATTTATACATTCCTGTAATGTTCATGGAGGGTAATTTATAAATTCCTGTAAGGTTCATGGAGGGTAATTTATACACTGATATAATGTTCATGTAGGTTAGGTGCATTCACACAGTTGTTCTCAGAGGCAGTTGACCTGTGTGGAAAGCAATGAACAGATTTGAAATGACATGCTATGCGATCGTTTGTACCATTTTAATTGTTTCAATCAAGTAATGAAAGTAATTTGAGTTCATTGTAATGATTAGCATCTAATTAAATAGAAGCATGAGAGCATCCCAGATATATCTGCAGAGAGAAGGGTGGCGTGAGTCATGAGTCAGCAACACCGAGTCATGGCTCACCAAATCAGATCGGACAAGTGATAACAGTAAATATGATTTCTCTCCTGCTTCAGTGTCATATCACCATCTGCCATTAGTTTTGGAAATAAGATGGGAATCGAGTGGCTGTTGAAAAATCTTGTAATAATGATAATAATAAAATTAAGCAATTGTTTAGCGCTATTTCAGACCAGGTCTGCTCATGGCGATTTTGGCTGTAATGTATCTTATATAGGTGGGGTTTAAGTAACTTTGATTTAAAGATATTTAATGTTTTGCTGTTTTTCACTTCCAGGGGCAGGGCATTCCAGATCTTAAGTGCATACACTTCAAAAACCCCATCCCCATGTTTTTAGATTGGTTCTGGGGATAATATATTCATTGTTTTCAGATGATCTAAGGGGTCTTGTCCCTTGTTTAGGTATCAACGATTGTGCTAGGTGTTCTGGTGCATTACCATTTTGTACCTTGTATGAACATTTAACTTATACACAAATTAGTTGGTTGGCACTGCGATATCATTGTTAAAATTATTTTGGTGCAGCTTTGCCTTTTTATTTTTAAACACAATTCAGTTTAAGAACAGTGTTACAAGTTATGATAATGCTTAACATGAAATTATATTGGATCCTGGAGGGAAGATGATTGCAGAACAAACCAGAGATGTGTCAGACGCTGGGTTGCTTCAGGAAGCGAGAAATATAGAAATGATAAAATATAGTATATACCAATAAACAAATTAAAAAAATCATGGTTGGCATAGGCAACATGGTGATCTCAGAAATGACCCAATCTTCAGTCTATATAGTTATGGCACAGTATAAATCACATATACTGCTGCTTTAGTAATATTTTCAGATACAATATCTTTGAATAAGAATCACTCATCCTTGGACGGCCATAAAGGTTTGAGCATTCAAGTGACGGCACAGCACGACACCTTTTATAAATCTGTTGCTCTTTTTTCAGATTTTGCTATTTATCACGATTTTTTTTTCGTTCCGAGGTATTGCATTTTTTTAGTGGACATTTGTCTTTTGCTGCGGTAGGAATTGCCGAGTCATATTACAGATGGAGGTGAGTTCACACGCAAACCTCTGTGCTGTTATAAACAACACCATTCACTTCACACAGCCATGTATTAATTTAGGGGCAGTCTGTTGTGCATTTGGCAACAAAAATCGGGGTGGGAAAAAGACTGAGCAATATGAAAAACCATATATAATTGGCTAGCCTTCACCACCCATGTTCTTTGTGGTTCGCTACCTTTGGAAATATTCTGTTTCATGAATTGTATATAGGATATTATTGAAGTCATGCTGGGAACCTCATGGACCTGAACTTGCTTTCAATACAAGTTGGATACTTTGGAAATATGTAAATTTTTAGATGGGTTATAATTTAGTGAAAGCCTCAGGCTTATTGAAAGTTAACAATTATAAAAATAAGGTGTTCGTTTTAATAATATATAATTTGACAAAACTTTAACGGTGTATGAATGGTCTGAGGAAATGTGAACAAGGGGCAAAGGTACCAATAAATTTCTGGTGAGAAGCTTACGTAGACAAAGAGTGAATCTTATAATACCTTGTAAAACTTGAAGAGAAATAAAGGAGGCAACCAAATATTCCATCAACATGATGTATCGGTGCTGCCCCCTGCTGACAGAGGATACAAACAAAATATATTGTCCTTATACACATGGATAAGGTTTCCTTATTTTTCTGGATTAATACATTACAGAAAATTTGATCTGTGCAAAATTATACTGCTGATTTTATAAAGATCGGTGTATGTGCTAAGCATGGGTTTTGGATGAATTTGGACCATTTTTGTCCCGAGTCTTTGTGTCCGAGAGTGGTAGAGTGTGAAATGTTTAATGATAGATGAGAAAGATGGAAGGATCTCGTGTGAGGCAAATATGTGTTAATTAGAATGTGATCCATCATTCTAGTCTATTATAGGAAGAATTCGTAAAAAAGATGATAAATGAGTTTCACTTTGTGAAGAGTTCTCAAGATTTTGGTCTACAAAAGGTAAATTGTCACCCAGTAACTTTGTCTCTCTCAGGTCCAGTTGAAATATGAATTCTAAATCAGAGATGAAGTTGGTGTTAACTGTTTATAATTGTCAATTTCTACTCTTTTCTCACATAGCTACCTTACTGCCACGATATTTGCCTGTTAAATATGCATTGGAGCCCTGTTATAAAACTTGGGTGATAACACTTTTTGTTATTGCTGGGTTTTGCGCCCATATTTTGATACTTTGTGATGTCATAACCAGGTACATCACGTATCTTTATTGCCGTTTTTGACATCACTGACCACTCAGAACTACACATGATATACCATCATTATCCCCGATAACAGACTTTGACCCATGAACCAGAACCTAAAGCCAAAATCTGTTAGTCAAGGGTATAAACCTGTTATATCAAGAGTATAAGTAGGAAGTATTATCCATTTTCAGAACACATGGACACAACATCTGTACATGATTCATATTATACAAACTCAATGATTTATTAATATTCATGACACTTTATGACAATAAAATCTGCTTTGATAATCACTCAAACCTTCTCTATCTCAGAGAGAAGGTTTGAGTGATTTTTTTTTTGGCCAGGGCGCCATGAACCAACTGTAAAATCTTCCCCATCCTGGATATGGTCATGTGGGGTGTCATAGGATATGGTCATGTGGGGTGTCATAGGATATGGTCATGTAGGGTATCATAGGATATGGTCATGTAGGGTACCATAGGATATGGTCATGTAGGGTACCATAGGATATGGTCATGTGGGGTATCATAGGATATGGTCATGTGGGGTGACATAGGATATGGTCATGTGGGGTGTCATAGGATATGGTCATGTGGGGTATCATAGGATATGGTCATGTGGGGTACCATAGGATATGGTCATGTAGGGTGTCATAGGATATGGTCATGTGGGGTGTCATAGGATATGGTCATGTGGGGTATCATAGGATATGGTCATGTAGGGTGTCATAGGATATGGTCATGTGGGGTGTCATAGGATATGGTCATGTAGGGTGTCATAGGATATGGTCATGTGGGGTGTCATAGGATATGGTCATGTGAGGTATCATAGGATATGGTCATGTGAGGTGTCATAGGATATGGTCATGTAGGGTATCATAGGATATGGTCATGTAGGGTATCATAGGATATGGTCTTGTGGGGTATCATAGGATATGGTCATGTGGGGTGTCATAGGATATGGTCATGTAGGGTATCATAGGATATGGTCATGTGGGGTGTCATAGGATATGGTCATGTGGGGTATTGCAGGATATGGTCATGAATTATAAAATAGTTCTAATCAATATTTATATATAAATAGATAATATGAAGATTACCAAGAGAAGGTTTTACTAACATTTCAGATATATGACAGACAATTATCTGACATTCAAGAATATGTTGGAATATTTTTCATATAGAAATTCTATCTTTTCTTTTCATTTAGAGGGAGTGTCTTGTCCAATTTCAGAATGAATTTAAAAAATCATGGTTGCCTTTTCATCAGATCAAACATTCATGATAATACCTGGCCTGTTTAAAAGGCAAATTGTGTGAACCAAATATAGTAGCAGGTAAATAGCACATTTTTCTTATCCCAGCACCTTGCCTGAAGAGAAGACTGGGAATGCAAATACCAGGATGAGGCTGTGTTTATGTTATTTAGATGTGAAAGCAGTTTAAGCTCACAGATTAAGAGGCCAAATACGTGAGGGGTCAAGGAGAAATCTCACTTTCAAAGGAAATGCAGAATTTCAATGTTTGGTAAAGCATATATTATGTATTGAAGGCAGTGAAATGGCGGGTGAATGATTCTGTCAGAAAACTAAAAATGTTTAGTTGGTGAACACCTTTTAAATTAAATGACCATTTTCACAAGGTTCATGGTGCTGTTTTGAGAAATACAATCTTCAGTTTAACCCATTATGTAAAGATTTTTGATGATTTCATTGTAAAATACCCAATCACTGGTAAGTGGGTTTATAATTTCATCATTAAAAATAGTGTGAAGATCATTAAAAGTTTTGCTGAGACTCAATGATGAGGATTCTGACAAGGGTTAGATTATTCGAGGTCCAACTGTCCTATGACCATGAAGACGTGAACCTAGCCAGAACCCTGGGATGGCATGACACTGTTGCATGCTGGGAGGTTGCGTGACAATCTAGAGGTGATTCTAATGACAATAATAACACGGGCAGACGCTCCAAAAAGTGACTCAGGGGGCAAAAGTAGGCAGCTTCCCGCCACTCTGTTCATGTCCACAACTGCTGTCTGGTGGTAAACAATGCCCAGGGAATCTAGCAGAAAGATGATATGTTTGTCAATGGGATGCCGAGCTTGAGATATGAATGCGCTTAGATATACGTTTGCTGGTGTAATGGAATGTGTGTTTATTTACAAAGGAGATGAAATCAAAGATTGCTTTCAAGATGCTGAGTAGATGCATAATGTCTGATTAATCGATAAAAGTGTTTTAATTTCATCACGGCATGCTATTCACTTTGTTTTTTTTTATAAGATTTGGTTATTGTCACTGAGGGAAATATTATTTTGTTTCAGGCGATTCTAAAATGATTGGATTAATCATAAACAACTTGCAGTGGAAGTTCTTTGATAAAAAGGTGAGCATTTCCATAATTTCATTTGATTATTATTAACTCTTTTAAAGAAGATAAAAAATTATAGAGATTGACAATACTGATATTGCGATGCAAGATTGCTGCTTAAATCCATGCACAAACGTTGGAGTGTTTGAGTGGTTTTTGTAATCCAATCCGGAGGACTTTTCCCAAAGCTAACACCATCCGCAAAACATGCACAGTAGGCACAGTGGGGAGATCAAGAAGGAATTTTGTTTGCAGAGGGTTTTAGCTAGTTGCAATTTGTGTGAAGTGGGGGGTCAAGCTTGTTTGTTGGTGCCACTTAGGAGATAAAATACAACGTTTGCTCCCGTTTGAAACATATAAACCTGAATATATGAAAGAATTTGTTGCTTTTCATGCCATCAGAAATAACCATAGTAAGTGGTGTAACATATTTTTTTTCATTTCCTGTTTTATTGTAAATGAGTATGCACAGTTTTCTGTTAAACCCTTTCTACCCCAATATCTCAGTTTAATAAAAAGAAAATTTTCTTGAAACTAACTGGAATGTGCTGTGCGAATACTTGATAGATCATGATTTATTTATTTCACGATGTTTTACAAGAATTAGATATACATATGAAAAAAAACACCCAAAAATGTATGTTATATTCTCTCTCTTTGTAAACAATAATATTTTCTGTCATAATAACAGTATGACTTCTTCCCAATCCTAATGACAAGACGTTTTATTCTCTTTAAATGAATATAAACAACATTTAAAGAAAATATTTGGTATGGCGGATTAAAAGTTGGATAATGGAGAGAGAGATGAAAGCATTCGTACCTGTAGAGTTATGTTCAAAATCAATTTGGGAAAGAACCAAAATTAACATGGCCGAAAGTTACTGGTAGTCAAATATTGTATGAAAATCTTTTAAGGGCCTATCACTTAATTTTTGCCAGATATGTGGTGGATTTTTGCCAGATATGTGGTGGATTTTTGCCAGATATGTGGTGGATTTTTGCCAGATATGTGGTGGATTTTTGCCAGATATGTGGTGGATTTTTGCCAGATATGTGGTGGATTTTTGCTAGATATGTGGTGGATTTTTGCCAGATATGTGGTGGATTTTTGCCAGATATGTGGTGGATTTTTGCCAGATATGTGGTGGATTTTTGCCAGATATGTGGTGGATTTTGGTCAGATATGTGGTGGATTTTTGCCAGATATGTGGTGGATTTTTGCCAGACATGTGGTAGATTTCACAGTGTATGTTCACATGACACTTTCAGAGCACATAATCTGCCGATGTTTACCTTCACCACATAAGAACACACTACACATTTTTCATCCATTATCAATAATTTGCTGGGGATCAATTTCAAAAATGTTGATTTTTATATTATAAACGATATATGTGCCATAATAGGTTACATAGTGTGTTTCCAACCATGCAATAGATGCATTATTCTAGGTTGATATGGAACAAATCTCAACTTTTGACTACTTTATTTTGCCATAATCTTTACGTGTTAGGTTCTTAATTTTTTTTATAATATTCGATTCAACCATATCAAACAAGAACCACCATGTTTTTAGTTCTTTTACAGCTTAGCTACTACTAACACAAATGATTTCCTGTCCTACACAACAGGTGTGAATGTTTCTGCTGCTGTCCCCTATTAAAACATTCAAGTGCCACAGAAAGTTGTTAACAGGGAATATTTTGGGTACTACTACATAAAAGCACTGTTTAGGGTATAAACATTCATGTTATGTAAAGAAAATGTGTCTGAAAGTCAGGTTTCATGAATGCTTTAAGCTTTTTAATCTTCCAAGACTGATACTTACCCCAATGTTACACCTCCAAAGTCAGGTATGTTTGCTTATGAAAAAAAAACATGTCATGTCCTTCATTTTTACTCATAACGTGATCATTGTTTAATAAATATTTCAGTTTTATAACTAAGTATTGTGTATTGCAATATTTCCACCATGACTTAGGTCCCACTGTTTGAAGTGTGGTCCATGTGACATGTGATTAGCAGAAGTGCTCTACACTTAGCCTAGCATATTGGTTTGCTAGCCGTGCACACTTACGTGGCTTTTAACCCATGTTTCTGACCCTTCTCTGTAGGCACACTATAAGTAACAAAGCAAATATTGGTTGAGCGTTCCATTGACACAGAGCCGAGACATTACATACCGGTAATCCCCATCCACAATTGCCCCAGTGTGGCATAAATGCACCATTTTTAATCAAACGGTGTTGCTTTAACAGTATATTAATACATCAAAGGATATACAAATATTGAGAGATTTACCTTCCCAATATTAGCTCTAGTTGTTGATGTTTGAGTCGGGAAAATGAAATCAAGTCTGACATTATATTGTATTTGGTCTGTCAATATTCATCCAGAAAGGTAAATGTGAGTCTCATGTCTGGCGGGCTGAACTAAGTGATTGGATAAAGTTATTATATATTTAATCCTGGTCTCTGTTCGACATCTTTATCCGGTATGTGAACTTAATTGTCTCTGTATCTTTTGCATCTTGTTTAATCCATTCTCTGAATGGAATCTTCTGCATCTCTATCGTCATCCTCATCCCCACTCTGAATCAGTTCTATATAACTTAATCTCCACTAATGTCCTGATAGAAATACGCGATTTGTTATGTTACAATTTTCATTTGTTCGTTCCAAGACATTTTATTTGAAGATTGAGTAAAATTTATCAGTATCAATCTATAAAACCCACGCAGTATTAAAGTGCCTCAAGGTTTAAACTTTTAGTGACATTGCCACAAATTCAAAAATTTTCCTATAATATTTATTAGTTTTCAATTTTGTTTTTCAACAGACAATGTTCTCCCCAGTATGAGATTAGCATTTTTTTTTACTGAAATCTACAACTGAATGAAAAACTTGATATTATTTAAATAACTAAGGTACTGCCTTTTCCCATAATTGTTTTGATATTTTCTTTCTCATACTTTCCATTGCTTATATTCTGTATAATATACAAAACATCATTTCCATAATGACCCTAATTTTTTTGGTAATTTGTGGAGTATATTATGGTTTGTCCCCATTTTTTGGTGGGAGATCTTATCTCTTGACACAGGTGCAGGTTTTGTGAAAGGTGACTGTTCTTTGTTACACCAGCATGTTAGAAGTGACCCAAAGAACTTGCAAAGTTCAAGTTGGTTTTATACCTGAAAAAACATAGATATACCTGAAAAAGAGTGAAAGTCATTTATTAACTAATAAAGTGCGCATTTAGAAATGAGTATGAACAATGACATTTGATATCAGTTATCAGTAAAGAAACAACTTAACCACCTTAATATAAGTAAAGGTATATAAACATGACCCAGATCATTGAATGTGAAAGATGGTCTATATTAAAAAATGATATATGGTAATTGTCAAGTTTCATGTTATCTGTACATCACGTAATGTTTCGAATAAATGATTGCAGCCTAATTTCATAGCACTGGAAGTTTAGGACCTAACTTTACCAATAAAGGATCGTGATTCGCAGCATTTTATCATGTTTATGGAGTTAGCCTTTACATAGTCTGGTGGTGTTTGCAGACCCAGGTGGAATTATGAGGTGTTTAAGGCTCTGGCCCGCAGGCACGGTGCTGATTGGCTGCGCTCACACGAGGGTTCGCCAAGGAGGCAGAATGGCTTAAATTCCTACGAGATAATTGTTTCTATGCCCCTATCGAGCTAACAGACAACGGTTTTTGTGTGGACTTGACATCAGAGCAAAGTACTTTTTCCCTGAGGGGATTTCTGTTTCTCTGCTAGCATTTTTTCTTCCATCTTGGCATGCATTTTATTCCTTTTTTAGAATAACGAAACTTACGAAATCGTTGGTCAGGTCATATGTTTATAACTATATTTACATAATAAGATGTATTTCATCAAAAATTTTTTTTACGAATGTCATTAATGCAACATGTGAATGACAAGGAGGAGGATAATGTTGCCAAAAATCAGATAAGAACGTGTAGAAGCTTGACTGCAACGAGGCATTTGACGAGGTCGCGTCTGATAGCATTGATATACCGGAGACCCGTATTATACTCAGGAACATATAATATGGGGTAAACTGACGGGCCTGTCTTTAATTGTATCTCCCATCGCACACTACACTGATTTTCTAGGTTACTGTGTGTATTTGCATTCATCCGCATTGGACAGCAAAAGACACACAAGTGCAGCGGCTCTGGGTGATATCTGGGTAACCATGAACACTCTATCGGCGAACACTCCGGCGTTCTCAAGAGGCAAATATCAAATGCACTGATACATATACCATGGATTATGGCAATTCTACTGACGTGTGACTATGATATTATATCTTTAAGGTTAGTTAATGTTTTATTAACACTTCCCTGACACAAAATTAGGAAAGTGATTATTTTTTGTCATAGTTGTTCTTGATCAAGTGTTCAGGAGTCTGACTTTATATGTTTACTTTCAAATTTTGGTTGATACTTGTTGGATTGTCGGAATTATTGCAGCTGAGATTGCCACTTTAGCACTTATTTCTGTCATTCTGATGATAAATATGGGGTGTAGTCTTATTCAAACATGAATTCAGATATTTAATCATAATTCCTAATAGATTTGAGGCTATAAATTCCACAACGTTTATCAAATGCAACAAATTGATGAAAACTTATTCAGCGGTGTACGTTGAAGATGACAAAAGAATCCTTTCTTTTATTGAAAGAAACATACATAATAAGCTTTGATTTTGCTAATTTAGTCATAATTTTGAACGAGAACTGAGTTAATTTTGGATGAAGTGCACATTGTGAGTTTGCGGGGAACGTCAGACAATAGGTGTGAAGCAGGTGAACTCCCAGGAACCAGCAGGTGGCGCTCCGGGAGCAAATAGGAGAAAGTTCATATTTGTAGAACTTGATTGGCTTAAAAGGTTTAAAATTCAGAAAAGTGACCTAATTTACACAGTAACAATTTGTATTATGATGTACTTCATGCAGAGGGGTGAAAAATGGAGTAATGTTTGAATGAAACGGTTTAAGCTGTCGTGAACTTTTCCGTGGGTGTGATGGAATTTGCAGCGATATAATGAGTGATTATCTGCGGATTACACCAGATTAATATACATCTCATGTGGAAAGTGTAAAAAGTAGAGATTAGTCGTAAATGCCGTGAACGATTGGAGAGATTTGTCAAGAGAAAGAATGTTTTTAATCCGCAGGTGGTTCTTAGAGGGGACATTATGTCACTTATCATCAGATCTAAACCAGAGATTAGCATAACACTGTCATGTGACCAGCACATTCTTAGCGATGTCACAGACTTCTTTACTCCCTCACATTTTTTATTCACTTCATGATATTTTATTCTCTAAGCAAATATAACTGACTTTGGAGGTAAAACACCAGTGTTAGGAACAGGCGTGGGGGATAAAAAGGTTGAACAGGGCCTCACGCCGAATGCATTTGCACCTATTGTGTTACCGGAAAAATCATTTATGTTAGCTGTATCTGAGCTGTAAAAGCACTATAAGAACACGGTGAATGTAAGTTGGCCAAATATTGTATCAAATATCCAATTTTTGAATGTGTAACACGTAATGATATATGTTTTTTTGCATATATTGGCATTCCGATGGACTCTCGAGTGCACAAAAAGTAATTCAGAAATGTTTGAATAATATCATAGTCGAAGTTGGTGTGCATGTTTGTTGATATTGACATTCAATTAAAGCGATCAAAATTTAACATTCATTTATACAAGAAGCAAGAGATTTAAGCTAAACAAAGTCTGTCCCCCACGTCTTTTCACTATGTATTTCCAATGTTCACATCTACAGCTATTGAACACACATCAACAAACTGCGGGAATGACATGAGAATTGATTGGATATAATTGAAATGTCGCCATGGTGAAGTATGATTCATCTCAAGCAATATTGAAATGTCGTGTCAGATAATCAATAATGCACATCAATCTCGTGTCAAGCTTCGTGCGAGCGATTGCAACATTCTCCTGACTTTTGGGGAAGATACCTGATATTTTTAGGGGCATTCTCTTTGATTTTTGTTCGTTGACATTAAAAATTATTATTTCCGGTTGACACGTCTTCAAACATACACATATGACGATGCTAGTTGTCAAATATAATGAAGCTAGTTGTCACTAGGTGGAGCTTTATGGTGTGATGGAGACAGTGCCACCTACTGGTGAGTAACCAAACTGTTATAAAATGAAAGGGATTACAGAGGTCTTATTTGGCCAGACTTTGTGATTATGTTCTGGCACCCCACTATTCCGGAGTCGTTATCCTTCTCATTATATTCTAATACCTTATAAGGTCTGTGTACTAGGATTAAATGGGTCGGTGCCAACTCTGCCACCTGGTGGGAAATATCGTGACATTTGTCTGTCTGTGTACTAGAAGTGGACGTAACACTCTGGAGGTATATATGTCGCGATTGTATAGCATTCACCCGGAATAATGAGAGGGGATTGAAATAATGCACAGCCACTTAAACGAGCATCTTATGTCAGATGCTCTGAAAATAACACGAGTAAATTCTGGCAGTTGTCTCTTGCATGAAGTCTGGTAGGTTGTTGATTGTCAATCAAACCAATAATAGGGATTTGTAATAATGCAGATGTGAAACTATTAACAGTTTGTAGCTGTAGGGTTATTTGACTGTGTTTTTCTATATATAAGTGTTGAAATTACAATGTCAGAGCGGTGTACCTAAATGTTAAAGGGGGAAACAGAACCAGAAATTCCTTGGATAAGATCCAATCTCTCAATCAAAATACACACTACTTCTAGGTTGCTTCATGAATTTTTATGACTTGTCATGGAAAAAAATAAGAACAGGTTCAACATGGTCGATTTGTGTGACAACACGAACATCTGCACTTTTTGAGAAAGTGCTGAAATCAAGGAGCAATTTTCAAGATGAGTGTTTTGCATCAATGTTTTTGGTTGCCAGTAGTTTGAGCTAGTAATGAAATCAAGGAGCCATTTTTTCAGACAGTCACCTGCTCCGGGGATGTGTTTTCAAATTTATGGCAGTCTCTTGATTAAATTAAGGGAGATACATTTCTTCAGTTAAGTTTGACCTTTCTCTGTTCACAGATTGTCTGGTGAAGGAATTCTCCAGGCAAGGAGATAGAATTACCCCTTTTTTTTAAAAGTTTACCTCAGGAATTACAACCTGGTTTAACTGTCCTAGTAATTACTCGTATACGCAAACACCAACCTGCCCATTGGCAAAATTGTCTCATTTAATTTTTGCTGCATGTCGCGAGCACCGTCATTAACTCATTAGTCGACGGCCATTGTTGCCAGTAATGTTTCTATTCTCCCAGAATGCATCTGTCAATAGAGAGACCTTATGGAATGGTTTGATTTGAGACCATCGTTCTTTAGAAATGAGACGTCCCACAGATAATTCTGATTACGCAGATGTGTAAAATAACGGCTGAGTGCGTCGGCCATTTGTCTGCCTGAGATGCGACAGGTGAACCAGAGTAAGAGTTAATTACTACTGTCCGAATACTTAATACCTGGCCACAGAAGTAAGGTTACATTTCAGGAGATTTATTCGTGAATTTTATGTGCTTTATTTATAGATTAAAGGACACTCCGTTGATAAATCCCCTCCCCATTGTTTTCATTTCTTTCTTTGTGAAGGAAAGAATTTTTTCTTTTGAAAGGACACATAGCATACATTTATCACAATTTGTGTTTTGGTTTATTTTTTGCTTGAGATTTTGCAACATTACTTATCTCAGGGTATTTTTCAGAAATGAGTCTCTTTTGTTTCATGTTGATAAATGATTTTCTGTGAATTGTTTGTCATATTATGTATGGACTTACAGCTGTGAACCAGGTTACAACTGTGAACCATAGTGTGAGGTGGGGCTGTGATCAGGGCTACAGCTGTGAACCATAGTGTGAAGTGGGTCTGTGATCAGGGCTACAGCTGTGAACCATATTGTGAAGTGGGGCTGTGATCAGGGCTACAGCTATGAACCATAGTGTGAAGTAGAGCTGTGATCAGGGCTACAGCTGTGAACCATAGTGTGAAGTGGGTCTGTGATCAGGGCTACAGCTGTGAACCATAGTGTGAAGTAGAGCTGTGATCAGGGATACAGCTGTGAACCATAGTGTGAAGTGGGGCTGTGATCAGGGCTACAACTGTGAACCATAGTGTGAGGTGGGGCTGTGATCAGGGCTACAGCTGTGAACCATAGTGTGAAGTGGGTCTGTGATCAGGGCTACAGCTGTGAACCATAGTGTGAAGTGGGGCTGTGATCAGGGCTACAGCTATGAACCATAGTGTGAAGTAGAGCTGTGATCAGGGCTACAGCTGTGAACCATAGTGTGAAGTGGGGCTGTGATCAGGGCTACAGCTATGAACCATAGTGTGAAGTAGAGCTGTGATCAGGGCTACAGCTGTGAACCATAATGTGAGGTGGGGCTGTGATCAGGGCTACAGTTATGAACCATAGTGTGAAGTAGAGCTATGATCAGGGCTACAGCTGTGAACCATAGTGTGAAGTTGGGCTGTGATCAGGGCTACAGCTGTGAACCATAGTGTGAAGTGGGGCTGTGATCAGGGCTACAGCTGTGAACCATAGTGTGAAATGGGGCTGTGATCAGGGCTACAGCTGTGAACCATAGTGTGAAGTGGGGCTGTGATCAGGGCTACAGCTGTGAACCATGGTGTGAAGTGGGGCTGTGATCAAGGCTACAGCTGTGAACCATAGTGTGAAGTGGGGCTGTGATCAGGGCTACAGCTGTGAACCATAGTGTGAAGTGGGGCTGTGATCAGGGCTACAGCTGTGAACCATGGTGTGAAGTGGGGCTGTGATCAAGGCTACAGCTGTGAACCATAGTGTGAAGTGGGGCTGTGATCAGGGCTACAGCTGTGATCCATAGTGTGAAGTGGGGCTGTGATCAGGGCTACAGTTATGAACCATAGTGTGAAGTAGAGCTATGATCAGGGCTACAGCTGTGAACCATAGTGTGTAGTTGGGCTGTGATCAGGGTCACAGCTGTGAACCATAGTGTGAAGTGGGGCTGTGATCAGGGTCACAGCTGTGAACCATAGTGTGAGGTGGGGCTGTGATCAGGGCTACAGCTGTGAACCACAGCGTGAAGTGGGGCTGTGATCAGGGCTACAGCTGTGAACCATAGTGTGAACCACAGCTGGAACCTGGGCTTTGATCTGAGACTGTTAACCAAACTGCAAACATGGTTTGTGACGTGAAATGCGCTGCACACCAAAACTGCGGACTTGTTGCTCACCTGTTACATGTCACATGATAAATGACTGATCAGTGATTGGTTGCAACTGGTGATCCATTGTGATGTATTGATCAGGAATTGACATGTGCAACTGCTCTATTGTCAAACCTTTTTCCAATATGAACAGATCTGACAATAAGAAATTAGATTTATAGCAAACTAACTCCCCTTTCTGACACCTTCCTTGTCCAGGTGGACAGGTCATTAATTCTATATCACTATTTGAATATTGATCCTGGTAAAATGAATATCTTTCACAAATCTTGCTCTTATTTGAGGATGTGACATAAATGTTGACAATATATATATATATATTTATGCATTCTCCTTTTATGAAAGTTATTCTAACGAAAATTGGTATTTAGAAAAAATTTACATTTTCAACGGGTCATTGGTTGTGTAAAATGCAAGTAACGATTATCAGTAAATGTTTTTCATTCCATCTTCAATCAGATATTCTTTCTATAAGGATCCTACTTGTAAAGTTGCTGCAGTCTTTCAGGTAATAATACCCTGCTAAACAGAGGTAACTCATCCTCCACCTGCTTCAGCCTTGACTCGTAGCCAAGGCTGGCCGCATATCATGAATATTCATATCAAGAAATATGAATATTCATAATATCATTAGATTATCTTGTTTGGACCATGTTCAAATTTCAGAAATTTCAGTTCATCTTCTTGCCTTACCTGCAGGTGACCAAGTATGGGTCTAACCTTCCTGGCTTTTTCTGGCCCAGTGGTGTCAAGATATTGATAAACTATATTTATATATGGTGTTATCTGTCTGTTGATGTGCATTGAGGAAGGAACATATCTGCATGTTTATTAATAACCTGAAGTTTTTCATATTCCTTGCGATAACAATCAGAGGGTTTTGGAGGTAGGAGTAAGTAGAGAATTGACTTCCTCTGTTTAGCAGGGTATCAGAGAGGTCCCTTTTAATGACAGATGTTGTCACTAGGAGGCTCAAGTTCTGTCACCAGGGGGCAGCAATTGTGCCACAAGGGGTAGGGCAATAAATCGTAATAAAGTTGGAAGAAAGAATCACATTGACTGAGAACTGATGAGAGATGGCCGTAAATGAGTTTATTGGGCCCTAGATTTGCATCAGATACCTGTTCTGAGTCCATAAACACTATCAACACAGGTCCAAATGAACAGGGATGAAAAGTCTATCTCTCCAGGGCATGTTCTATGATTTGTCAATACCACGAATCGTTGTTGATAATAGAGATATTCTCGTTTTGTTTGACTGATCTTCAGCCACCTCCCTCAAGGAACATATATATGGACTCTCACAGCATAAAAAAGTTCATCAGGGTTGGTAACAGTCAATCTTTTTGTTTGAAAAAAATATACAAAGAAATCTGAACACAGATTCAAATAAAGATGTGTGTCGCATCTCTGAAAATGTCAATCCTCCTCTCCTCTGTGATAGGTCAGTTAATTTTGTCTTTTCTATCTTAGCTTCTACGCTTTTTCACTGTTACCATCCCTATTGAACCTTTTATATGCTGTGAGGTCAATACTTTGGAGAGAGGGTTGAAGCTCTATCAACTGCACTTTGTGATAGGTCTTTTTCAAAAGTGTTCCATATTCCATCACCTTGCTAAACAGAGGTCAGTACTGGCTGCAGGTCAGTACTGGACAATGGTCAGTACTGGACAATGGTCAGTGTCCACTAATTGCAGTTGTTCTTTCTGCCTTACACTTGCTTTTGATCAAACCAAAAGTAAACAATAAAAATATAAACACTCAATGAAAATTGCTTTTCTCACCATCGGACCTGGCTTTGTCTAGTCACAGAAGTGTCAACATAAACTAAATATTAACCTGTTGGTATGATGATGTGCACTAAGAGAGCAGCTTTTCTACATGTTTATTAATAACCTGGCAGGTTATTTATATTTCATGTGAAGACAATCAGAGTTCAATGAAGGCAGAGGTGGGTAAAAGATCAACTTTCTCAGTCAGAGTTATATTTCACTGTCAGAGTCAGAGTCAGAGTTATATTTCACTATCAGAGTCAGAGTTATATTTCACTATCAGAGTCAGAGTCAGAGTTATATTTTACTATCAGAGTCAGAGTTATATTCCACTATCAGAGTCAGAGTCAGAGTTATATTCCACTATCAGAGTCAGAGTTATATTTCACTATCAGAGTCAGAGTTATATTCCACTGTCAGAGTCAGAGTTATATTTCACTATCAGAGTCAGAGTCAGAGTTATATTCCACTATCAGAGTCAGAGTTATATTCCACTATCAGAGTCAGAGTTATATTCCACTATCAGAGTCAGAGTCAGAGTTATATTCCACTAAGAATCTTCAATTCAGATTTCCCTATCTCTTTCCCAGTATTCTGTATTCTACCCTATATAGTGTCTTCCGTTCCTTGCAAAGTAAATCCTTGGTGTATTACTCTAAGGTATATATCATAATTGATCAGATTTGAAATGAAGATGCATAAACTGTGTCAAATATCAGCGATTGTTAAAAATTGTATAATACTTGTTGGCTAAACTGTCAAAAATTACTTGAGACAGCTTGAACATGTAGATTTAATGCTAAAAGAGAGAAGAAATTCAGAATATGACATGATGATTGGTTTAAAGGATATGTAAAAAGAAAAGACTCATGAAAGATATAGAATGGATACAGACAGGACAGGACCTGGGATGGGTAGAGACAACAGGACAGGACCTGTGATGGGTAGAGAACAGGACAGGACCTGTGATGGGCAGAGAACAGGACAGGACCTGTGATGGGTAGAGAACAGGACAGGACCTGGGATGGGTAGAGAACAGGACAGGACCTGGGATGGGTAGAGAGAACAGGACAGGACCTGTGATGGGTAGAGAACAGGACAGGACCTGGGATGGGTAGAGACAACAGGACAGGACCTGGGATGGGTAGAGAGAACAGGACAGGACCTGTGATGGGTAGAGACAACAGGACAGGACCTGGGATGGGTAGAGACAACAGGACAGGACCTGTGATGGGTAGAGACAACAGGACAGGACCTGTGATGGGTAGAGACAACAGGACAGGACCTGTGATGGGTAGAGACAACAGGACAAGACCTGTGATGGGTAGAGACAACAGGACAGGACCTGTGATGGGTAGAGACAACAGGACAGGACCTGTGATGGGTAGAGACAACAGGACAGGACCTGTGATGGGTAGAGACAACAGGACAGGACCTGGGATGGGTAGAGAGAACAGGACAGGACCTGTGATGGGTAGAGACAACAGGACAGGACCTGGGATGGGTACCGACAGTTGTTGAGGGCAGCTACTAGTAGTTTCTGTGAGGCAGGTTAGAGCACTTGATGTCTTTGATATAGCCGAGTGCTGTAGTGCTCTGATGTTATCAGTGTTCGCAGGTGTTCCAACATTGTTTTATAACAGATGCCCACGGTACAAATCACACACAAACTCTCCCATACCGTGAGAGATCAAACGCAAACCTATAAACCATAAACTCCCATTGTCCAATAAACTCCCATTGTCCTACAACCAGCTTCTATCTGCACGAGATCTGATGAAATAGTTTTTTTTGTAATATCATAGACTTTAATTGCAGGGAGAAAAAGTTGAAGACAAAGTTGTCACAGTTGATAAGCCAGAAAAAGAAGATAACTAATTTGTTAGAAGAAGTATAAAGTTGTCTGTGAAGGTAATCATGATATTAAGCTCACAAGATGTTTATCTCTTCTATCCGTCATTGTTTGTTTGTTTTGAAGTTAATTCCTAGTAATTACAGGATGCAGCTTTTAACTCCTGCGCACAACATGAGAGTAAGAACAATTACCCATTTCACAGACAAGGAATGTCCCTTTTCATTTCAGTCAAGTCTGGGTTACCTTGTTTTTTTTAATATATATTTTCGAGCTCTTTATCTTGATGTCTCTGTACACATGGATTGAGCTGTGGCTGAGGTCTTGAAACATGCACACAATCTGTGTTGTAGGACAATAACTCTCTATAATGGCTAAAATATTGTGAAATCTTCTCTGTGAGGGCCATTTGACCCACAAAATGTGTACTCACCCTTTACACTAAACAGAGTCAAAGTTCTTATCAGATAGTTAAATAATTAGATATATTCATTAATGTGGATGGACTACCTGAGTGGTTGTATGCCCCCCCCCCCCTCATTTAAAAGTCCTGTGGAAGGAGACAGTTACATTGTTTAATTAGACTGATTCTCTATATCTTTCTGAGTAAAATAAATGCATGGTTTATATTCCAAGCTTGATAATATTATAATCAATAGGAATCATTGGTCTCAGAATAATGGGGACTTAATTAAAAGAAAAAGGCTTTTAGAATAAATCCTAGAGATGAACATGAATGTGTTATAGTTTCACACTTAATACTCTGCAGGGAACCTAATGGAGTCAGCCTCATAAACAAACATCCGCTGTAAACACAACTGTAAATGGTAAAACCAACATTTTGCATTAGGATCAATCAGGGTGGTTTCAGCAATAAAGCTGTAATATATAAAACTCTCACATAGCGGCAGGTTTAATGTTTGCAGAGTCCGTCTCTCTCGCAAAGATGTCTCCTCCTCATCAAAGCTTTGCCACAAGCGTCACAGCAATAAAACTCTCAGATTGTTTACTTTGAAACTGTTTATATTTCTCTATTGTTTGATATATTGGCTAAGGGACAATTACACTGTGCTAATTGAGACGCCATTTGTTACCAAGATGGGAAATATCGCAGTCTGCCCAAACTTTATATTTTCATTAACACATTTAGATTGAATGAAGGTCAGCCATGCATGGAATATGGTATGTCGGTCACGGCCTAGTGAATGGAATCAAAGCTTGACATGCCGGTATGGCACCAGCGCACCCTGATCATGCTTCCCTGCTCAAAGCCTAATATCTAATTATCCAGTAAAAATCTGCAACATTAGATGTACATCCATTATGGCAGGTGTGTGTGCAGTTTTAATCAATAGATATCAGACTTCATGATCAGAAACCTTTGATCTGGAACTCTTTGTAAATGCTTAAATGTTGATCATGATTGCTTTGGATTGTTTTTTGTCACTGGCTCTCTTTTTTCCAAATCACATAAAAGTTCAAAGAGTTTGACATGAAAGCATGTACTTGCCGAGTGCGTGGTGACTCTGTCCAGGTGTGATATCCAGATAGGACCAGAAGGGCTTCCCTCGTGTCATGTCATAATATTAATCGTCTTGTAAACTGTATCATAGACCTAATATTGACATTGTCATGCAGACCTGTTTGAATATTACGCTTTAACATTTACATATGTAAAAGATAAAAATCGGTTTGTTTGATGAAGTCGTTTTGCTTTATAGATGTCTTGTGACACATATCTGTAATATCATATTGCCTGAGGCAGATTTCTTTCTGAAAAATCTATAAACATGATATGTACAGAAATATGACTAATTTTTTTAATGCATTGCTACTGAGTGGCAGTTGAAAATCTTGACTGAGTTTCAGACCCCCTCCTCAAGTCAGGGGCTGACGTAGAAATTTGCTTTGTTATTGCATCATTGACTTCAAATGACAAGGCTGGAAACATGCATTTTTAAAGAGTGCCAGAATCCAGAGGTTGGGTGACAATGCTATTATTATAGGATTAAAGTTGGTGACTTTTCTATCCATTCTGTCAGTAATTTAGCTATTCACACCTCAGCCACCTGTCAGCATAGACGTGCTGTGTGCACAGGTTCCATCTATAAAACATCAGCAACCCAGAAAACCCTGCCACTGTTTCAATGCATTACATTAAATATTGATTATTTATACAGAAGAACCAGAGGGTAGAGGTACTGTCATGATATGCAGCTTTGCACCAAACCTATTTCTGTGCATTTAGAAACTGTAAAAAGATGTGGTTTGGGGTTCCTGTGTTGTGCTTGCCATTGCTTTGGACTCACTTTCACATCATGTGCAGATGGAAAGAGACGTAGCAGAGATGTGTTTTATTAAAAATGTTAAAAATCTTAATGTGAACTTACTTCATATATGACATTCATTGGAATATGCACCACACGTAATATCATACAAAACATGGCCTTTTATTCAATAATGGTCTTTTATTCAAAACAGAAAGAAGTCTAACAACAGGTTATTGAGATGGCCATTGGAAGGCACATGTTGCCCGTATGTCACCTGGTTCTGGTTGAGCGATCACAGGCTGCTGAAACAATCACATGTTGTTTGCCTGTAAATTATATGTCACCAGCAGAGACAGAAGCCCGGGAGGAAGTAGGGGGATTTTGACAGATTGCCTCATTGTACCATTGACTTTTTGAAGATTTTGTCCCCTCTTTAAAAAAGGGGGGGTTGATATAGGTTTAATATAATATATCCCAACCAGATCAGTTTAACATATAGAGTTATTAAAAATATTTAAAGCTACATTCAAATATTATTTAAACTTAATGACTTGAACTGATTTAAATTTGATTGGTCCAAAAAAAAAATCTAATTAGTGACCCCCCTCTAAGTGAAATTCAAATGGTCTTGTGTGTAAGTGTGTTTGAACAAGAGATGAGGGGCATATGTCATTGTGCAGGGTACAGCATCCCCCCCCCCCCCCCCCCAGCTCAGGGGCCCACACACACACACACTCAGCACACAGCACTCAGCCATCAAGCTCCCTCCCTCTCATTCAGTAACACACCATCAAAACACTGACAGCCGCTCACTGTGGAATATACCTACTTCTTGGACAAGAGAACGTCCTGTTCAACTTTGCCGAAGTTTTTTTTTTCTGTTGACTATTCAAACTAAAGGTAAGGAAGACAACTTAATTAAACTCCAGGTGTTTCTGCTTATATATTATGATATGCTTAAAGACTGTCAGAGTGATTAGTGGCTAATGATGAATTATCCAGCATTATCAATATGCGAGTCCAAAGTTAAGGAGAGAAGTGATGAATTGATGTATCGCACAACAAAACAGCATTTTTGAAAATCATATAAAGAGCATCACTATTTTGTTATGATGAATCACAGAGCAGTTATAAACACAGGTTATATGGTGTGGATGACGTTCAGAGACACCTGCCTGAAAACTGAGACTCTCACGTTGAAAGTTAAACACAGAGAAGGGTTTACCTTAAGTAGACTGCTGGACAGATGCTGGTATTCAGGAGTGGTCAATTTATGATGCTATTGTTGCAATGTACGATGACTGCAGAGGAGTTTGTTTATTTTGGGTATTGTTTACATGGGACCACCTCAGCACTGCACACCTGTTGATGAGTTACCTGCCCTTACCTGCCCTGTTCTGGGCCTTTGATGTGCTCTTTTCACCTGGTGATGACACCCCAAGGTGTGAGATATGTCACTCTGAGACCGGGCGGGGCACACAGAATGACACATGTCATCATCACATCAATGATTTAATATTCATACTATATTCTTTATATTTGTGATATGAGTTACTAGTATAAGCCCTTGTCAGTTTCCACTATGGGTTTGTCTATTATCGGTGATTTAATTTGGAGGAGTTAGTTGTGCAGTTCTGGTTCAGGCAAAGTTGCACAATTCTGGTGTGTACTTTATTTAACGGGAAAAAAACAACATGGAGATTGGCAATCAGTGTTTATCTTGTTGTTAATGACAGATAATTAGTTAAGTCTGAGAGCAATAATAAGTTATATTGCTGTCAGGTTAAGTTAAGTTAGACTCATTGACCTAATGACAGCTTTCTTCCTGACTCCCATGAACTGGTGTGAGTTCATTATCTACCCTCTGACTGGCTGGAGGTGTGATTAACCTGTGTGAGCTGACAGTGTCGGACTGGATAGAGGTGTGATAACCGTATGTGATCTGACAGTGTCATACTGATGCATCCTGGGAGTGTTGATGACACCTTGTACTGAGTCACACCTGTCACTCTGCCCAGACATATAACATCTCACCTTATACCTCCCCCTTAATTAGGGACACACCTTTAGCTTAATTCATACCGGGCAGAAATAGTGTGGTTTGTGTACCTTTTTATTCTTTACAGATATCTAATTCATAAAAAGCAAAATTATTCCTTAAGATCAATGAGGTATTGTTAAGATTGTTCTACCATGTTGCTGCTGCAAGTTTGAAAATTATTTCCATGACAATATTTTATAGACAGGATAGATAATGCTGAAATTTATTGGACAATTTGTTTTTCTTTCAAAGTTCATCATATCTGACCTATTTGATATTTTTGGACAGCATATAAGGAACATGTTTTTGGGTGAATTGATCTTTTTTTTGGCTACATCACAGAATGTCATTTTTGAATGGTATTAATATGACCTTTTCACATGTCAGCATCGGGAAGAGTTTAAATTTCACATGACATGAATGTGTCACATGTTCATGAAAGTAGACATGCTCTAATCCTATAATAAGACAATCTTGGCATTAACATGTGCGCTTGTCAAAGTAATCATGATGATAATTTATATTAATGACAGCCATGGTGACAAATGCAAATATATTAGACACTTTCACCAATTTCCTGTGTAAATTGTGAATGACACTAGAAAAATACCCCCATATTAAAGCAGGCAGCTTTGCAATCAGCTTAGTCGGTCAGATTAAAGTATTGTCTGTGACATAAAGGGAAGACACAGTGTTTTGTTTAATGCAAGTAGGATTAGTTATTCACTATTATCAGCTTTTATTGTTGTTAATAGGAAACCAGTATTTTATTTTGTCTTGTTGAGACAACATCCAGATTTTGAACAAAACAGTCTGGTCAATATTGACTTTGTGCATTTTTTAGCAGCCGCCAAAAAGTCAGAGATGAATTTCAATTGAAATTGATGCAAGGAATGTACAACCAGTGAAATTTACATGTATATTCTGGGGAAATAAGAGAGGAGGGAGAAAAAACGAGGTCAGTATTAGATTACTATAAAAATATGTATAAAAATATAAAACTTTTAGCATTAGAGAGGGATTATTATATAGACCAGTTGATAGTTAATAATTGATTGTATATATAAAGACTGAGTCTATTTGAATTAAGATTTTATCTCAGGAACTAAAAGCCAAATACAGAAAGGCGTACTTAAATTTTGTCTGATCGACGGATAGATATTCCAGCAGTTTCATCAATTTTGTCAACCTACAATCAAGTCTAAATTTAGATACAATTTTAGGCATTTAATGTCATGAGTGACACTTCTTTTTGACACCTCTTGGAGACGGACTGTCTTGTAGTCCATTGTATGTCAGTGCCCAGTGAGGCCAGAGGTTTCCAAGGGGAAACTTTTAAGGTGACAACATTCTTTGCAAATTCAAAAAGTGGATTTGGGCAGACATTGTACCACTATTGTCACTGGGGCAATTTTCTCTCTTACAACATATGAGACACGATTGGCCATCAAAAGTAATGGACGTTTTTCTCACACTTTACTAGACACTGATCGCACATTTTATTTGCCAAATTGGTGATAATTTGTGTCCGGTACAATTAATGCCTGATGGATTCTGCTTTTCAAAAGTTTTGAGTTCCCAGCATGCTCCTGGATGTTCCTCATCTCTAGGTCAAAGACAAGACAGTCTGCTAAACTACAAAGGGGACATCCTTCTGCTGCACACCGGTCAAGTTGATGCTATTGCTTGCTTAAGCTTTGATGTGTGTTTTATATCTCATTGTTATATGTGGAATGAAAGTTTCTGTCGGATTATGCAAGAAGATTTACTTTATCAGTACAACAATCTTGTCCTGTTCTTTCATATTCTAGTTTCTTTTTCAGAAATGTAATGTTTTACCTTTAATACTTTAGGCCCCCTGCCAGTTGCAATTACCAATGATTAATTTTACAAGAGTTTAACAGTTGATGTCAAGTTGTAGAGTTCCTGGGTCTGTATTTAATTTTGGGGGAAAAAACAGCATAAAGAGTGGTACATCAGCCTGTATGAGAAGAAAAATACAAGATGTCAATACACATGTGTGGTTTCCCATAGAGAGAATAGAATAATGAATTCTTTAAAATTGCTCTAACCAACCAACAAATTTTTCTCTCAAATGTTTACCTAAATAAAACTGACCAAGTTCCACATTGAGATCCTTTGAGAGTGATACCACAGAGCGCCGTGATTGGCTGGAATATCATTCCATTATGTATTTGACTGAATACAAATGACAATCCTCTCGTGTATATAAATTAGTCCCCAAATTGAATTTACACAATTTTTTGGTGGGCCATTCTGAACACTGGACTGTGGGCTAGGTGTCAAGCTGGGCGTAATGATACAGATTTTCTCCCAGTGGGCAAAAGTAATAGTTCTCATTTTAGCCATGAGACGGGGTTATATACTTGACTTGACATGGCTGCCCGCTGTGGAATTGTCCAGAAGTCTCTTCCAGACCCCGGCAATCTTACTATCCACTTCCTCCAAATTATCGCCCCCCTCGTCACAGACTCTGACCCTTTTCAAAATTGTCACCAACTTTTGACTGCTGTAGTCTGAGGGAAAAAGTAAACAGATAATTTACGAGGGCAGCGTAACTTTCAAGCTGAAATGAGTTTAGAATCAAATTGCAAAAATGATAATATCGGAATGTAACAAGTCTGATAGATTAAGTTTGCAAGTATTAAGTTTGCAAGTATTTCACAGAGATTTAATGTCATTTAATTTGATGGTGTCAAAAAGATTTAATATAATTTAATTTGATGATGTCATGGTATTGTTACATTTTACCCTGTGACATCATCTTTATCTTAATTATCACAAAATGATGTCATAAATCATTATATGAATTCTATTCTAAGATGATATCTAATGCTATGACATAACCTTTTCATGTCTCAGGTCAAATAACTAATAACCAAAGTTACAAGTTCAGGTCCTAAATTCCCTTACATAAATCTTTAAATTTAGATTTTATAGTAAACAAGTGGAGATTTATGTAAATTGTGTAGACACACCAAGTGTTTTGCAGAAGTCATCTATGCAATTTTGACCAGACAATAAATAGGGGGTGTGTAGTGGGAAAGATAGGTCATTAACAACCTTGGGGGGTCCTCTGAGAGATATGAATACCTTTATTGTGAACACAGACCTGATATCAATCTGTCCCCACTTTGCTGACAAGTCAAATCAATACAGTGTGCTCAGTGAATACTGTGAAGAGTCTCAGAGTATTATTCTACTTTGTATCACAGTATATTGCTCTGAGGTAAAATCTGCCATTTTCTTTTGGGAATCTTTTATTTTATATCATGATTATTTCACTGATTAAATAGATTAAAAAAAATGATACTTTAAACATATATCCGAACAGACTGAGTGGCTTTTGATTATTTAGGTGTATCAAACTTGTGGAATTGTCCAGGTTTTTATATTTTTGGAATGATGAATGGTAAAAGAATCTCTGCCTGACATAGAAAAGCCCTCATCAGTATTGGCCAGCACTTTACTCTAATTACATAGCTGTCCATCTGATTAAAATTCATCAACCAGACTTCAAAGTCCGGCCGGTGTTGATCTAGTGATTTGCAAGGAATGTCCAGACAATTTCACCATCAGCTTGATCTAATTTCTGCAACTTCCTCTGTCAATATTCATTTGTATTTTCAATCAGAATGGAGGCATCAGCATTTTGTTCTTTGATCTTGATCCTCCGGTTCGCCGGATTATGCCACGGATTACGCCACATTTGCCCCGATCCCATCATGACAAGTTAAGGAGAAGTTGGAACTCAGAAATTTAAGATTTTGATCATATAAGCTCAGTACTTCAGAGACCTGCAGTACATGGGATCTTAGAGTAATACACTGTTAACCTAAGATGGGAGTTAATTGACTGCCTAAGATCTTTTAAATGAAGAGAAATTTGAGCTGCTGTTCTCTTGGTATTGTATATGGTAATAACGTTGATAGGTTTTGATGTTTTTTTATAGTTTTTTATGGTTTTTGTCATCCATATGCACAAAGATGGACATCCATCTTTGATACACATTATTGAATATAAAAAGTTGGAGGGGTGAAAAGTAGGAGTTTGTGACATTGGCCACCAGAGGGGGCTAAATGAATATAAATAGGGTTCAGTTTGAGAAAAAATTAGATCAAGACAACATTTTAAAGTAATTTTGGCAAAAGTATAATATGCATTGCCTTGAGGTGTTGATATAAGATATTTGGTTAGATATTTTTTGTGAACATTTCAGCGGGTTGACATCGGAGCTCTTTTATCAGGAATGGGATGAAGTAGCGGGTATTTTATTGTCAGGTCCTGTATGGCAAGTGATCCGATTTCAGGCAGATTGTGAGAAGATTGAAGAATTACATGACAGGAGGTCAAAGGTGACTGTCATCAGGTCAGAGGTCAATGCCATGCAGTCCAAAAGATCACAAATGTCACTTGATTCAATTGCAACTTTTAATTCATTTTGAGTTTTGATGGAGATAAAAGAGATGATAAAAGAAGATAAAAAAGATTAAAAATATATAAAAAATAAAAACAAAAACAAAATGTCAACCTATAAATTATTTTCTTATCTTTAAATTTTTCCAACCTTTGGGTTTAACATATACCGGTATATAAGATTATAAGTTATGTTCTTTAGATTTCATTTAGAATAAGGGTTTTGAGGTACGCCTTCTGTTTGAGTGTAGACATGGGCAGAACATGCCCCGAGGTTTGCATACAGCTGCATGTGGTCAAGTAGAAATGTGTACAAGATGTCCAGAGGGTATCAATATATTTCTATGAGCTCAAGGAAAATTACTGCTTTCAATCACTTGTGAACTAGATTTTTGAACAAGCATGAGATGTTAGTTTCCAAGCTTTGATAAGTCAACATTCACTGATTTTAGATCATGTTGAAGATAAAGCTGTGGGGTGGAGGGGGGGGGGTTGAGGCTAATGAAAAATATACACAAATAGATTATATGTCAATTATTAGATTGTAAAGAATATTACATATTATTACCATGTAAAACATAGTTGTGATGATGTTTCTCTTAGATGTAACATGTATGGATCACAAGTTTATCAAATAACAGAGGGATGAGTAGAGATAAAACTAATACAGATGCAAATATGTGTGGGTGCTGCCCCCTTGTGAGAAAAAGTCTCACATCACATGCTCATTTCACGGCCACCTTATGTAAATACACACACAAATTGCAATGTAAATTGTTTGCTTCTCATCTTATCTCTGGGATTAGAGGATTTGTGGGATTATCCAGCAGATTTAACCCAGAATCCACCCCTGGGAGGGAACACAGGGGCTCAGTAAGGGATTTAGGGGTCCCACTGGGGGTTTATCTGTCACAGCTGGACAAGTATTGTGTTTGGGTTTATATATGTGTTTTGTAAGCAGTTATCAGCCTGAAAAGTTCTATTGAGTAAATCTCTTCCAAATTTGATGAAAATCCCTTCCAAATTTGAAATACTTAAAGCTTAGTGTAATGTGTTAAAACTCGACACTTTTAGGCTTTGATACATTTTTGTTACATTTATGACACATTTATGTTTGGTGTAAACACAACTTTTTTCAAAAAAATAATAACCTAGGAAATAAAATCATTAAATAAACCATGTTAGAAAGTGCCGAGGTTTTGATTATTGAAGTTAACAAATAGTCAAACGCACCTTTTTTTCTTTTTCTGCTTGTTTTTTTTTTTTGCTTGTTTTTTTCTTTCTTTTTTTTTACAAAGAAACAATTATATGACAGCAAGAATTGTTGAAGAATCCATGTAAGAAAAGTGCCCAGGGTTTGATTATTGAAGTTTACAAATAATCGAGACTTCACAAAGACTTAAGTGGTGCCCCCTGCCATGAAGTATTTAACCACCAAGACAGTGGCCATGCCCCAGTGTCTTTCAAGTCCTTTGATGTTGCAATGGTGTCACTGTTTTTGCCCAGTGGCCTGATTAGGTGATAATAGGTACATTCAGATTGGAGATGTCCACCCTTTTATCTGGTATATTTTTTGCTTGGAAGGTTAAGCATTGGTTATTAAGGTGGTGAATTACCTCCAGGGATTGATATCAATTTCACACAGAGATAAACTGATTAGTCAGTGAAAGTTTTCTTTAATGTTAAATTTTCCGGAGATGTGCATTTGATAAACTCTACCTTCAAGACAATTGCCACCTTTGTAGTAGCTTGTTCATTTTTGCAGAGGGGTGTAATTTTCATGTACTCTGTGCCTAAATTAACTTCATATTAATGGAATGATATTACTATGGTAACTATTTATAACTCATAGACTTAGCAATTGTGCAAAGGAATTTGCAAATTATCTGCCCAGTTTCAAATGTCTATCATATTTTTATGATATTTTATATTTGACCATGCTGCCCCACTGCTAAATGGTCATTGGTAGGTTTGCTTTCATCCCAGCTGAACGGCCCCTGGGGGTGAAACATTTCACCCTGTTTGCTCTGCATATCTCCCAGGGGGCGCAATTCAACACAAACTCGGAACACAGCCGCACACTCTCTCATTTCCCGTTTAACAGGGGACGGAGATGGATGTGAAATTTTGAGAGATAATACAACATAAAACTTGTCAAGATCCACATTTTTCATAGGATACAAATTATTCTGCAAAAATGATCAAATTAAGTGATATTTTTAAAGAATTTACCTCAATTGTAAATTCTTTCAGGATTACGTATTTCTCAACAGGTAGGGAACATGTTTTTTTTTGTTATTTGTGGTGAGGGTCATCAAATCTCTTTCAGAGTTTGACTTGGAGGTGGGCAGTGTGTTTTGGCAAGGTTGGAGTCTAAGTTTATAATGATGAGCATGATATAGTATTATGAGACCGGCATGTGTCACGGAGGTCAGGTGAGGGTGTTGCCACGGCTACCACACAGCTGCTTGACATAGGCTGAAACTATCCCCCTCCTACTCCATTAGTTGCAAAGAAAATGCCATCCAACAAACAGAAAACTCAGGCGGAAAGAGGTATATAATATAGTCAATAAAAACAGAGAACAGTTTTCTGCATGTAATTGTTTGCAATAAATTAATTATTTCAGTTATTTCTTAAATTTTCTGAAAGGAAAATCATTCAGATTGTTACTTCATCCATGACCATGACATTTTGGAGAGGAAGACATTTGTTTTCAAGCTGTGGGGAGTGTTTATTATTTAGAGTATCTGTCTCTCTGGGATGAGCATATAAACAAATAGGATGTCGTGGAGGCTGGCACAAACAGTCCCGGGTTGTATGCCCAACTGAGTGCATATACCAAGTGTGGCTGTGTTGCCAAGGTTATGTCAGTCTCCTCCTGGGCTGATGTTACCTCAGAGTAATATCAGAGTGATATCAGAGTGATATCAGAGTGATATCAGAGTGATATCAGAGTGATATCAGAGTAATGTCAGAGTGATATCAGAGTGATGTCAGAGTGATATCAGAGTAATGTCAGAGTAATGTCAGAGTGATATCAGAGTGATATCAGAGTAATGTCAGAGTGATATCAGAGTAATGTCAGAGTGATATCAGAGTGATGTCAGAGTAATGTCAGAGTGATGTCAGAGTAATGTCAGAGTGATATCAGAGTGATATCAGAGTGATATCAGAGTGATATCAGAGTGATATCAGAGTGATATCTGTGGTGTTATCTTTTCCTCTTGATATGCTATTGACAGAAATATGATTTTGTGACATAATAAAACATGTACTTTTATGAAATGTGAAACAGAAATTTGATATATTTGAAAGATTGTAGTATTAGAAATTTAAATACTTTGACATTTGGCAGTTAATGTAACATGTGATAAACTTTATTAATTCCTGAATTATTCCATAATTGAGCACAATGTTTATAATTTTCTAGAATAACGATAATATTGTTGTGTCTTTCAGATTTATAGACGTCAGGAGGAGCAATATCTGTCAGTAACCTTGCACTCGTGGTGTCAGACTGTCGGAAGTGTTGAGTAGCTGACTGGAGATTTATAAGACCACCCTGTCAGACGACGGTAGACAAGACAGCTGAGCAGAAAACATCAGCAGCGCCATCTACACTGCATAAGGTAAGAGACAACCTTGATCAGTGTCCCCCAGAATTGATATGTTATAATCATTATTAAAAAGAATCATGAATAATGACGATTCAAAGCAGTTTGTGAAGATTAAAATCTTAAATCTTGTGATCTTGACAGAAGTGATTTGAAAACATGGGCCTGTGGGTCAAGCCTTGGTGAATTTCAAAACACCACAGAGATAAGGCCATGATTCTTATTATGAAAGATTGGGCTGTCAGTCCAAAGAAAAACATCAAAGCCAGTCTTGTGCACGTAGCAAATTGTACAACGAGTTGATATCTGGTTACATTTTCATGTCTCAGTTAGAGTCATGTGCCTCTTCCTCTGTGAGATATTTTGTCGGCGCCTGTGAACCGACCATGTTAGACTTAAAGGGAAATTGTCGTTGACGCGGACACAAGTTTTTGATAAAGTTGTTGGTCATTATTCATTGGTTGCTGAAGAGGCAGCATGCGCCCTCTGTACACAATCTGAGACACTAGGGTGGAGACTTGGCGGCCCAAATGTTGACTTTGTAATTCATCCGCTCTCAGAGACAGGTTAACACAACATTCAGTCTGTAATTTTCTCCTTTTATTATCTACTCGGGAACTGTCTATTCCTTGATAAATGAGGCAAGGTGAAATATACATCATGCAGCCTCATTCATATTCATAGATATAAACAAAATTAATAGGTAAAATACATATTACTTTGTGGGCTAGCCATTACAAGGAAACCCATTAAAAATATCAATGTTGCATTTTTTTAAATCATAAATGGAGACTAATTTAGTGTTAGGCATGAATTATTCTCAAGGTAGGACACAAAGGTAAACAATTTGTGTGTGTTCAGAAGTACATCAAACAAACATTCTCAGCTGGCGCAAATGACAGTTTTCACCTGAAAAGCTGTAAAGTTTATGTTTGTCATGTGGAGGACGGTGCAGAATTATTGATTGATTTTTAGAAATATTTTATTGCTTTCTGTGAACATTCATTATGTAAAGTATATATGCAATGTGCATATCCTATGTGAACATCAAACTTTACTTTAAGATTGATTAGGTCAGCTAGGAATGACATATGGTCATTTTACACTAATAGGACAAAGCCCTTTTGATAAGACACATTTTGACCTCTAAATTGACCTTTTGTTAAAGTATCATATTTACAATGTGCTGTGTAATTCAACCATAGGATAATAAGATTTCTGTGAGATAAGAACAATCAATTATTTCTTGTGATCAAATAGAATGAGAGGATAAATGCCGAGTTTAGTAGAGTTTAGTTCCACGGGTTGTGATTAATAGGAAGGCAGGGAACCCGGATTAAAAGAAGAGTTTTATCAAGAAATAGCATTCATATCAGGTCATTAGCACCTCAGTGGGGATGTGGAGATATTTATCAGCTTTGATCTGTGAAATAGAATCTGGATGGTCTCAAGAAGACATAGATAGCCTGTCGTCACGGTGACCCATTGTTCTCCCTTGACTACCAGCATGAGAGGATAGGATAGCTCGGTATCAAGAAAGTAGATCTCAGTCGATTTCCACAAGCCGAGCAAATGGCTGAGGAGTGAGTGGTGAGGTACTTTTCTCACCTTCCTGTTGAAAGGTTAATTTGTTTTGATGGAGGTAATAAAGGCGGAGTGCCAGTTGCCATAGAGGAGTGCCAGTTGCCTTGGCGTTGGTTGTCAAGGCCTGATGGGAGGCAGATCTCCCTGCCAAGCAGGTATGGGATGTGTGAATAATGATTGTCACTATGGCAACAGTTGGTTTCTAACCAGCGTTACCAGGGAGCCTAAAGATACTCTTTTGAAATTGAGATCTACAATGGTCGCCATAGATTTTACACAAACGAAAAAGAGATGCATTATTTTCTGAATTTTCTTTCATATTTCTTTTTTAAAAAGTTTTAAAAAATGTAAAAAATATTTTTTATACTCTCAAGATTCTCAGAGACGAATACGGAATGGCCAGTCAGTATAATCTGTTTATTTCGGTGACAAACAAGCATGAAATTGGTTGCATTTCAGCCATGTGGGGTTGTGGAGGGGCTAAGCTTAGTTAATCTACCCACTAATGACTCTAGATGGGATTATAATTGCTACCATGCCCCTTATCCCAGCTGTTAATCCTAATCTTGTGGGATAACTCCCAACCTCCTTGACCACCTACCTACCAAAGTGACATGCGCCCCCTACTGGCGAAATGTGCTCAGTGAAATGTAATCAGTCCTCTTACATGAGGAAAATTCCAATCGCTGTGTCTCAAGTATGCCAGCAATTATTTATGAACCTTTAAAACATATTAAATCACCGTTTCTTGATTCAAGAACACTCCTGCAACGCACCATTAATTTAGATTTTGAGTTTGTGAAACAGTAGATTAAACAGTCGTTACACGTGAAGTGGACTTAGGATTGAACAGCTGTGACAAAGCCAATACAAAGCTAAGATGTGTGTGGTGTACGTGATATGGGAAAAAATAACACTCCTCATGCTTGGCTTAAAGCCGTGGAGATTCTCTCAGCCTCATTGACCAATTCAACATCAAGCTGAAAATCACTTGCATCTGGACCACCTCGAGTTCTGTAGTTTTGCGCTATTACTTTTCACATAGAATAAAGCATCTGATTAATGCATGGCCATGTGTGCGAGTGATTTGCCCTCTTTCCGGGTGGGCAGGGGTGGGCAGGGGTCATATTTGGGGGCTTTTGTTCAGGTATATCAATTACAATCCACACTGATGGAAGGAGAGATATGGAATATTACTCCTGACAATTACACTGGGTGCATGCCCATTGCAATCAACAAAACTCAATTCTTATGTCTGTAAAAGGCATTTTTGAAAAACAAATGCTCTTTTCTAATGGAGATTGAAATGTTTATTTCATGATCGTAATTAGTTTTATACAATCAGTAATAATCTGGGCATGATCTGCATAGCAAAGCATACTTAGAAAGTTGTGATAAGTTTAATGTCTCAGATTGATGATTGGAATACCATGAATAATACCTTGGAAAAGTCCTGTCATACATTTATATCATAGCTTTTGGAAATAAAGGATTTGTTATGTATTATATCTAATGAGAGACTTTCCCTTTTTAAATTTGAATTTGAAATCATTTAACAAAGTATATATGTTCCATTTTAAACACATAAAACTAATGCACAGGCAATAGTTATGTTTACAAACAACCAGTTTGTTGGGTGGCATATTTAGATTGAGACTTTAATGGCAAGTTTTATGTCTGTTGATTAAAAGGGGTTCAGCAATTCTGTGTGCCTTATGCAAATTTTCTGAACAATTCTACTAAAGATATATATGACATATATGTAAATTTTATTTTCTCAGAGCTTCAATTCTGGTAAAATGACCTGTCATTTTTGACAGATAATTGTATTTCCGAGACTAAGCGTTATATGGCTGAATACAAGAATGGAACGAAACTAGTTATCAAATAAACTGCATTCAGGGGCTTCACAGGTTACCAACATCGCACCTTCACTTTGGAAAAATTCTCAGAATTGTTCATCATCTCATTTGTTTGCATACCAGTTTGGGGATTTCTATGGGTAATGAGAAAGCTTTAGTCATATCGCAGTAAGCAAATAGCATTCTGCTTTGAAGGGGCCCGGTCGAGTTGACCAGGTTCTTTTATGATTTTACCACCCATTACCTGGACAACAAAAGCCGTTGCCTCTTAGAGGCTCCTTGCTAGATCTGAAAAATTGCATTTATTTGTGTGAATAAATTGCGACCACGGATGATAAATACTGAACACTAAGGGGGATATTTTAGGATGGGAATTTGTCATATTTAATTGTATGGAAAATAGATCATAATTTACCATTGTTAATGCACATTGGAAGGAAAATTGAAAGAGGTAAAATATGGGATATTTTGTACATAGTGTATGCAGAATTAAAGTGACCAGCGGGTTGCAAGAGGTGATAGAATGTAAACTGTTGGAGAATCGCCCCAAGCCACCATTAGAGGGCACTGCAGTCACAAAGCTGAGCTACCCGCACCTTTTGTCTGGCCCAGTGATAATTTGGGTATCATTACCTTCCTGTGGCATATCTCTCTTAGTAAATCACATAGGGGAAGGCTTAAAAAAGGGATGACCAAATACAAAAACCATGTTGTTTATACTGTTTGACGATTCTGTAAAAGTTTCTGATTAGTTATCGGCCCATCTCTCACTTATCAGTATTGCACTCAGCGAGGCAGGTTCAAACACCTAAAATAGAAAATTAACATTGCAAGTTGTGCCACAATAAGAACCACTCAGCAACTTGGGTGCTTGTTGACAGTTGTTAAAGCTAAATTGCAAAGCTTAATGTTTCTGGTAGATTTTTCTGTCACTGAGCAGACTCAGATATAGACAGTCAAGAACAGACTGATAGCTGACGATTACTTTGAACTTTATTGTTTTGAAAAAAAAACAAAGCAAGGTGTGATCAGCCAAAACCTGATCACACCTTGTGTTGCATTCTGAAGAATCATAAAATTTATAATGTGACAAAAGCCCTCTTCCGAGATACCTCCCAGATTGGGTCATTTCCACACCCCCATATAGTTATCTAAGCAGGATAGACTTTATGGTACTGTTTATGGCCATTCTCTGACTTTAGTCACCGAGCAGGTATGTTAACAGGTCTTATGAGGGTCCAATCTTTGTACCTGGCGCTATGGTCAAATTGTCGGGAACACATCTGCCCCCATGCTGGTCTCAGTTTTGTTTGCCTTTTGTGTGGCTTAGCAGGTAATTGTTGCAGAGCTGTGTGCATGGTGCACAAGTGCGCTTTACCTCCTGGGCGCTGGGTGAACGCGTCTCCGACTCGCTGTATGGATAAGTGGTCTTATTAAACGTCTTTTAGAGACGGATAAACTTGATAAGTAGTGGAGTTACCAACTTACAAACGCAGTGTGTCAAAGGTATAAAGTCTGATCGCTTGGCTGACTGGTTACAAGCCAGCGTTAGGACTGGTCCACTTTAGTGATTGCTGATAAGCCTACGATAACGTGGACACACTGGGAGAGCGCATACTTCTTGTATCATCAGTGTTGTTATACATCAATACAGCTAATTTGGATTCAGGAACTTTAACATCTATGGATATCAATATACCAGCTTTCATCCTTTCATCAGGTAAATACGAGACTTGATAATTAATATAAAAAATAGATTGTGATATCTAAGGGAGTATGCTCTATTCTGTGTTCTCGTAAGATATGTTACAGAGTTTACGTATGTTTCTTATCGGTCACAGTGAACGGGATGTTCCACACTGCGTGCTGATTCTAACTGAGAAAGTTCAACAATTGAAATAGATACATGCACAGAAAAACCAGAGTCTTCATGCACGGCTCGGAAAAAAATAACGCAGATCTTATCATCAAACTAAATGAAGCTATAACATGAAATACAGGCATTAACGTGATCAAGCTGAACTAAATATTTCACAGGATGGAAGTAGCTTTATTAGTTTGTAGTTGGTGACATTTCTTTAGGTGATATGAACAAGATCTGTTATCTTATGTGAAGCATAAATCCTACAGCCTGATAGAATGGTGAATCGTGAGTCATGGAATAATATAAAGTCAGACGCGTTCTCTCGGAGAAATAAAACAGTTTTTGATTGTTTTATATCTGTATTGTGGCGATTTCATATCACTTCTGACTGAATTATGAACATATAAAAATGCAGTATAAACAGATCTATTGGCAAGAGCCGTTTTTACCAGTCGTGAGGGCCAGGAGGCTTTTTACCCTCAGCCCCTGATGTAATCAGGCTGAGGGTATTGCAGTACTCCTGGCGTGGGTATGTATGTATGTATGTATGTATGTATGTATGTATGTATGTATGTATGTATGTATGTATGTCTGTATGTATGTATGTATGTATGTCTGTAGCGAACATCCTTGTCATCGCGATAACTCAAGAACAAATGATGGCAGCTTCATGAAACTTGACACACATATGCATCTGGTGAAAACCTCGGACGAGTTCGATGGACGGCGACCTTGACCTATTTTTCAAGGTCACAGGAACAATTATGTGAAATCCCAAGAATCACAATAACTCAAGAACGAATAATGGTAGCTTTATGAGATTTGACACACATAAGTATCTGGTGAAGACCTCAGAATTTTTTATATGAAACATGACCTTCACCTACTTTTCAAGGTCACAGGGACAATTATGTGAAATCATCTTGTCATCGCGATAACTCGAGAACAAATGATGGCAGCTTCATGAAACTTGACACACATATGCATCTGGTGAAAACCTCGGACGAGTTCGATGGACGGCGACCTTGACCTATTTTTCAAGGTCACAGGGACAATTATGTGAAATCCCAAGAATCACAATAACTCAAAAAATAATGGTAGCTTTATTAGATTTGACACACATAAGTATCTGGTGAAGACCTCAGAATTTTTTCTATGAAACATGACCTTCACCTACTTTTCAAGGTCACAGGGACAATTATGTGAAATCATCTTGTCATCGCGATAAATCAAGAACAAATGATGGCAGCTTCATGAAACTTGACACACAAAAGCATCTGGTGAAAACCTCGAATGAGTTCGATGGATGGCGACCTTGACCTATTTTTCAAGGTCACGGACAATTATGTGAAATCCCAAGAATCGCAATAACTCAAGAACGAATGATGGCAGCTTTATGAGATTTGACACACACAAGCATCTGGTAAGACCTCAGAATTTTTTCTTTGAAACATGACCTTTACCTACTTTTCAAGGTCACAGGGATAATTATGTGAAATCATCCTTGTCATCGTGATAACTCAAGAACAAATGATGGCAGCTTCATGAAACTTTACACGCATAAGCATCTGGTGAAAACCTCGGACTAGTTCGGTGGATGGCGACCTTGACCTATTTTTCAAGGTCACAGGGACAATTATGTGAAATCCCAAGAATCGCAATAACTCAAGAACGAATGATGGCAGCTTTATGAGATTTGACACACACAAGCATCTGGTGAAGACCTCAGACTTCTCTTGATGGAACATGACCTTCACCTGATTTCAAGGTCACAGGGACAATTATGTGAAATCATCCTTGTCATCGTGATAACTTAAGAACAAATGATGGCAGCTTCATGAAACTTGACACACATATGCATCTGGTGAAAACCTCGGACGAGTTCGATGGACAGCGACCTTGACCTATTTTTCAAGGTCACAGGGACAATTACGTTAAATTCCAAGAATCGCAATAACTCAAGAACGAATGATGGCAGCTTTATGAGATTTGACACACACAAGCATCTGGTGAAGACCTCAGAATTTTTTCTTTGAAACATGACCTTCACCTACTTTTCAAGGTCACAGGGATAATTATGTGAAATCATCCTTGTCATCGTGATAACTCAAGAACCAATGATGGCAGCTTCATGAAACTTTACACGCATAAGCATCTGGTGAAAACCTCGGACTAGTTTGGTGGACGGCGACCTTGACCTATTTTTCAAGGTCACAGGGACAATTATGTGAAATCCCAAGAATCGCAATAACTCAAGAACGAATGATGGCAGCTTTATGAGATTTGACACACACAAGCATCTGGTGAAGACCTCAGACTTCTCTTGATGGAACATGACCTTCACCTGATTTCAAGGTCACAGGGACAATTATGTGAAATCATCCTTGTCATCGTGATAACTTAAGAACAAATGATGGCAGCTTCATGAAAATTGACACACATAAGAATCTGGGAAGACTCCAGATGAGTTTGATGGACAGTGACCTTAACCTGCTTTTCAAGGTCACAGGCCCATATCAATAATTCTAGAGTAAATGATGACAGTTTCATGATACTTGACACACCTAAGCTATCAAAGGAAGTAGATTTTATGGGTTTTTTACCCCTGCATCAATTTGCCTTGGTGCAGTGACGTTTTGTTCACAAATATTGTGTGGAGCGAATGTTGTGCAATGAGTTACCAGGGCTGAGGGTTGATGCATCTCTGATGCCTATGTTTAGGGATTGCCGTTAGCGTTGAGTACAAACAGTTTAGTGTGCGGCTATGTAGTCAACAAATTAAGGCATTCTGGTCTGGGGGCAACTATTTTGCATGCAACTTTCCGCTAATGAACTCGTGAAGAATGGGCAATTTTTGAAAAATTTATAAAGGTAAAGGTCAAAAGTTAGTTTTAGGTCTGAAAGGTCAAATTTTGTGGTTGGAGCTGGTCGGAGGAATATAAATTGATATTTGACATGTTAGTGAAATGTCATGAAAGAGCTGTTGAATTTGAGGCTAATTATGAAGTTTACAACTTAATTTGCAAGCAGTAGATAACACAATTATTTTCTGTGATAGCAGATATACAACCAAATGTTCAAATTCCCTCTTAAAAAACCAGTTGAGATGAATATTTGTGAATGAAATAAATGAATAAATATTCACCAAATTGCAATATGTTTTTCTCTATGATTGGTGGAGTGCTAATAATATATTTAGTAATGGAGTTCAGTTCAGCAGAACCAAAACCAGCGCTGGTAATACAGACATCTGACAAGGCCAGAAGTAGCAAATTGTCCGCTTATTTGAACATGTGTCTCTCTTGACCTCAGGTACAAGTAGCCAGATATATGGGGGCTGGGACTACTTTTTGTCAATGTTTAATCAGGCTGCAGGACACATTGACGGAGGTAAAACACCTCAACAAAAGTTGTAAACTTGCTAGTAATTTGCTCAGCCTCATCAGAAATTGATTAAAGTTGACAAATACTGAGATTTTTTGGTGGACTTGATAAAAGCTTTTGATGCTATTCAGCGATTAAGTGATACACCAAAGGCCTGTGACAAAGTTCATATAGCCAGTGGAAAATGTGATACCTCTGGTTGTCTCTAATTGTGCACATGAGGAAGCTGTAAATGATATGCCATAAATGATTGATTGGCACTGGCGTCTCCGTAATCAAAGGGAACGCGACAAAGCCTTTGACATTGCTGACCTGCTGACCTTGGGATGATTATAAAGATTTGTGTTCTTTGATGATTGCTTTTTGCAAATGAAAGGTAGTTCTACGACTGAAATATTAGCGATTTGGTCATATTCCAGAATTTTTCTTCTGAAAAAAGCATATAAATTTCAAGTGTTTCTAATATATTTTATATTTAAGATTAAGTGCCAAAAAGGGATGTTAGATATTAAGCTTTTAGAGATTGGTCACTGAACTAATGAAATATGGGTAATATGCTGGAATGGCCACCTGCAGGGTGAAGAATCTGAATCAAAACGGCAAGACAAGAATCTTCTCATCTGAACGAGACATACTTAGTAAGAATAAAGTGGGAATATGGCTGAGAGAGGCGACATCAGAGCTGCCCTCCAGCAGCCCTCCAGCAGCCCTCCAGCAGCCCTCCAGCAGCCCTCCAGCAGCCCTCCAGCAGCCCTCCAGCAGCCCTCCAGCAGCCCTCCAGCAGGTGATCAGTGTCAGTTACGGGGCGTGATGTAAGACGGAGATCTATTCACCTGTCTCATCTCACACAGATAGGCCTGTCCTGTTATCCCGTATTATCCCGGCTGAGGTAACCACCACTGTCGGCTATGTAACACGCATTATCCACGTCTCAGGTGTGTTTAGTTCCTGGCTCCAGCCTGCTTGACTTTATGGTGCCTTTGATAGTGTTGAGGATTTGTAGTTGTTCTGAGCTCTGTTCTGTAAGAGGAGATGAATCCTCAAAGTATTTTTCTCCTTGATCAAGAAGACTGCATATTTTTCTTTCGTAACAACAAAGTACTTGGAAAGATAAATGCACCTGCTGTATAATAATTCATGCCAGTTGTACAAGAATATGTTTTGCATTTAAAAGATATGTCTAACTTGTGTTTTTATATTTAAATGAAAATATAAAATTTGTTGGGTGAGTGACACAAATTTCAAATAGTAAATTAACAAGCTTATTTCATCATTTTTTAAGTATTAAGGTATTAAGCAGTGATGGAAGAGGTGAGGTATTAAGCAGTGATGGGAGAAGTGGGGTATTATGCAGTGATGGGAGAGGTGGGGTATTAAGCAGTGATGGGAGAGGTGGGGTATTAAGCAGTGATGGGAGAGGTGGGGTATTAAGCAGTGATGGGAGAGGTGGGGTATAAAGCAATGATGGGAGAGGTGGGGTATAAAGCAGTGATGGGAGAGGTGGGGTATAAAGCAGTGATGGGAGAGGTGGGGTATTAAGCAGTGATGGGAGAGGTGGGGTATTAAGCAGTGATGGGAGAGGTGGGGTATTAAGCAGTGATGGGAGAGGTGGGGTATTAAGCAGTGATGGGAGAGGTGGGGTATTAAGCAGTGATGGGAGAAGTGGGGTATTAAGCAGTGATGGGAGAGGTGGGGTATTAAGCAGTGATGGGAGAAGTGGGGTATTAAGCAGTGATGGGAGAGGTGGGGTATTAAGCAGTGATGGGAGAGGTGGGGTATTAAGCAGTGATGGGAGAGATGGGGTATTAAGCAGTGATGGGAGAGGTGGAATATATTGCGAGAAGTATTGAGCATGTCATTGTGTCTTTGTGATACTCATGACTGTATTGTTCTGTGTGAATTTATTAATTCAGGAACACCTCAGCATCCCAAGTGATGTAACTGTGAGGTTTAAGTGCAGAATGTTGGCAATGTGGATGAGAGCTATTAAGCGGGCCCAGGTAAGGGCTCACAATGTGATGTATGGGCCTGCCTGTTACCCCAGCATCAGCCGGGCAACACCTCCGTAATTGCTACAAATAAGACAAATATTTCACATTTTTCTCTTTAATTTAATAGAGAACAGCAACATACAAACAAGAAATTATGGCTTTGGCATATACATATCTTTTATTATTTCTGATATTCACACCTCAATAATCCACTCAAAACATTTATAAACTTCTTGATTATATTTTCAAAAGGAGTAGATAAAAGAAATCAACAATTTTATGATTTAAAGATTGGATTTTTTTTCTGATGTTGTTTAAGTTAAATATTTGACTATTCCAGCAAGTTAAATATTTGACTATTCCAGCAAGTTAAACATTTGACTATTCCAACAAGTAAAATGTTTGACTATTCCAACAAGTTAAACATTTGACTATTCCAGCAAGTTAAATATTTGACTATTCCAACAAGTTAAATATTTGACTGTTCCAGCTAATTTTTAAAATGCTACATGAGTTTTGTTGGCAGGAGATAAGAGATGAATGGCTGAGATAAGATAGAGAGCAGATCGTCCCATTGTGAAGTAGATAGAAGTAGGACAGAGATAGCAGCTATTAGCAAGCCACTTCATCCCCTGTAGATTATATAACACATTAAGTGATTTACAGCTCTATCTTCTAACATTGAAAATTATGATTTTCAAAATATGACACATCAGTTGGCCCAGTGATATCATACCAAGCTGATAATCCGCTGATAATCTGGGTATTACAGGAACATGCCGTAGCAAGCCAAACCTGTCACATAATGCTGTTACATCAATGATCCAGTATCATGGAATGTTCATATTATGAAATCAAAGTCAATTGAAACTTATAAATGTTTCTTTGTGTGTAAAGATTGAAACTTATAAATGCTTTTTTGTGTGTGAAGATAAACAGTTTTGGCCAAATACTCTTTTATTTGTGTATAGATAGGACCAAAACCTACAAGAATCATAAATTCTTATTTGGTATCATACCTCAGTTATGACATTTGAAAATGACCTTCATTTATCAAATATATGCATGACAGCATAGATCTGTAGTTGGTACCCAATTTATCAACAAGACCTGTGTATTTTGACCAAAACAATAAAGCTTTTGAGAAAAGGTGATATTTAATCACTTGTTGTGGTTTATTTCCAATTGAGGAAATGAAAATTGGAATGGATTTAATGCATTAAGGTGCAGATTGGGGTCAGACTGGGGCATCACCTGGTGAGCAATTTAGGAACTCGCTTCAAGTTTACTTTGTAGATTTTTCACATGGATGTTGACAGTTGTTGTCAGTTAGCTGTGTTTTGAAGAGAGTTTTTTGGCATCAGGTGTCGCTGAGGAATGGATGGGGAGGCTGCTGTCTGTCTGTGAGTCCAGGTTGGTGGTCCGGAGGCTGGGGCAGGAGTGATGAGAAGCTATGCCCAGTTTGATAGGCAATGATAGCTCTGCTTAAAGAGATGCTCAGAAACAGATTGATGAATGAGCAAAGTGATTCAAACAGTGACAAAAAATATATTGTCATCAAATGCCTTTCTCAGCCACTCAAACTTGGCTTTTTTTTCTTTCTTTTTTTTCTCACTCAAATACATTTTCACGAATTAAATACATTTTTATTTTGCCACTCAGAGTTGCTTTTTTTTCCTTCTTGGTGCATAAAGTTTATTCATTTTCCCCAAAATGACGCCAGTGGTTCATTTTAAATGATACTTTGAGCACACTCCATGTTATATATTCGGGTGGGCATGTTTGTACTGCCGATGGCTGCCACAGGGGAGATACATGTCTAACCCTCGTGGGGCTTCACCATATATTGAGTTGTGGTAATTATTTGAAGTAGATGTTGTCCACACCTCCTTGACCTGCCCTCAATGCTATCCGAGTATCCAACTCATTTGACTTGACTGCCATCTGGTGGCTACAAATTGTCTTCTGACGTGAACCAGAGCAGCTGATCTTCGTCCAGACATTGAATGTGAATCCTACATCTCAAGACAACAGAACTGGTGCAGTTATATTGATGCCACAGTCAAGAAATCCATGTTCTTTATGAAAGTTCATTAAATTTTACCAGTGATTAAAATTTATAATCTCTCTAGAGCGCTATCATAGTACTTTTTTGTTTAAAAATTGGACAAATATATTGGAATGGAAAGAATATTTACACTTCTTAGCTTTACCAGTTCTTTGTGAGGGGAGAGATGAGACTTTGCAAGTGAAGAAAGCTACAAAGATACAACATCAAAGGCGGAGTCCCGCTGCAATTAGTAAACATTTAGTTTGTGTGAACAGCATCTCAGATATATGTATTACTCCCCAAACCCCAGGTTTTTTTGGTTTAACCCTGTAAAGAGTGACTGGTTGTGGAAGGTAGTGTTGATACTTCCTAGTGTGAGACGATCACCAGATATGTTAGGACTCCAGGGGACAGAAATGAAGCCTTTGATCTTTATGGCACAGCCACGAGCCATTCCGAAAGATTTAAGGATATACAGTTACAGTTAATGAATGAGAAATGTACACAAAAATCCAGTAGAATATTTGGCTTTGTGATGCATAGTGAGAATTTTGCAATATTTTAAGAGATTTATTGTCAAAATTAGATTTATTGGCCTTTTTGTCTTTCATTTTTGGGGCTGTTTTTGAAACTTGATCTGAAAAGTTTGATCCTTGACCAAAGTTGCTACCTTAAGTATTTAAAATAGTTTTTATGTGTAACTTGTCATTGGTGTATGACCATATATGGGGCTGTGAGCATGAGAATGTGTAAATGGTTAGTGCAGTGCATGATGGGAATGTAGTAGATGTTATCTGGGCCTATAGAGGGCACTGCAGGTCTGTTCCCTGACTGATAACATACCCAAACATTCACTAATATTCTCATATATTGCGTGAGGAGACCCGTCCATGGATCCACAGCATGGAAAATGTCTTGTTGCATGCTTTGCCGGTCACAATTCTTATCTCCAATCTTGGAGAATTCTTTTGGTTGTGAAGACTCTGGAACTAACAGGGACTGTCACCCACACAAAAAAAACCATATGGAATATTTTCAAATCATGGATGCGATTGGAATTTGATCTGACCGTATATGACAGTATTTAGGAAACACACATGGTTGTTGCATGACTTGTCACATGTTTTGTCATTATAAATATAATATAGAGGGTTTGTTAAAATGTCAAAAGCAAAAACTCAGTCTGGGAACATACCTGTATATTCAGCAACAAATAACGAAAACAGTCCATTTCAATTATTAACTGAAAGGAAAGGGTGAAAGTGAAAGAAAAAAAGTCTGTGAGATTCTTATCTCAAACAAGTTATGGTAATTATTATCCAGTTAGGGAGTCATTGCTAACATTATTATGCTATGATTATGTGATAAATCAAAAAAATATATAATAATTTGGATATCAAGATTGCAGGTTTACAGTGTAAAGTTAATGGGAGATGTTAAAGCTAACAAGGTAAAGTCTAGTGAAACTGATTGAAACCTTACAGAGGGCAGGTGGTATTCAAAAAATATTTTCATGCTACAGAACTCGGAGTTGATTACCAATCAAGAGTGTCAATCTTTTTATGAAACAAAAAATATATTGAAGTCAAGCTGCATCATGGTGAGGCGTAAAAAAATTTATTATTTTAGAACTCTGAAACAACACACAACATCTGAGTAGTTTTTTTTCTCATTTCCCGTGGAGACCCACAAACATGATGCAGTGTAAGTTTTCACACATATTGTATGTTAGGGTCAGGAGATCCCCATCAGGTTGTAAATCAGCAGGACTAATATTTGGCATTGTTTGAACATGAAGACCATTTGGGATCAGAAGATGTCCTCTTAGGAGGAGAGAATGGTTTTGCCTTGAGGCAGGAGGCATTGTATGTCAGTGCTAATTTTGTCAAAATGGTCGGCAAAATGACCTGCCATGTTCATGACAAGGTCGTATTTGCCCTGTTCAATCCCAGAATGCCCTTGGCTATATATGCCATGTCATTTTGTTAGTCATTGTACAACTCAAATGTGAGATGAGAATTGTTCTGGTCTTTATAGTTATAAACATATTCATATCTGGGTAGTTGTAGAAATTAAAGGATGCTTGGAGGAGAAGGATATTTGGCACAATAATTAATAAAGATAGGGGACCAGACAATGGAACCTAACAGGAAATGGATAACTGGTCACATGACAGTGAGAGCGTGCAAAAAGTATAATAAAGTCTAAGCCGGGACAGACTATCTCTGATATGATAGTTATATTATGGAAATAGTTGTGATTCCAGTAGAAAGCTTATGGAGACAATTATGGGGACAATTATGGAATATAAGTAGCAGACAATGAATGGACTGAGATAAGAGGCAAGGTTCAGATAATGAGATAAGAAATCGCCAGGTGAAGCGGATGTTTTGCTTTGAAGAAAAGCTTTTTTGATAAACTACCAAAGTTGAAGCAATTTCATATGAAAGCATAATTTGTGTAAATCTGATAAATAAGACGCCAACAGGTGTCTCTGCCTTACATGTGACCTTCAATTTGATAGGGCAGTTCAAGTGCTGACCTATGACCTTATGTTTTCATTGAGAACAAAGCCAAAAGAGGTCATTAGTAAAATGTCTTTAGCTTTGCCAGCCATTAGACGATAGAATAATTGTGAAAATCACAGCTCTGCAACAAAAGGTTTCAATTGGAAGGTGGAAGGCAGGAACCTGACACAGAGACCCACACACATTAAGATGGTAATTTGCCACAATTTGGAGCTTATGATCACAGTGCACGCAAACCAAGAAAGTTTTGAGGAAACACAGACGTGTGGAAGTGCACAGTTGTCAAATTTTCCATTGACAAGATAATTATCATGCAAGGGTAAAAAAGATAGGGTGCAGAAGTTTAGTTTCAGGCGTAAGTATTGGTTTGGCACATGCCTCGGCTGGGGAACAAGTAACACTGAGAGTGAGAGGAAGAGAGCAGGTAGGTTAAACTGCAACTTGACTTTTACACCGTGGTGTATCTTCATGCATTAGCTTATCGTAATGATAATTCCTGCCCTAGTGGATTTATTATATGGCTTCTGTCCTAAACCATCCAAAATACAGAAGAAAAGTTTATTACACTACAGGTTGGTAGGAGAATGGTGAACAATGGGTGTTGCCATGGCGACAAATGATGATGCATCTTTCAGACAATAGTTCTTAGCATTTACTACCAGTGAGAATCCACACATTTCTTGTAAACTTCTCATCCAGATAGTCTTGATTGTATCTGAATGGCTGCCACCTGGTGGGCAAGGAGAGAAATGGATGAGGGAATTCTCGCTCTGGTCAGTTGCAGTCAGGGAAAATTGTAAAGTTGGAATATGTAACTGTGTGCCAGAGTCAATTTTGTTTGGTATGTGGAAGTGGGGGCTCTGACTGGGAGGTCAGAAGGGCCCAGCCTGGGGCGAGGGGTTTCCTGCCCAGTCACATCTTGTGCAGTCAGTAAAAGTCTTATTTCTACAAAGACTCTTTGATAGTGTTATTGAATAATTGGTTTGTGTGAGAAACAGGAGACAATCTTAAGTACTTCACAGTGAAAACATCTGAATTAAAGAATCTTGTGCAATGAGTATACGAACTATGTTTCTGCACAGTTATAGGGTCTCCACACAGGAGACAATGTTCTTAAGGATTTCACAACAAAACTTGTACAGTGAACAACTGTCACGAGAGATTAAAATTTGCTATCTTTTAGAGAGGATTCTCATACATGTATTACATCACAGTGTATTTATGGCATAAAATGAGTGAGGTTTTAAAGTAACGTTTGATAACTGCACCAGGTGAGAGGCTGGTGTTGTGGGAGGTGTGGTGTGGGTTACCTGGCTACTTCAGTCAGAAGTCAGGAGACGTGTGGCAAACAGATGGCCAACCAGCCCACATCAAGGGATGCCGACAACTTGTAAGTGTGCAAACACTCCTTACTTCTTTCTTAAATGACATTTGTCAAGTAATCTTCCATATTGGAAAGTAGGATCACAGTAAACATGTGTGGATATTCAGTAAAGGCAAGAAGATTTGTTTTTTCCTGTTGGAACATTTGTTGGAATTGTCAGGTTGTGTTGAGGCAAAGGTGAGAATGTCAGATGAGGAGAGGTGTTTTGTTGGTTAGGTGTATGCTGATGAAGCATGATGCAGGGAGAGGAGGCTTCCCGCAGGGGGATGGCTGCAGGAACTGAAGCGGGTGGCTGCAGGATTCATAGAGGAAAGGCTGCAGGAATCAGAGGGGGTGGCTGCAGGAATCATAGGGGGTGGCTGCAGGAATCAGAGGGGAAAGGCTGCAGGAATCAGAGGGAGATGGCTGCAGGAATCAGAGGGGAAAGGCTGCAGGAATCAGAGGGGGGTGGCTGCAGGAATCAGAAGGGAAAGGCTGCAGGAATCAGAAGGGAAAGGCTGCAGGAATCAGAGGGGAAAGGCTGCAGGAATCAGAGGGGAAAGGCTGCAGGAATCAGAGGGGAGTGGCTGCAGGAATCAGAGGGGAAAGGCTGCAGGAATCAGAGGGGGTGGCTGCAGGAATCATAGGGGGGTGGCTGCAGGAATCAGAAGGGAAAGGCTGCAGGAATCAGAGGGGAAAGGGGAATGTATATATATAAATAAATATGTTATGCATTGCATGGTTATGAGGCATGCAAGATTGTGCAGTAGACACCATAAGTCACATATTTTTCGTTGAAACAAAAATCACTTCTTTTCCAGTGGACCACAGACCATAATGATGTTTCAATTTGTCTGAAGCCAGCATTTTAGTTTATCTGTTGACAGGCAATAATTGCTAACAAATTCAACATGATGCAAAACACATACACTTCTGTGTCAAATCAGTATTTATCTCTTGAATTGTCACTCAGAGATTTAAGGAAGCTCACAAACAGTTTGAGAGCAGCACAGTTCAAAGCTTTTTACTTGTCCTGTATGTTGTGGCATCCTGCAGATTTTCTCAGACATTTAGATATTGCCGTCATGTGTTTACGATGTTGTACATTACAACCAATCAGTAGCAATTTCAAGGCAATGCCATTACACGAGATTTGTGCGGTTTCAACCTTCGCAGGAGAAAATTACACAGGTGTTTTCAGCATCAGATCAGTTTCACTGGGGGAGAGAAATTCTGCCATAAATTGTGGCAATACTTGTAAGCTGTTCCTGATGTGCACCCATGCTGCTCATCAGTCCAGTCCAAACTTCAATATGGTCACGTATGATTATAACCTTATGTGATTAAGCAGGGCCACAATATCACTGTTCAGTGCCAAGCATGAACTGTGTGACTTTTCTGCTGACCACATTTGGCCCATGTGAGAGATTTTGATGCAATCTTTGTGACCAACTTTCAACCATCTTTGGTTTTGGTGCTTTCACGGCTTGGCTATGAGCATCAAGGTAATACAATAAGTGTGAATGTTTTTGTTACGTTCCTCTATTCAACCTCCATGACAGTTTCACCTCCAAACTCAGTAATATTTACTTTTTGGTAACAAAAATATGTCACAATACTTAGAGCTTGATGCCAAAGTGGTTCATGAATTGCATTATCGTATAGAAGTTTGGACTGCACTGGTTACACCTGCAGGACAGTATGTGAAGAGAAATAATTGTAATCCTGAGGCAGAAACTTATGATCCATGATGCTCCGACAAAGATCATACCACATGTGGCAGATTCATTATAAATCAATATTCAGCAGCTTGAAGATAGTAATGGCCATATTTCACCTCTATATTTAATCGTTTTTTATTTTATATTTACTCTAGTAGATGATGAAATTGTACATTTTGGAAATCAAAATGAAGAAATAGAATATTTTATGAAAGAAAAATATTTTAAATAATATTGCTCTAAATGTGTGATTGCTAAAGGACAAACATATAAAAAAAATACTCCATGACATTAAAATAATGTTTTAACAGCAGAGAAAGCAATGGCAGTTCAGATATAGAGGGAGGTAGGTTCTTGACGTAGGTGCTGCGAGTTATCTGCCGGGGGACGATGCTGCGAGTTATCTGCCGGGGGACGTGGCCGACACACCTACGCTCTGTATAATCCTTGGTCTACATCACATGAAATCACTTGTCAGGCCGAAACATTTCCGACTCTGGAAAAGAAAAATGTTTTTTTGTGTGTTCTTGATATATTGCACTTGTTACACATGTTAGTTATTGGGTTAGCACATGTTTCAGTGGCTTGTAAAAGGATTATGGTTTTGATGGATGGGTACATCCTGCAGGTGTTCAGCAGAATGCTGCAGTACATGACAAGCTCTATACCTCATCTTTATGGTTCTGAATGGGAACAATATAGTGGACAGGTAGATAAGGCAAAACATACACTGACTATCATACCATAAAATACAACTTTTTTGAGGTCCAAAAATTAGAAATTGAATACTTTTCATAAACTATTTCACTCTAAAGATAGTCATGTTGGAAATGAATAGCAGTGCGTTTTGTTCAGAGGGAAGTTGATTAGTATTTTTTTAAATATAGGCATGAGCATACGACTGATAATGAGAGAAAAAACTAGCATACAGTGATTAACTTGAGACGATTATGTACATGATTAAGAGTGTAAAATTGCCAAGACAATTGTTTTGGGAAGCAATTAACAATTGTATTTCATGCCTTATCACTGATGGGATTGAACTAATGGCAGGTGCTCTGCTTTGAAGGTTTTCCCCCTTGACTGTGTTGTTGATACGTATATTTTTTGTGCCAGTTAGCTTATCTCTGTGACCCAGTTGTGGTATCGGCCATGTTTACCGTTCTTGGTTTACAAGGTATTATTATGTTCACCTCATGTCGTTACATCTTCGAATGGTAACTCCAAGGAAAGTGATGTTTGTCAAGAATTATGTAACGATTCACACTTCAGTTTCCATCATATTTTGGGATCAAATGAGTAAAAATTGATAATAGTTCTTACAAAAAATTGGTCTCAATATTCTTCTTGGTTGGTATGTTTCGAGTTTAAAAATCTGAATAATCAAATTGATTATCAATTTCTGTGTTTACAGATAGGTGACAGGTTTGGAGGAGTGTAAATGGTGAGGATGTGGTTTCTGCATTGTCCACCAGAGGTCACTATGCTACAAGTGTTTACCCTGGTCTACTTCTACACAGCAGCACAGGCATATGTCATCAATGCCGTCGTCGATATGGACGAAAAAGGTATGTTCCAATTTACACATAAAATATAAAGAGGAAATTCATCCTCTGTTTCATCTGTAATAAGGTGCGGATTGTTCAAATATCATTTGAATTTTGGAATAAAAGTGGCTTTTTGATGCGCTGTTAACCGGGTGATTTTATATATTTCAGCTATTACATGTTGGACTTGTCCAAATAAGACTGACAACGAAGCCTGCAATAACTGGGCACCTGATAGAGAGTGCCAAACAAGTGAGTCTATGAAATAAAAAAAATATAAAACTTTCTATGTTCTCTTTAAATGATTGAATTATTAAATTTTATAAACATTGTTCTATTGAAGTGTATATTTTTTATTATTTTATTTTGCTTGAAGAATCATGTTGACATTTGTGATTATTTTTGCTTCTTCAGACCACACTGTATGTCAGACAACCCATGTGATAAACAGGCAGAATGGGAAGAGTATCAGTGTCAGCAAGCGATGCGCGGAGCCGGCCGAGTGCACCTCAGATATGGTCGGCTGCACAATAGTCAACGGGGTCCAGGTCAGCGTCCAATCTTATGCTTCAAAAAAAAAAAAATTTAATCACAAAATTAATGTAAAATACCATGAAATTATTCAGATATAAAAGTAGACACGATATGCTTTGTGATTTTAATTGGATAGGGAATGGCAAAATTGAATGTAAACACTAAAAATCTCATTTGTCTTTGCAGAAATGTGTAACCTGCTGTAACTACCCGTATTGCAATGAGCAAGTTCCGTCCAATCACTCGTCAGCTCTGATGCTGTCCATGTTCACCGGAAGTTCTTCATCACTCCACACGGGGGCGCCACTGTCGTCATTATCCAGAACACTCATGCTTGGAGTTGTGACTGTTTTCTTGTGTGCAAAAGTGAGATTACGTTAGCAATTGCAACAATTTAGGATATGTGTATTTATGTGTGTATTCACATTCTGGAAAGCTTGGATTCTGGAAAGCTTGGATTCTGGAAAGCTTGGATTCTGGAAAGCTTGGATTCTGGAAAACATGGATTCTGGAAAGCTTGGATTCTGGAAAACTTGGATTCTGGAAAGCTTGGATTCTGGAAAACTTGTATTTCGGAAAACTTGTATTCCGGAAAAAATTTAATTCCGGAAAACTTGTATTCACATTCTGGAACATTTGGAGTGGAAGAGATTCCAAGAATCTGTGATCTTTGATATTATTTGGAATTAGTTCCAGAATGCCTCTTGGACATGGACCTTCGCATTGCTGGATATTTCAAATAGAAAATATCTGAAACTTTTGCTATATATGGAAGCATATGTGGGAGATCTGGAACAGACACAACATCCTCAAAGCAGTGAATAATAAGTTATACTCCTAGAATGGTATATACACCATTGGTATATGTATATACTGGTATATAGGTATATACCAAGACTGAGTTGGTACCAGGGGAACCAGGCAGGGTGAAATATATACACCAGACAGACAGTGGATAATATATACCATACCTATGGACAATATATACCATACCTATGGACAATATATACCATACCTATGGACAATATGTACCATACCTGTGGACAATATATACCATACCTGTGGACAATATGTACCATACCTGTGGACAATATGTACCATACCTGTGTTCAGAAGATAACAATATGCACCAAACAATGGAAAATATACACAACACTTGTGACTTGCATACAAGCGAATATAATAAAATATGACAAAAACACATCTTAGAATTCCATGTCGCAGAAATTCATAAAAATGGTGTGTTATATTACGGATCTGGAGGAGAGAGGATTAAGTGAAATGTGAGCTTATTATTGGTGAGAATAAAGGATCTGTCTCTGGAGGATTAGAAGCTGGACTTCACCCCGGTCATGTGATTTGATAGTTATTTTACCTTATATGGAAATACCCATATATATATGTATGGTTTATTGATTTTGCAATAATTGTGATTTGACACATTCCTACTTACAAAGATGTGTTATGAATATAGGGATATTGTTATCTATGCAAACTACTGTCTCAATGAGAAACTTAGTCCCAAATCAAGAAGAATGTTCAGGCATATATAGTTAATATATCATTTAAATCCAATGTTACCACATTTCATAAAAAAAGAATTCTCTTGAGTGGGTCATGCTGCTTGAGATTCGACATTTATATCCACCAGGTGGCTCTTGTTTCATATGCTGGGATAGGTTTGTAGATATAACAGCTCATATAGAGACTACTGTTCTGTATGCTGTGAAGGGAATACATTAATATTTAGGCAACAAAGAAAAAAAAGTAATCAGTTTAGGAATCTTGAAAAGAATAAAAAGGCAGTTACAGATGTGATAAATTGATTTAAATTAAATAACATGCTTATCAACATTTGAGCCAAGTTTGCATGTCTGCCAAGTTGTCTCATACACCAGGTGGCAGCATGGCCCACTTGTGCAGTGAGAATTCTATCACCAGAATTTTTTAATACTCATCTGCCGAACCTTTTTTGTTTATATTTATGTTGTCGCCATCAAGAAAAGTACTCAAGAAAAGTACTGAAGTTTGCTATTGTTCTGATTTTGAAGATGAATTATCCAAATTAGGTTTTGACTGAAATAGGTGGTGAAGCAGATAATGTAATGGAATTTAGAAAACATCTGTTTATGCACAAAACAAATTACAAAATGTTCAAAATGGTATTTAATCAATGAATATTCGATATATTTATATATTCCACTTGGGGTGTTGCAGTTAACTTTGATATCTCAGAAATCAGTCGAGAATTGTTAAAAATCCTAGTCCATCCATGTAAATAAATACTAGAATTTAAGATATAGTTTGTAGTAAAAGAAAAGTCGCAGCTTGTTCCTTTTCACGGATCTGTGTCTGGAATGGGTGACGGTGAGATTGATAAAGGTGCTACTATGTAAAGGTCTTCTCTGCTTGTTAGGCCTTAAAATAAAAAAGAAGCTTGTTTCCAATTTTCTAACCAACCATAGTTCAAACCAGCTACCCTAAAGTTTTCGTTTTTACTTTAAAGGTGATTTGATATCATTTCAGTTATGATTTAATTAATATATATCCATTCTCAATATGTCTGATCACTTTTAACAAACAAAAATTTAAATGAAAGTAAAAATCTAACCCTGTCCTATATTTATTTCAGGGCACATTATCGGAAACAAGGTTACTATTTTTTTTTGGCCTTATAATAATTGAAATAAGTTGATTGCTGGCTGCCGTCATTCTGTCGGAAGTGCACAATTTTCTTGAAAAATGAAAATATCAAAAAAAGATTTCTATTAATACCATACACACACCTAATCTGAAACATGAGAGAATTCTGCTTCAAAAGGGTTATATTTACATACATATCAAAGTCACATTAAATGCAATAAAGAGTTATTTCTGACCACAGAATCCCAACTTTACCGCTCCTTATTCATCTCAACATTACACTACTAATTAGATTATTTCTTATTAAAAACAAAAATCAAGCGACATGGTAACTGGCATCAGTTCATAACTCACACACGAGTCAATATCTGACTATTATCCCGAGAATAAAATTACATCATATACCTGTACATATTTTAAATATTTATGCAGATATACCAATTAAAAATGCATATCAGTGGTGCAATACACAAATATGTTACAACAATTTAAATTGATAATTGTTATAAAAATGAGAGTTTTAGACCTGAGGTTTGTTGTGGGCTGCAGAAAAAGAAAGGAACAATAGCAGATACTCAGAAGTGCAGAACAAGACACTGCTGACTTGTAGATTTGTACCTTTTTATTAAATAGTTGTATATTACCGGTATGTAACATAGCAGCTTCAGGATATGAAGCTTTGTAAATATATTGAACATATTCATGTAAATTATTTTTCAAATAATAAAAATATAAAACATAACTCCAATAGTGTTTCAATTCAAATTCACCAGTCCTTGACTGTTTTTAGCTCTGCTGACCTCTTTAAAGTTGCAAAGCTTTAGGAGTGGGGAAAATGTCTGTCTGTCCATCCGTCTGTCGAAATTTTCTTTTAACATCTCCAAAACTACCAGTAATATATGTTTCAAATTTTATGCAGAGGTAGATATGGAGGTGAAAATTCAGATTCCTTCAAACCTTAGTGATATCACCATTGACCTTGATGTAGTGACCTCGAGGTCACCACATTTTTAAGGAGCATATCTCAGCAACCACTTATAGGAAGACATTAATATGTGGTACACAGAAATGTCTTGGGTCATATCTGTGCCTTGTAATACTATATTAGTCATTCAGACCTTTGACCTTGACACAGTGACTTTGAATTCATACTGTGTTCATGCAACATCTCCCAACCTTTAAAAGTGAATAAATAGTACTTCATATCTTTTATACATCACTACAATGTATACTGCAATGACCTTGACCTTTATATTATTGTGTGGGTCATATACCATGAACAATCAACTGGAAATACTAAGTATTGGGTATGCATGACAACCACAAGGTGTAGTTGTGCACTGTCACTATTTTTGCCCCTGTATCCATTGACCTGAATGCAGTGACCTTAAGGTCACACATTTATTTTTTAGGCATCTGTGACTTGAGCGTCTACATTGTGGTGTGTCCATGGTTTCACTTGGTTTCTCCATAGCTCCTGTATTCTGTTCTCTCTGTTCCTGTTGCATTATGGGTCTTAGTGGTGCTGTGTCCCCCTGTTTGGCTTTGGGTGAAGGTGTAGTGACATGTCTCACTGAGACAGTCAGCAGGAATGATCACAGGTGATGGCTCTGGTTCTTCTGATCACCCTGCTGTTCCTGTTGCATTATGGGTCTTAGTGGTGCTGTGTCCCCCTGTTTGGCTTTGGGTGAAGGTGTAGTGACATGTCTCACTGAGACAGTCAGCAGGAATGATCACAGGGGGTGGCTCTGGTTCTTCTGATCACCCTGCTGTTCCTGTTGCATTATGGGTCTTAGTGGTGCTGTGTCCCCCTGTTTGGCTTTGGGTGAAGGTGTAGTGACATGTCTCACTGAGACAGTCAGCAGGAATGATCACAGGTGGTGGCTCTTTGGTTCTTCTGATCACCCTGCTATTCCTGTGGCATTGTGCTCCATCCTCATCTCCAATGATCTACATCTATAAGTTTACATCTATAAGTTTACATCTATAAGTTTACTCAGCAAAACCAAATGGCATTCCGCCGAGAGTGCAAGGTTGCACTAAGGGGTGCAGCTGGTACACACCAGCTGCTTGTTGCCAACCTTTATACTCTGGCAAGGGAGTTCCTGAAGGATGCCGCGCTACTTGGTTGCAATGTAGTTAACTGAGGGGGAAGATTATTCCAGTCAGTCACTGTCCTTGGAAAATAGAGTGCCATATGGAGTGCCACTGGCATAGAGTGCCCTATGGAGTGCCACTGACATAGAGTGCCCTATGGAGTGCCACTGGCATGGAGTGCCCTATGGAGTGCCACTGGCATGGAGTGCCCTGTGGAGTGCCACTGGCATAGAGTGCCATATGGAGTGCCCTGTGGAGTGCCACTGGCATAGAGTGCCCTATGGAGTGCCACTGGCATAGAGTGCCCTATGGAGTGCCCTGTGGAGTGCCACTGGCATAGAGTGCCCTATGGAGTGCCACTGGCATGGAGTGCCATATGGAGTGCCCTGTGGAGTGCCACTGGCATAGAGTGCCCTATGGAGTGCCACTGGCATAGAGTGCCCTATGGAGTGCCACTGGCATAGACTGCCCTATGGAGTGCCACTGGCATGGAGTGCCCTATGGAGTGCCACTGGCATGGAGTGCCCTGTGGAATGCCACTGGCATAGACTGCCCTATGGAGTGCCACTGGCATAGAGTGCCCTATGGAGTGCCACTGGCATGGAGTGCCCTATGGAGTGCCACTGGCATAGACTGCCCTATGGAGTGCCACTGGCATAGACTGCCCTATGGAGTGCCACTGGCATGGAGTGCCATATGGAGTGCCCTGTGGAGTGCCACTGGCATAGAGTGCCCTGTGGAGTGCCCTGTGGAGTGCCACTGGCATAGAGTGCCCTATGGAGTGCCACTGGCATGGAGTGCCCTATGGAGTGCCACTGGCATGGAGTGCCCTGTGGAGTGCCACTGGCATGGAGTGCCCTGTGGAGTGCCACTGGCATGGAGTGCCCTGTGGAGTGCCACTGGCATGGAGTGCCCTGTGGAGTGCCACTGGCATGGAGTGCCCTGTGGAGTGCCACTGGCATGGAGTGCCCTATGGAGTGCCCTATGGAATGCCACTGGCATAGAGTGTCCTATGGAGTGCCACTGGCATAGAGTGCCCTATGGAGTGCCACTGGCATGGAGTGCCCTATGGAGTGCCACTGGCATGGAGTGCCCTGTGGAGTGCCACTGGCATGGAGTGCCCTGAGGGGGTGCCACTGGCATGGAGTGCCCTGTGGAGTGCCACTGGCATGGAGTGCCCTATGGAGTGCCACTGGCATGGAGTGCCCTATGGAGTGCCACTGGCATAGAGTGCCCTGTGGAGTGCCACTGGCATAGAGTGCCCTACGGAGTGCCCTATGGAGTGCCACTGGCATAGAGTGCCATATGGAGTGTCACTGGCATAGAGTGCCCTGTGGAGTGCCCTGTGGAGTGCCACTGGCATGGAGTGCCCTGTGGAGTGCCACTGGCATGGAGTGCCCTATGGAGTGCCACTGGCATGGAGTGCCCTATGGAGTGCCACTGGCATAGAGTGCCCTGTGGAGTGCCACTGGCATAGAGTGCCCTACGGAGTGCCCTATGGAGTGCCACTGGCATAGAGTGCCATATGGAGTGTCACTGGCATAGAGTGCCCTGTGGAGTGCCCTATGGAGTGCCACTGGCACAGAGTACCCTATGGAGTGCCACTGGCATAGAGTGCCCTGTGGAGTGCCCTGTGGAGTGCCACTGGCATAGAGTGCCCTATGGAGTGCCACTGGCATGGAGTGCCCTATGGAGTGCCACTGGCATAGAGTACCCTATGGAGTGCCACTGGCATAGACTGCCCTATGGAGTGCCACTGGCATAGAGTGCCCTATGGAGTGCCACTGGCATAGAGTGCCCTATGGAGTGCCCTATGGAGTGCCACTGGCATGGAGTGCCCTATGGAGTGCCACTGGCATAGAGTGCCCTATGGAGTGCCACTGGCATAGAGTACCCTATGGAGTGCCACTGGCATGGAGTGCCCTATGGAGTGCCCTATGGAGTGCCACTGGCATAGAGTGCCCTATGGAGTGCCACTGACATGGAGTGCCCTATGGAGTACCACTGACATGGAGTGCCCTATGGAGTGCCACTGGCATGGAGTGCCCTATGGAGTGCCACTGGCATAGAGTGCCATATGGAGTGTCACTGGCATAGAGTGCCCTATGGAGTGCCACTGGCATGGAGTGCCCTGTGGAGTGCCACTGGCATAGAGTACCCTATGGAGTGCCACTGGCATGGAGTGCCCTACGGAGTGCCCTATGGAGTGCCACTGGCATAGAGTGCCATATGGAGTGTCACTGGCATAGAGTGCCCTATGGAGTGCCACTGGCATGGAGTGCCCTGTGGAGTGCCACTGGCATAGAGTACCCTATGGAGTGCCACTGGCATAGAGTGCCCTATGGAGTGCCCTATGGAGTGCCACTGGCATGGAGTGCCCTATGGAGTGCCACTGGCATAGAGTGCCCTATGGAGTGCCACTGGCATAGAGTACCCTATGGAGTGCCACTGGCATGGAGTGCCCTATGGAGTGCCCTATGGAGTGCCACTGGCATAGAGTGCCCTATGGAGTGCCACTGACATGGAGTGCCCTATGGAGTGCCACTGACATGGAGTGCCCTATGGAGTGCCACTGGCATGGAGTGCCCTATGGAGTTCCACTGGCATGGAGTGCCACTGGCATGGAGTGCCCTATGGAGTGCCACTGGCATAGAGTGCCCCATGGAGTGCCACTGGCATAGAGTGCCCTATGGAGTGCCACTGGCATGGAGTGCCATATGGAGTGCCACTGGCATGGAGTGCCATATGGAGTGCCCTATGGAGTGCCACTGGCTTAGAGTGCCCTATGGAGTGCCACTGGCATGGAGTGCCCTATGGAGTGCCACTGGCTTAGAGTGCCCTATGGAGTGCCACTGGCATAGAGTGCCCTATGGAGTGCCACTGGCATGGAGTGCCCTATGGAGTGCCACTGGCATAGAGTGCCCTATGGAGTGCCACTGGCATAGAGTGCCCTATGGAGTGCCCTATGGAGTGCCACTGACATGGAGTGCCCTATGGAGTGCCACTGGCATGGAGTGCCACTGGCATGGAGTGCCCTATGGAGTGCCACTGGCTTAGAGTGCCCTATGGAGTGCCACTGGCTTAGAGTGCCCTATGGAGTGCCACTGGCATAGAGTGCCCTATGGAATGCCACTGGCATGGAGTGCCCTATGGAGTGCCAGCTGATGCAGAGTGCTGTAGACATGGATTATCAGAAGGTTACAATACCAACACATAAACAATTGACATTTGGGATTATAGATTATTTGGGATCACCACCCGTCATAAAACATATACCTACGCTGCCAATATGAATTCGTTATGCTACGTTATAGTTGATCTAAGTTACCTACTGAAAAGGTTCCTAGTTCCATATTTGGGGGTGAAATCACGTGGTATCGATGGTGGTCGCTTTTTTATCGAGGACCCGTTTCTTTGTTAAAATACACCGATTATTGGACGGAATAAGTTACAAATATTTTTCGAAATCAAGCTAATTCTTTCTAATAACCATCGGTGCTAGCGTGAAACTACTTTTTGGGCTAAAAAAAGATAAGCTGAGCCTGAAAAAACGTTCTAAGCTGTGGACACAAAAACAGTGGCTTCTATAATACCGCCATCTTTGTCTACTTGCTTATAGAATCGAAGCATTCATCCCATGCTTGAAGGATAGATTATAAACATAGAGAAAAAAAACGAATCACTTTCACAACTCAACACAACCCAAGCCTGCGTATACTGAGCTTGCTGATACGAATCTGACTGTGAGAACTCAACTGATCAATCAAACTCACCTGTCACCTACCTGCGTAGTGCGATATACGTCTCTGTTCAGTTGGGCTAATCACATATTGGAACATATTAGTGTATAATCACAAGTCAGTGTTGAGACCCCATCACGTGTATAGCTTTCCAAAGGCTAATACTATCATAGAGTATAAATCTGGAGTATAGCTTTCCAAAGGCTAATACTATCATAGAGTATAAATCTGGAGTATAGCTTTCCAAAGGCTAATACTATCATAGATTATAAATCTGGAGTATAGCTTTCCAAAGGCTAATACTATCATAGAGTATAAATTTGGAGTATAGCTTTCCAAAGGCTAATACTATCATAGAGTATAAATCTGGAGTATAGCTTTCCAAAGGCTAATACTATCATAGAGTATAAATTTGGAGTAAGTACACAAATATCTCATCAATTAGAATATACAGAATATAGCCACCACATTGCGTATAGTAATTGCTGCAAATCACCATATAGCCTCCCGATGGACATCAATTGATAATGCTTGTATAGCCCCAAAGTTTATCATTTATTCGTTTGTTTGTATAGTTTTACATCGCTTTCAACATCATTTCAGTCATTTTGTACAAATGTGTCTGAGTTTTATACAAATATCAAATGAAGTAACCCCCATGAAAAGACAAAAAACTTGAGGACAAAGAAATATCAGCTGGAGAGACTGCAGCAAGTATACCGCAAAACACAGCTCAGTCTTGCAAAGTAGTGTCTCTCCCGGGCTCAGGTAAGTACCACCTCCCATACAGAAGTACTGATAGCTATTTCTCCAAAGGACAAACATTTATACTACCAACATACTTGCTTGTTAGTGTGAGTCAGATAGCAAGGTGTGCAATCAAGCCTGGCTGTGTGGATATTGGTGTGTGTATTATATATATATATATATATATATATATATATATATATATATATAAATACACACACCTAGTTATAATATATATATATATATATATAAATGCACACACCTAGTCTTGGGAACTAGGTATGTTTAAATGTATTATGATTTCTACTGTATATCATAGTTCTACAAAGCTGAGAGGACATGGCAGGATGTAACAAGTTGAAAGACACTTGGTTTATCTGGCTTGGATGCTGTGGGCTTCTTGTTGTGTACCAAGTGGTGAATATAAACACTGGTAAGTTGATGCTTTACAAATCTCAAAACACTGCATGACATTGTTTGTAATACCTTGGAGTAATTATGTATGGAGGCGCAACAACGTAAGATCAAAATCATTTATTCTTCCTTTCACCAATCAGTGCACCAGCCTAATTTTTGTGTGAATAGTTATGTCTTGTGGCCAATTCTGAATGCACTTTTTACCATTGATGGCAGAGTCCTGTCTTGTGGCCAATTCTGAATGCACTTTTTACCATTGATGGCAGAGTCCTGTCTTGTGGCCAATTCTGAATGCACTTTTTACCATTGATGGCAGAGTCCTGTCTTGTGGCCAATTCTGAATGTACTTTTTACCATTGATGGCAGAGTCCTGACTTGTGGCCAATTCTGAATGTACTTTTTACCATTGATGGCAGAGTCCTGTCTTGTGGCCAATTCTGAATGTACTTTTTACCATTGATGGCCTTTCTGTTGAGGAAAGTCCATCCAACTACATATGATAAAAAAGGACCTAAACTAACCAATGTTCCATGTTTTATGTATATGATCACAATAGAGAAATAAATGATTTTATGGTTAATTGTGGTGCAATATGCTACTTGTCTGAACTTATTCATACCAAATATATTCTTCATACACATAATTTACTAAATAAGTGTATTGTGAATGAAAGCATGTGTATGTATGTATCTACATCTATATCTACATCTATATGTTTTCGCGGCAAAACCAATTGGCATCCCGCCGAGAGTGCAAAATTGCACTAGGGCTGCAGACCAGAATTTACACTCTGGCAAAGAGGTTCCTGAAAGGATGCCGAGTTACCAGATTCCAAAGTAGTTAAACCAGAGGGAAGATTATTCCAGTCAGTCACAGTCCTTGGGAAATAGCTGTATTTATATTGGTCACAGTTGGTCGCCATTTCTATACAGCGATTTCCATGGTTTTTCCTTGTACGGGCTGATTTCATTTTGACATGTTCAGGTAGTTTCAAAGCTATTTCACCATTAATAGCCTTATACAATAGAACCAGCCTCTGGGTCCTCCTTCTCTCTGCTAATAAGTCTTCAAGAACTTTTTGTTACAGTGCCTGCCTCTCTCTTCCAACTGCTAGACACAAATCTAGCAGCTCGTCTTTGCACTGATTCTATTCGATCAATATCTTTCTTAAGGTAAGGGTCCCACACACTTGATGCATATTCTAAGTGAGGGCGCACCAGTGTATTGTAAGCTGCCTCCTTGATATTACCTGGGCACATGTTGAAGTTCCTTCTTACAAAACCGCTTCGTTTTGTTGCTGCTCAAGGTGTAGCATTTCAGAGCATTGAAGTCCATTTGCCACTCATTTGACTATTCCTCCAGTGTGTTCAGGTCCTCTTGCAGTTTTACTGCATCATCATCACTTTGAACTATTTTATATAGGAGGCTGTCATCTACGAATAGCCTAATGTTTGAGAGTTTTAGTTTCTATAGAGTAGAAAAAGTATTGGCCCCAGTACTGTTGCCTGTGGCACTCCAGATTTCTCATGTACAGGGTCAGATTCTTCGCCATCAATAACTACCTTCTGTTCACGGTTTGAAAGCCAGTTTTTAATCCATGATCCAACTGCCCTGAGATTCCGTAATACTCAAGTTTATTATTTAGTCTTTCATGACAGACTGCATCAAAGGCTTTACTAAAATCAAGGATGAGCATATCAACATTTTTTCCCTCATTTCTAGCCTTAAATATATCCTGTAAGGTCGTGATTAACTGTGTTTCGCATGAGTGACCTGTTCGGAAGCCATGCTTAAAATTTACCAGAATATTGTAAAGTTCGCAATGGTTCATCATATGTCTGACAATTATGTGTTCCAAAATCTTACATGGCACAGATGTCAAGGAAACTGGCCTGTAGTTTGCCGCACAGCTTTTATCTCCTTTTTTAAAGACTGCGACAATGTTTGCTGCACGCCATGCTTTTGATACTTCACCTTTGTCAAGTGAGTCTTGGAATATCTTTTGTAGTATTGGAGCTTTTTCCTGTGAGCATTCTTTCAAGACTCTTGTTGGAATTTGATCTGGCCCATTTGCCTTTTTGCAGTTAAGGTTTGAGAGCAGCTTTTCAACACCAGCAACTGTGATGATAATTGGCTCTATTTGTGGAGAGGTGGGTTCACCTTTGTCGGGAATATTTTCCATGTTTTCAGAAAAAAATACAGATTTATATTGACGTGATAGAGCTTCTGCCTTGCCTTTACTGTCTTTCACTTCAATACCATTTTCCGTTAATGTTGGTACCCTAACCGTATCTTTGCATCTTGATCTAATATAGTTCCAGAACCTTTTTCCCATTGAAGGTCTACTAAATTCAATGTCTTGTAGATCAAGTAATCCAAGAACATATTCATCATGGGATTCTCTCAACTTATGTTTTATGTGTTTTCTAAGGTTTCTGAATTTACTACAGTCAGAATCCTTTTTGGTTTTGTCTGCTTTGTTGTATAGTCTTTGTTTTCTTCTAATTTGTCTCTTGATTTCTTTTGTCATCCATGGCACATCCCATCTACCAGATATTTTCTTGGTTGGGATATGTCTCTTGATTGACTTCATAAGCTTAGATGTGAACTTATTGTTCAGAGTTTCAACTGGCTAGAAGCTTTAATCTCATCTTCATAAAAGGCATGCATATCTTTTTTAATCTCATTCATGTCTCCTTTGTTGTACATTAGCACATTTCTTGGTTTTTTCTTGACTAGTGTGGCTTTTGCATTGATTTCTGTTATTACCACATCATGGTCACTCATGCCTGGATGGACAGATACTTTATTTACTAGGCTAGGATTGGTTGTACATACTAAATCTAATCTATTTCCTCCCCTGGTTGGGTGTGGATTTACTTGCGTGAGGCAGTGTTTATTAAAAGTATCAACCATTGTTGTATTAAGGTCAGTCCCATATGCAGGGCTTGGTTTACAAGACATATTCTCCCATGCTATATCTGGTACATTGAAATCCCCTGTGAGCAGAATATTTGGAGTATTTGTATTTGACTGGGGAATCTTCCCCAGAGATGCATTGAGATCATGAACTTTGGTTATATTTCTGTCTGTAGGCCTATAGTAGCATCCTATAAACAGAGGTTTTGTGCCAGATATGTTAAGTTTTCTCCATACCAGTTCACAGTCAGTTTTTAAGCTTTCCTCCTTTGGGTCTGACAGCCATCTTTTGTGGATTCCGATCAACACCCCACCACCACCCTTGCATCTGTCTTTTTGCCCAATATCATAATCAGGTTGGATGACACAGTCGGCAATAGTGTGATCAATGTGGGATTCTGTTATGCATAATATCAATACCTCATAAGAATACCTTGCAAGTCCCACATACACATATACAGGAGCTGTATGTTTTCAGCTTCAAAAGTCTACTTTCCAAAATGATAATTGTTTTTATTTTTGGATGAGATGTATCTTTAATATGTTTTCTCGGACCTTGGGGGTAAAAGAATCTTATTTATGATGTTTTTAAGTGTGTTTTGATAAGTTTTGTAACAAAAGGTTTGCCTCTCAGAAATTGTATGGTCTTCTGAGTGTCAAAACCGAGGAAAGGCTATTCAGCTGGCTATTCTTAGATGCACTTGTATCCAAAGATAACCAGGGTCAGTTGGCCGTAGTCATGGTGACAGTCCCATGTGGATGTGTGTTGCACCCTGAAAGAGGCCAGGTTGGGGTGAAACAGGGCAATATCATATCTGCTGAGCTGACCAGCTGGGAGCACACGTCAAGGAATATGAATACAAGTGTAAAGTTAAAGCTAAAAGATGTTCTTGCTCGGCATAGTTTTGAACAAAAGGTGAGATGAATTCTTGCTATCCATGATGTAGAAGTATCTAAGGCAGACTAAGATATATCTTTAATAACCCATTTGAAACATTACAAGTGTAACAACTCTGTATATAACTATTAAAAACAAAAAAATGTAATTTATATATATCTTACATTAATTTAAGGACCACTTAAATTATAGCAATACATTTATATATTTATTGCTATAATTTATCTTTTTCATGTTTGCTGATTACATTAAACAAACTTTGCTGATTACATTAAACAAACTTAGAGTAATATACCTAAAGGTGACAAGAGATGCATCAAAGGTCCAAGCTTGGTTGCACCACAGCAGGGTGGTTTCAAACCCTCATCCACATGGCAGCCAGCCAGCTCACAATCAACCCCTTGTTCTTTACCCTCTCTGACCATCTTTCCTGTCAGCTTAACTTTCCAACTTCCTCATACAGAAATATATTAAATGTGCATAAATCTTAAATTCCAACAATGTTAGAAAATGACAGAAATTTCATGATTGCATTATTTTGCAAAAAGGTATATTATTCTAAGCTAGAACATACAATCAAACATCATGATGTGTCACCTTGTGCAATTCCCCTTCTGTACCCCATTGTGGCTGCTAACAGCATTAACCACATGTGGTATGATAATTAGCCATGTGTGTTACATCCTGTCACGTTCCTCGTAAGGGAAAGAAGCTAACCCATACTGGACTTGCAAGGTATTCTTATGAGGTATTGATAATATGTCAGGGTAGTTGTGCTCGGTTATTAGTTCCTGTAGCTCCAGTTGTTTTTTTGGTAGAAATATCTCAACCTGTTGTACGGAAAATATCAGCGAAAAGGACCCTATTTAGCCCAGCTTCCCCGGTAATGCTGACTATGAGAGTACCCCCCCCCCCCCCCCCGGGGATAAACTACTGTTTGTTGAACTATAATCTCAATAATTTGTTTAAATGATTCATTACAAACAATATTTTAATTTTGTAAATTGTAAAAAAGCTTTCGATTTTCAAAGAACAGTCACAACAGTAATTTTTAAGGCCCTTGTTTTCTGCATTGACTGTGATTGGATATTATACATATATTTAAAAAAAAACAAGTGCCTTCGGCTGGGAAGTGATGCTGTCCCTCACTGTTGTAGCTTTCTCTCACCTGTGCAGCTGTCTCTCAATTGTGCAACTATCTCTCACCTATGCAGCCATCCCTCACCTATACAGCTATCTCTCACATGTGCAGCTGTCTCTCACTTATGCAACTACCACGTGTGCAGCTGTCATTCAGTTGTGCAGTTGTCTCTTACTGTTGTAACTATCTCTCACCATGTGCAGCTATCTCTCACCATGTGCAGCTATCTCTCCCCATGTGCAGCTATCTCTCACCATGTGCAGCTATCTCTCACATGTGCAGCTGTCACTTGTGCAACTACCACGTGTGCAGCTGTCATTCAGTTGTGCAGTTGTCTCTCACTGTTGTAACTATCTCTCCCCATGTGCAGCTATCTCTCCCCATGTGCAGCTATCTCTCCCCATGTGCAGCTATCTCTCCCCATGTGCAGCTATCTCTCACCATGTGCAGCTATCTCTCCCCATGTGCAGCTATCTCTCCCCATGTGCAGCTATCTCTCACCATGTGCAGCTATCTCTCACCATGTGCAGCTATCTCTCACCATGTGCAGCTGTCTCTCACTTGTGCAACTACCACGTGTGCAGCTGTCATTCAGTTGTGCAGTTGTCTCTCACTGTAATAATAATAATAATAATAATAAAAAAATTGAAAATTGAAAGCTTTTTTACAATTTACAATATTAATAATAATAATAATAATAATAATAATAATAATAATAATAATAATAATAATAATAATAATAATAATAATAATAATAATAATAATAATAATAATAATAATAATAATAATAATAATAATAATAATAATAATAAAATTTGTATAGCACTGATACCAGACAAGTCTGTTCATAGCGCTGTGTTCATGACGTACATCCTGAAGAGATAGGTTTTCAGTCTACTCTTAAATGAGGTGACTGAGGTACTAGTCCTGAGATCACTAGGCAGGGAATTCCATAGTCTAGGGCCAACAGATGAAAAGGCCCTGTTACCTGTGATGTATGCTACTAAACGAAGTGTATCAGTTGCTACAAGTTGTGAACAAGCACATGTTAGCTTGTGTAGCCTCCTTCTGGAGTTATGAATAAAGCACTTGCTTGACAAGACAAGATGAGACTTCTGTTTGATTGATAACACATGGTGTTCAGAAGTGAAAAATACTGACATGGCAGGTCAGTTGAAGCAGCCCCAAGCATTGAGCTTGGAGGGCAATGTGTCCAAGAATTGGAAGGACTTCAAAAGAGGCCTTGAGCTCTACTTGTGTGCCTCAAAGATTGACAAAGAAGAGGAGAAAATTCAAGTTGCAACACTTTTGCATTGTGCTGGCCCACAAGCACAAGGGGTATTTGACACATTCACATTCACAACAGACACTGACAAAGATAAAATAGCCCCTGTAATGCAGAAGTTTCAAGAGTATTGTGAGCCAAGGAAAAATATAACTGTATGCAGGTATAAATTTAACAGTAGAAACCAAAAGGCAGGAGAACCCTTCATCGAATATCTAACAGAACTTAGAACAATACTCAAGGATTGTGAGTTCGGTGCACTAGCCGACGAGCTTCTCAGAGACAGAATTGTCTGTGGAGTTAGTGATGAGAGGGTAAGAGCGAGACTCCTGAGGGTAGAAGAGTTAACCCTGCAAAAGGCCATTGACATTTCCACGGTTTCGGAGGTGTCAAATGAACAGCTGAAATCCATGAATTTGACACAGACACAAGAGCAGAGCAAGGTAGATGTTGTTAGAAAAAAGACAACAAAAACAAGTAACGGACATGCTCAGCAGCGTAAACCGGACAGGAAATACACTAGTGGTAAGAAACATTTGCCCGGAAAATGCCCGGCATATGGAAAGAAATGTAACAAATGTGGCGGAACCGGACATTTCGCCATGAGATGCAAGCCATCAGACACAGGAGGGCGCCACAGGAAACCACCGAGAGGGAAAATTCATGAAGTTCTGGTAGACTCAGAACCGGAGGACGATTTTTTCTATATTGATACATGTAGTGTAGTTGGTCAGCTGAACCAACAGGATTGGACTGAAACTTGTGGTGTGGGTAAGGCAGAGGTAGTATTTAAATTAGATAGCGGAGCCCAGGTAAATGTGCTACCTTGCAAAATAGCAAATAACCTAGACTGTGAAATACAGGAAAGCCACACCACACTGCAGTCATATAGTGGCCACAGACTAGAGCCACTAGGTAAGATTACTGTACCCATAACAGTAGGTAAGACAAGCCACTTGACAACGTTTGAGGTATTAGATGGTGATGTTACACCAATACTTGGTAAAAATACATGTGAGATGATGGGTTTGTTGTACAAAGGGACACCTGGTGGTAGTTCTGGTGTAAAACATGTACAAGCTGTTGGTCAGCCATCAGCTAGTGGTCAGTCTGTCCGTCTGTCACATGTTGGTCCGTCTGTCCGTCAGTCAAGTGTTGGTCCGTCAGTCCGTCAGTCTGTCAGTCCGTCCCCCAAACCCCCACACAAACCCAGTCCAAGAGCACTGCGTTTGTTAGAGAGAAACAAAGACTTGTTTCAGGGCCTTGGGTGTTTGAAGAATCGAGAATACGACATACAGATCGATCCGAGCGTACCACCTGTGAAAAACCCACCATGTACAGTGCCGCACAAGTTGTACGATAAGGTGAAAGCGGAACTCGATCGTATGGTCTCGATTGGCGTGATCGAACCTGTGACACAACCCACAGATTGGGTAAACTCGATGACCACGGTAGTGAAATCGAATGGTAAGGTACGGATATGTTTGGATCCGCGGGACCTAAACAAGGCAATTCGCCGACAGCACTATCCGATGAATACCATCGAGGAGGTAGCCGCCAGGATGCCTAACGCCAAGGTGTTCTCCAAGTTTGATGCCACCTCTGGATATTGGCAGTTGAGACTCACCGAGGAGAGCTCCCTGCTGACGACATTCAATAGTCCATGGGGGAGGTATAAGTATCTCAGAATGCCATTCGGGATAAGTTCAGCTGGAGAAATTTGGCAGCGTGCCATGGTCGAGGAGTTTGGCGACATCGAGGGCATCGAAATCATTGTCGACGACATGATGCTCTGGGGATGCGAGGATGACGATCACGATGACCGACTAGAGAACTACTTCAACCGAGTGCGTGACTCTGGGATGAGCCTGAATATGCCAAAATGTGATGTTGGTAAGGACTCAGTTGGGTATTCTGGTCATGTAGTCTCGGTTGAGGGTCTCAAGCCGAGCCCTGAGAGGGTAAGAGCCCTACAGGAGATGCCCAGACCTGAGAACAGAAAGGAACTTGAGAACTTTCTGGGCATCATGGTCTATCTGTCCAAATTTGTGCCAAATCTGTCCAAAATGTCTGAGCCACTCAGACAGCTCCTGAAAAAGGAGTACGCCTGGTGCTGGGAAAGCTGGCATCAGAAGGCATTTGATGAGCTGATCCAGGCTGCAGCAAGTGCGCCCGCACTGAAGCTGTATGACTCAACAAAGCCTGTAGTCCTGAGTACCGATGCCTCCAACAAGGGATTTGGAGCTATGATTTCTCAGGAAGGTCAGCCTATTGCATATGCGTCTCGGAAACTGAGCCCAGCAGAGCAGAACTATGCACCCATAGAGAAGGAGATGTGCGCAATCAAATTTGGGTGTAACCGTTTCCATGACTACATATATGGAGAGCAGACTACTGTGGAGACAGATCACAGACCATTAGTTGGTATCTTTGGCAAGGAGCTTGCAAAGCTAAGCCCTAGACTGCAGCGAATGCGCATGGCGCTTCACCGATATGACCTAGTAGTGACCTATAAGCCTGGAAAGGAAATGTTGATTCCAGATGCACTGTCAAGAGCAGCGGTTGACAAACCCAAGTACAAAACCGATGATGCCGCTCTAGTCGACTCAGTCCTAGCGCAACTCCCAGTTAGCGATGAGAAACTGGTGCTCATTCGTGAGAAAACTGCGGAGGATCCAGTTTTGTCGGAGTTGTGTCGTACAATCCTGTCAGGATGGCCCGAGGACAGATCTCAAGTCTCAGATGAGATCAAACCATACTTTCCATTCAAATCAGATATCACATTTTGCAATGGAATATTGTTCAGACAGCATCAGATCATCATTCCAGCAAGTATGAGACCAGAGGTACTAGCTCAAGTACACAGAAGCCACCAAGGCATAGTCAAGTCCAAGCAAAGGGCTAGGTCAGTTATGTTCTGGCCAGGGATGAATGCACAGATCGAGGATCTAGTGTCAAAATGCAGTATTTGCATGGAATTTCGCAACAAGCGTCCCAAGGAACCAATGATTCCACATGAAATTCCGGACCGCCCTTGGTCCAAAGTAGGCACAGACCTGTTTGAGACAGGTGGAAAGGACTTTTTGATAGTAATTGACTACTACTCAAAGTTCCCTGAGGTTGAAGTGTTGCCAAATAAAACAGCTCATGAAGTTGTCATGGCAACAAAGTCCATTTTCGCCAGAAATGGTACTCCGGACAAGGTCATTAGTGACAATGGTCCATGCTACGATAGTGCGACATATCGTGAGTTCAGCCAGGAATGGGGATTTAAACAGGTAACAACAAGTCCGGGTTTTCCACAAGCGAACGGTCAGGTAGAAAACGCCGTCAAATCGGTAAAACGACTGATCAGGAAGGCCGTACGGAGCGGTGAGGATCCGTATAACTCACTATTGGAGTTCAGAAACACACCATTAGATGGAGTGTTGGGATATGCACCGAGTCAGTTGCTACACAGCAGACTATTAAAATCCAGAATTCCGACAGCCGAGAGCCTGTTAAAACCTCATGTCGTGCCACCAATGAAGAGCAGCCTGGAATTAAGGCAACAGAAACAAAAGTACTTTCACGACCGGAACGCTCGAACTATTAGACAACCCGAGATCGGGACTCCGGTACGATTCCGCAATCCGCAAAATCAGTGGGAATATGGTACGGTAACCGGTACATCTAGTACACCTAGAAGTCTGCTGGTCCAGACCGAAACAGGGAAAATGTTTAGGCAAAACAGGCGCCACATGTTTCCAACTGGGGAATCCAAACCTCCAATTCAAATAAATGATGAGGAGTATGAACAACAGTTTGAACAAAATTTTGCAACCAGAGATGTATCACAGAGAGATGCATCACATAGCTCACCTAGTACAACCCCTAGGTCAGTGAGCAGCCCAGCCAGGTTGTCTCCCAAAACACCTACAGTACCAAAACAAGCCCCCACAGTGCCAAAACAAACAGCTGGTCAACAAGCTAAGGTCAAATATGAGCAGGTCTCAGTTAGTCCAGAGGTAATGACTAGGAGGGGTAGGGTGTCCAGGGGAAAAGTGCAGTTGGTAAAATTTGACTGAATTGTGTTTATTTTAATTATCGCCATTCATGTAAAATGTATATGCTCAAGCTGCAAGCCAGTTTTTGACATTGAATGCTCAAGTACTGTAGAACTTGATAATGTTTGAATTATTGTACACCACATATTCATATTGTTCAAATTATATGTGTATTGCATGAATATTATTTGCACTGAGATAAGAATATATGGGAAACTGTTGATGCAGGACTGATAAGTTAACCATATATACTGCTGATGATAATGTTTTATGTAAAAGCAAATTAATATTGCCAAATGTTTTTGTAACTGAATTATGATGTTTTTTCACATGTAACTCTAAAGTAAAATAGAGATATTATGTAGATTGATGTATGAATGCTTTTCTTTTGTGTGTATGACCCGGGTAGTATGAGTGAAATAATAATTTGACAAATTGTATACTTTATAGAGATGATAGTTTTATTCAGAACAGAGATATTACTTTTGTGTAATATATAAGGGAGATGTGATGTATGCTACTAAACGAAGTGTATCAGTTGCTACAAGTTGTGAACAAGCACATGTTAGCTTGTGTAGCCTCCTTCTGGAGTTATGAATAAAGCACTTGCTTGACAAGACAAGATGAGACTTCTGTTTGATTGATAACACGGGTCTTAGGAATCTGTAGGTAAGTGCCATCGTTTGATCTTAGGTCACGCTCTCCTTGTTTGACTAGGAGTAGATCACGCAGGTAAGGGGGTGCCTTACCACTTAGCGCTTTCCATATCAAGAGGAGGATCTTAAAGTCAATTCTTGCGTGAACCGGAAGCCAGTGCAGTTCCCGCAGTTTTCCTGAAATGTGATCAAATTTCCTGATTTTTCTTACGACACGTGCTGCAGAGTTTTGGAGGTATTGTAGCTTCATGGTGTCGGATTTAGGAAGGCCAGCAAGAAGGCCATTGCCATAGTCTAGGGTAGAGGCATGGGTGAGTGTTACAGCTGTTTTCTCGTCTAGACAGTGTCTAATGGCAGACAGGTTCCTTATGTGGTAGTAGCCTCTCTTACACATTTTCCTAATCTGGGCTTTCATGTCCATATTACAATCGAAGGTTATGCCCAGATCAACTACTGACTCACTAGGAGCAATGTCAGAGCCCCCAACCTTTATTGTGTTTGGGTTACTGCTACTGGTGGCAGTATTATATCTGTCAGTACATATAAGCATTTCTGTCTTCCCGTCATTGATCTTCATCTTGTTTGATATAAGGAAGTTTCTGACCTCATCGACACATTCCTCCAGTTTGTGTCTGCTTATATCAGCTTGATGGGGGGAAGTGTGGTCCACAGGGATGTAGATCTGGGTGTCATCAGCATAAATATGATAGCTCAGACCATATTTGGATAAAATATCAGATAGGGGTGTCATATAAATGGTGAATAATATGGGACATAGGACTGAGCCCTGTGGAACTCCATATTTTATAGGCTTGAGAAAGGACCTGTGAGTCCCTACCTTCACACACTGTTTCCTGTTACTTAGATATTCTTACCATATTAAGAAAATTGTCATCATGCAGATGAAAGATTTGGTTGTGTATCAAAATGTTATACCTCAGTTTAAAACACTGTCCCCTTTAATTGACACAATTTGTAATGATCACAAATTTGTAATGATTAAAACAATATATTAGATAAAACATTTATATTGAATTAGAGTAGTAAAAAGTGTAACTAATTAAATCAATATTGTTTTTCAGGGTTCAAAAAGAATATGATTGCTGATGAATTAGAACAACATAATGAAGGTCCATTTGTCACAGGGGTTGAGAAAACCGCCACCCTGGCAGACAACCCCATGGATGCAGAAGAAGGCAAATGGGAAAAAATTCAAAGAGAAAGACATAGTATTCTTAAAGAGAATTGTGATGAATTCTATGCAAACAAAAATCGGTTATCCAGAAATAACGTCCCTTCTATTTTAGTCGATGATAAGAATAAAGTGTTGTATTGTCCACTTGAAAAAGTTGGTTCTACTCATTGGAAGCTGATGATGGTAGCTAACCGCAATCCTGAGAAGGCTAGGGCAATACTTAATTATACTGGAATCAAGGAAAAAGATACTATACATACCCGTTCTTACCTACAAAGTAAAGGAATAAACACTCTCAATTCTTACAATCCAAATGAAAGAGATTTAATTTTGAGAACATATTTCAAATTCCTATTTGTCAGGAATCCTTACATGCGCCTCTGGTCTGCCTATAAGAACAAGTTAGTGGAGAAGAACTGGTTCTACCCTGGATTTATTGGAAGTCAAATCCTCAGGAAATTTAGAAAAAATGCAACAAAAGCGGAAATTCAAAAAGGACATGGTGTCAGATTTGATGAATTTTTGAAATTCATTGTTGGGAGAAGTCAACTTGATGTCCACTGGGAAAGATATGAGAATTTGTGTCATTTTTGTTCTATAGACTATACCTTTATTGGGAAAATGGACTCTGGGGAAAATGATGAAATAAATGAGGTACTTAGGAGAATAGGGGCATATTCCCTTGTCGGCGATTTTCCCAATAAAACTCATAATCACACGAAAACTGATTTGATACAAGCCTATAAAAATATACCACAGGAATTAATCAATAATATTGCAAAAAAATATTCTCTAGATTTCAAAGGTTTTGGATACAAGTTAGATTCTGTAAAAGGCACTTCATGACGTCTCAAAAAATACCTGGCATGAAGAGGAAACTACATGAGAAGATGTGTCATCCTATCCAAAAACAAGATGTGAGCCTTTGCCTTGGTGCATTTCTTTATGTATACTTTTTATATATTGTATGGTGTTTTGCAATTCTTGATTAATAAGCTTAATTAAATAAGTCTTTCATAATTTAAGACAGTGCCACTACTCATAGAAAGTGAAACAACCCAGAAATTGTGTAGCTATTTCTTACTTTGTCAGGGAAAAAGGGCCATCATATCTTCTACTCAGATATTGCACTGGATATTGATGCCTGCATGAGGATATTGATACCTACATGACGATATCGATACCTATATGAGTATATTGATGCCTACATGATGATATTGATACCTATATGAGTATATTGATGCCTACATGATGATATTGATGTCTACATGAGTATATCGATACCTACATGACGATATCGATACCTATATGAGGATATTGATGCCTACATGAGGATATCGATACCTATATGAGGATATTGATGTCTACATGATGATATTGATGTCTACATGAGTATATCGATACCTACATGACGATATCGATACCTATATGAGTATACTGATGCCTACATGATGATATTGATGCCTATATGAGTATATTGATGTCTACTTGAGGATATCGATACCTATATGAGGATATTGATGTCTACTTGACGATATTGATGCCTGCATGAGGATATTGATACCTATATGAGTATATTGATGTCTACATGAGGATATTGATGTCTACTTGAGGATATTGATGTCTACTTGACGATATTGATACCTACATGACGATATCGATACCTATATGAGTATATTGATGCCTACATGATGATATTGATGTCTACATGAGTATATCGATACCTACATGACGATATCGATACCTACATGAGGATATTGATGCCTACATGAGGATATTGATGTCTACATGATGATATTGATGTCTACATGAGGATATTGATGTCTACTTGAGGATATTGATGTCTACTTGACGATATTGATACCTACATGACGATATCGATACATATATGAGTATATTGATGCCTACATGATGATATTGATGCCTACATGAGCACATTGATGTCTACATGAGTATATTGATGCCTACATGATGATATTGATGTCTACATGAGGATATTGATGCCTACATGAGCATATTGATGTCTACATGAGGATATTGATGTCTACATGAGGATATTGATGCCTACATGAGGATATTGATGTCTACATGAGGATATTGATGCCTACATGTACATGAGCATATTGATGCCTACATGAGGATATTGATGCCTACATGAGCATATTGATGTCTACATGAGCATATTGATGCTTACATGAGGATATTGATGCCTACATGAGCATATTGATGTCTACATGAGCATATTGATGCCTACATGAGGATATTGATGTCTACATGAGGATATTGATGTCTACATGAGGATATTGATGCCTACATGAGGATATTGATGCCTACATGAGGATATTGATGCCTACATGAGGATATTGATGCCTACATGAGGATATTGATGCCTACATGAGGATATTGATGTCTACATGAGGATATTGATGCCTACATGAGGATATTGATGCCTACATGAGGATATTGATGCCTACATGAGGATATTGATGCCTACATGATGATATTGATGCCTACATGATGATATTGATGCCTACATGAGGATATTGATGTCTACATGAGGATATTGATGCCTACATGAGGATATTGATGCCTACATGAGGATATTGATGCCTACATGAGGATATTGATGCCTACATGAGGATATTGATGCCTACATGAGGATATTGATGTCTACAGGAGGATATTGATGTCTACATGAGGATATTGATGCCTACATGAGGATGTTGATGCCTACATGAGGATATTGATGTCTACATGATGATATTGATGCCTACTTGAGGATATTGATGCCTACATGAGGATATTGATGTCTACAGGAGGATATTGATGTCTACAGGAGGATATTGATGTCTACATGAGGATATTGATGCCTACATGAGGATATTGATGTCTACATGAGGATATTGATGCCTACATGAGGATATTGATGCCTACATGAGGATATTGATGCCTACATGAGGATATTGATGTCTACAGGAGGATATTGATGTCTACATGAGGATATTGATGCCTACATGAGGATATTGATGCCTACATGAGGATATTGATGTCTACATGATGATATTGATGCCTACTTGAGGATATTGATGCCTACATGAGGATATTGATGTCTACAGGAGGATATTGATGTCTACATGAGGATATTGATGCCTACATGAGGATATTGATGCCTACATGAGGATATTGATGTCTACATGAGGATATTGATGCCTACATGAGGATATTGATGCCTATATGAGGATATTGATGCCTACATGAGGATATTGATGCCTACATGAGGATATTGATGCCTACATGAGGATATTGATGCCTACATGAGGATATTGATGCCTACATGAGGATATTGATGCCTACATGAGGATATTGATGCCTACATGAGGATATTGATGCCTACATGAGCATATTGATGCCTACATGAGGATATTGATGCCTACATGAGAATATTGATGCCTACATGAGGATATTGATGCCTACATGAGGATATTGATGCCTACATGAGGATATTGATGCCTACATGAGGATATTGATGCCTACATGAGGATATTGATGCCTACATGAGGATATTGATGCCTACATGAGCATATTGATGCCTACATGAGGATATTGATGCCTACATGATGATATTGATGCCTACATGAGGATATTGATGCCTACATGAGGATATTGATGCCTACATGAGGATATTGATGCCTACATGAGGATATTGATGCCTACATGAGGATATTGATGCCTACATGAGGATATTGATGCCTACATGAGGATATTGATGCCTACATGAGGATATTGATGCCTACATGAGAATATTGATGCCTACATGATGATATTGATGCCTACATGAGGATATTGATGCCTACATGAGGATATTGATGCCTACATGATGATATTGATGCCTACATGAGGCATCAACCCCTAATAAGATTCTTATAACTTGTTAAAACAGAATTACACCACTTAGAAAGCCACATATCTTTTATATCATTCAGTTTGACTGAGTAAAAGGGATATATTCATTTTAAACAGGGTATATATACTTTTTTGGCATATTTATCCTTATCCAGGATGTTTACATAGGATTATGTGTGTGGGTGCATTTTGAAAAAACACATCAAATATTAAATTGGGATAAATACTGTAGGTCTTCCTCTCTGTTTTCAACTTCAATACTATAATAAAATATCAAATGTTGTTTCAGTTGCTATTTTCATTTGCCAGGAGAAAAGGCAACTGAAATCAATATCAAAACAATATGATGCACATGGGTTTACAGCCAGTATATAAGAATTATTATATAACAAAATGATCAATGTAAAAATATTTATTATATAACAAAATGATCAATGTAAAAATATTTATTGAGAAAGACAGCTTTTACAATACGTGACATTATTTTTCTTTCATTGTTTTTCTTTCATTGTAAAAAAATACCTAAAAAATGGAGACCTTTGGAGTTTGGATATGGCCATGAAAATACACCATGAGGAATGAGCCATAATTTTGCAACCATAAATATGAAAATATTTTGATAAACATAGGATGTAGTTGTAAAATGTATGCTTCATGAAAGGTTTTTCTTTATTGACCTGGAATGCATTTCTAAAGACACCCTAAACTTCATAAATGTTCCACACTTTTGAACAAGTAACTTCACAGCAGACAGTAATGGTGTATTATTATGGAGGCTTTGTATATTATTATAAAGATGGTACTTGCCTGAGTCTGAGAAATACTGATAACACGAGATTAATTATGCCAGAGGGTTAACCATCAGTAACTCACAACACCCACGCCAACTCATGGCCTTAGATTCCCCACTCATCCCGGGCCAGACTCCCCACTCCTCTCGGGCCAGACTCCCTACTAATCCCGGGCAAGACTCCCCACTCATCTCGGGCCAGACTCCCTACTAATCCCGGGCAAGACTCCCCACTCATCTCGGGCCAGACTCCCCACTCCTCTCGGGCCAGACTCCCCACTCATCTCGGGCCAGACTCCCCACTCATCCCGGGCCAGACTCCCCACTCATCCTGGGCAAGACTCCCCACTCCTCTCGGGCGAGACTCCCTACTAATCCTGGGCAAGACTCCCCACTCATCTCGGGCCAGACTCCCTACTAATCCCGGGCGAGACTCCCCACTCATCTCGGGCCAGACTCCCCACTCATCTCGGGCCAGACTTCCCACTCATCCCGGGCCAGAGTCCCCACTCATCTCGGGCGAGACTCCCTACTAATCTCGGGCGAGACTCCCCACTCCTCTCGGGCGAGACTACCTACTAATCTCGGGCAAAGACTCCCCACTCATCTTGGGCCAGACTCCCCACTCATCCCGGGCCAGAGTCCCCACTCATCTCGGGCGAGACTCCCTACTAATCTCGGGCGAGACTCCCCACTCATCTCGGGCCAGACTCCCTACTAATCCCGGGCCAGAGTCCCCACTCATCTCGGGCCAGACTCCCTACTAATCTCGGGCGAGACTCCCCACTCCTCTCGGGCGAGACTCCCCACTCATCCCGGGCGAGACTCCCCACTCCTCTCGGGCGAGACTCCCCACTCATCCCGGGCGAGACTCCCCACTCCTCTCGGGCGAGACTCCCTACTAATCCCGGGCAAAGACTCCCCACTCATCTCGGGCCAGACTTCCCACTCATCCCGGGCCAGAGTCCCCACTCATCTCGGGCGAGACTCCCTACTAATCTCGGGCGAGACTCCCCACTCCTCTCGGGCGAGACTCCCCACTCATCCCGGGCGAGACTCCCCACTCCTCTCAGGCGAGACTCCCCACTCATCCCTGGCCAGACTCTCCACTCCTCTCGGGCGAGACTCCCCACTCATCCCGGGCGAGACTCCCCACTCCTCTCAGGCGAGACTCCCTACTCATCCCGGGCCAGACTCCCCACTCGTCTTGGGCCAGACTCCCCATTCGTCTCGGGCGAGACTCCCCACTCCTCTCGGGCGAGACTCCCCACTTATCCCGGGCGAGACTCCCCACTCGTCTCGGGCGAGACTCCCCACTTGTCTCGGGCCAGACTCCCCACTCGTCTCGGGCCAGACTCCCCACTCGTCTCGGGCGAGACTCCCCACTCATCCCGGGCCAGACTCCCCACTCATCTCGAACCAGACTCCCCACTCATCCCGGGCCAGACTCCCCACTCATCTCGAACCAGACTCCCCACTCATCCCGGGCGAGACTCCCCACTCGTCTCGGGCCAGACTCCCCACCAATCCCGGGCCAGACTCCCCACTCATCCCAGGCGAGACTCCCCACTCATCTCGGGCCAGACTCCCCACTCGTCTCGGGCGAGACTCCCCTATGGTCTCGGGTGAGACTCCCCACTCATCCCGGGCGAGACTCCCCACTCGTCTCGGGCCAGACTCCCCACTCGTCTTGGGCCAGACTCCCCACTCATCTCGGGCCAGACTCCCCACTCGTCTCGGGCGAGACTCCCCACTCATCTCCCCACTCATCTCGGGCGAGACTCCCTACTAATCTCGGGCGAGACTCCCCACTCCTCTCGGGCGAGACTCCCTACTAATCTCGGGCAAAGACTCCCCACTCATCTTGGGCCAGACTCCCCACTCATCCCGGGCCAGAGTCCCCACTCATCTCGGGCGAGACTCCCTACTAATCTCGGGCGAGACTCCCCACTCATCTCGGGCCAGACTCCCTACTAATCCCGGGCCAGAGTCCCCACTCATCTCGGGCCAGACTCCCTACTAATCTCGGGCGAGACTCCCCACTCCTCTCGGGCGAGACTCCCCACTCATCCCGGGCGAGACTCCCCACTCCTCTCGGGCGAGACTCCCCACTCATCCCGGGCGAGACTCCCCACTCCTCTCGGGCGAGACTCCCTACTAATCCCGGGCAAAGACTCCCCACTCATCCCGGGCGAGACTCCCCACTCGTCTCGGGCCAGACTCCCCACTCATCCCGGGCCAGACTCCCCACTCATCCCAGGCGAGACTCCCCACTCATCTCGGGCGAGACTCCCCACTCATCTCGGGCGAGACTCCCCACTCGTCTCGGGCGAGACTCCCCTATGGTCTCGGGTGAGACTCCCCACTCATCCCGGGCGAGACTCCCCACTCGTCTAGGGCCAGACTCCCCACTCGTCTTGGGCCAGAGTCCCCACTCATCTCGGGCCAGACTCCCCACTCGTCTCGGGCGAGACTCCCCACTCATCTCCCCACTCATCTCGGGCGAGACTCCCTACTAATCTCGGGCGAGACTCCCCACTCCTCTCGGGCGAGACTCCCTACTAATCTCGGGCAAAGACTTCCCACTCATCTCGGGCCAGACTCCCCACTCATCCCGGGCCAGAGTCCCCACTCATCTCGGGCGAGACTCCCTACTAATCTCGGGCGAGACTCCCCACTCATCTCGGGCCAGACTCCCCACTCATCCCGGGCCAGAGTCCCCACTCATCTCGGGCGAGACTCCCTACTAATCTCGGGCGAGACTCCCCACTCATCTCGGGCCAGACTCCCTACTAATCCCGGGCCAGAGTCCCCACTCATCTCGGGCCAGACTCCCTACTAATCTCGGGCGAGACTCCCCACTCCTCTCGGGCGAGACTCCCCACTCATCCCGGGCGAGACTCCCCACTCCTCTCGGGCGAGACTCCCCACTCATCCCGGGCGAGACTCCCCACTCCTCTCGGGCGAGACTCCCTACTAATCCCGGGCAAAGACTCCCCACTCATCTCGGGCCAGACTTCCCACTCATCCCGGGCCAGAGTCCCCACTCATCTCGGGCGAGACTCCCTACTAATCTCGGGCGAGACTCCCCACTCCTCTCGGGCGAGACTCCCCACTCATCCCGGGCGAGACTCCCCACTCCTCTCAGGCGAGACTCCCCACTCATCCCGGGCCAGACTCTCCACTCCTCTCGGGCGAGACTCCCCACTCATCCCGGGCGAGACTCCCCACTCCTCTCAGGCGAGACTCCCTACTCATCCCGGGCCAGACTCCCCACTCGTCTTGGGCCAGACTCCCCACTCGTCTTGGGCCAGACTCCCCATTCGTCTCGGGCGAGACTCCCCACTCCTCTCGGGCGAGACTCCCCACTCATCCCGGGCGAGACTCCCCACTCGTCTCGGGCGAGACTCCCCACTCGTCTCGGGCCAGACTCCCCACTCATCCCGGGCGAGACTCCCCACTCGTCTCGGGCGAGACTCCCCACTCATCCCGGGCCAGACTCCCCACTCATCTCGAACCAGACTCCCCACTCATCCCAGGCGAGACTCCCCACTCATCTCGGGCCAGACTCCCCACTCATCCCGGGCGAGACTCCCCACTCATCCCGGGCCAGACTCCCCACTCATCCCGGGCGAGACTCCCCACTCCTCTCAGGCGAGACTCCCCACTCATCCCGGGCCAGACTCTCCACTCCTCTCGGGCGAGACTCCCCACTCATCCCGGGCGAGACTCCCCACTCCTCTCAGGCGAGACTCCCTACTCATCCCGGGCCAGACTCCCCACTCGTCTTGGGCCAGACTCCCCACTCGTCTTGGGCCAGACTCCCCATTCGTCTCGGGCGAGACTCCCCACTCCTCTCGGGCGAGACTCCCCACTCATCCCGGGCGAGACTCCCCACTCGTCTCGGGCGAGACTCCCCACTCGTCTCGGGCCAGACTCCCCACTCATCCCGGGCGAGACTCCCCACTCGTCTCGGGCGAGACTCCCCACTCATCCCGGGCCAGACTCCCCACTCATCTCGAACCAGACTCCCCACTCATCCCAGGCGAGACTCCCCACTCATCTCGGGCCAGACTCCCCACTCATCCCGGGCGAGACTCCCCACTCATCCCGGGCCAGACTCCCCACTCATCCCGGGCCAGACTCCCCACTCATCCCAGGCGAGACTCCCCACTCATCTCGGGCCAGACTCCCCACTCATCTCGGGCCAGACTCCCCACTCTTCTCGGGCGAGACTCCCCTATGGTCTCGGGTGAGACTCCCCACTCATCCCGGGCGAGACTCCCCACTCGTCTCGGGCCAGACTCCCCACTCGTCTTGGGCCAGACTCCCCACTCTTCTCGGGCCAGACTCCCCACTCGTCTCGGGCCAGACTCCCCACTCATCTCCCCACTCATCTCGGGTGAGACTCCCCACTCATCCCGGGCCAGACTCCCCACTCATCTCGGGTGAGACTCCCCACTCATCTCCCCACTCATCTCGGGTGAGACTCCCCACTCATCTCCCCACTCATCTCGGGTGAGACTCCCCACTCATCTCGGGCGAGACTCCCCACTCATCTCGGGCGAGACTCCCCACTCATCTATGGGCTTATGGCCATGAGAGCCATGCATAACTTATTATATGTGTAGGTAAAGGTGTTGATATAATTAGTTTAATTGGTCGTTTGCATTTAAATTTAATAAGAATATAAAATTGTAATGTATTGACTGTATAATGTTAATTTATGTAGCACCGCAATAGCTGACAGCTACTGTACAGTGGTAGACATATTTATTGTAGTAGGTACTGAATAAATCATTTGTGTCCAGTTATTGAGGTGTTTGTCTCCTTCTAATGTCATATTAACATTTACCATAACAATATAAGATAATTATTTATATTACAAAATAATCAATTTTTATTCCCTGATCACATTATTTACACTGATTAAATTCATCTGTTTTAAAAATAGATTATTACAATGACAACGTGGTACTCTGATGTATGTATATAAAAATGAGCGATTTACCATATTTACAACAGATGGCCTGTTAACACAAAATTGGCAATATACAGCCTCAAGGTTTCAAGGATTTAAAACAATCAGATTTAAGGCATATTTCAGACTGATTCCTGAATCTTAACATATTCTGTATTGATGTGTGGAATGATATTCATATGTTTTCTAAATCCTAGCCATTATTGACACCAATGTGACCAATATATATATATATATATATATATATATATATATATATATATATATATATATATATATATATATATATATATATATATATATATATATATATATATATCATTACTTGCACTTGTATAAAAACACTCTATGACCTTAGTCTCGATACTGTGAGCTATCACTCTCCTCGCTAAGTGACATATTCATGTTTTGATGGTCTCTGTAATCTAAGGATACTTTGATGGTCTCTGTAATCTAAGGATACTTTGATGGTCTCTGTAATCTAAGGATGTCCTTTCACACAATAACAAATCACGAGTCACCTATGTCCTGACATTAACTGAGAATCTAGTGTTTGGCAATATACTATAGACAAACACAATTATTGTTGCGCTGTTATGAAACTCAATGAATTGAAGCATAACATATCTACAAAGCTTTTGCTAATAAATGCCCTTTTGATTGTTAAATAATGTAAGCAGATAGCTATAACAACACCAGATCTTTAAGCTGTATTGACACTTGAATATATATATATATATATATATATATATATATATATATATATATATATATATATATATATATATATATATATATATATATATATATATATATATATATATATATATATATATATATATATATATATGTATATATATATATATATGTATATCCTGTTTGAGTTATAATTTAGCAAACTTTGAGATTATGAATCAATCTAACACTGTATTCATTGAGACTATACAATTATTATTCTTAGTCTTGGTACACACTTAATTCACCACAAATGACCAACCAGATTTATACTATTAAGGGAGTCATTAACAATGTAAGATAACCTAACAATGTGGAAATTGATTGACATTAGTTCTATGTACAATTCACAAATATACAAGGCAAAAGCTAACAGTAGTTTACAGATTTCTCTCCATGAAATATAAGACAGCCTAATTAAAGGTTTTATTTGCAAAGCCAAAGTGCCATGCCGAGATTTTGGTCTCTTTGTAGTTTTGAACGACAGTAGCTTTCTTCTTTGTATATAATGAATCAGATCCTGTTTTTTCCATTACCCCAGCTATTGAGTATTACTATTGTTAATAAATTGTTCAGTTTTGTGTGTGTCATGGATAAGTATAAGTTGGTTAGTTTTAAGAAAACATTTAGTCTCCTGCACCAAAGCTTGACAACTATTCTTTGTTACAGCAAATGAACAATGTTAGTAAATCTCATTAAAACCAATTTCCCATTCTCACATTAACAACTAACTTTTATTCAATTAATCTGAAAAAAATCACACACCAGAGGACAGACACCTCCCACACTAAATAGACAATTCAAGTAGTTCAGAAAATAAAGTACATTCTCTCAAGGACTGGCTGACACTCATTATGTACAAGGCAGACCATGGACTCCATTCTGATACACAGTTAATATTGAACAATAATAAGAAAGACATAAAACCCCGGTGGTGTTGCCAAGATGTGACCATTTATTAAGGATTCTTTATCCTCTTTGTTCTTTCTTATATATTCCTAAATGTGTGCCTGAGATCACACAGTCAAGAACTAACTTTCCAAAAAAAAAAATAGGTAGGTAGCCATTTTTCTGAGATAAAGACTTCTCTATTTCAAGCCTATTTACATATATCAAATATAAGGTTTAAAAAAGCCTTTTTTCTTACAAAAATGTAAATGTGAGAGAAAAAATTATAGATGATTCTTATATCAAATATAATGACAAGACCACCGATTTTCTTTTTAGTGGGGAAATAATTTAGCAAAGCTGCCAAGATTACACCTTTCTCTATCAAATGATGATGAATCATCTTTAAACAAAATAGATATACCAAATGCATTCCACCATTTGTATGATACAACAATGTAAGTATTTATATTTGTCTCACCAGATTTTCTATTTCTTTAAATTAGCATTTTTTCCTAGAGTAGCTAAATACAGCGGCATGCTTCATGTGTTGAGCCAGACCCGTGGCTTTATCCGATATTTCTATACCTTTCTCTATCAACATATCAAGGCAACAGTGTGATATGTCATTACCGTATTTACTCGTATATTAGACGAGGTTTTCGTACCCAAACCCTCAGTTAATGTTTGGGGGGGGTCGTCTTATACACAAGTCGTCTTATATTCGAGTAAATACGGTAGTTAAAAATAGCATTTACACCGTTTCACAAATTGACACCTTGAAGGTACCGGAAGTGGTAACACACATTAAAATAACAGTCGTGGGGACTAAATATAAAGTAATATGATGCAGGTAAAACCAAAATTTATGTTATTTTCTTTCTAATGAGAGCACAGAAACAGTTCCTGCATTACTGAAGCAATTTATATTTGCGACTTTCCCAGGGCAATCTATATATCTATTAAGAGTGGGGTAGCATCACTATCAGCTTTCTGTTTTGCCAGATGCTTTGATGTCATAGGATGCAGGTTAGACAGATCTATTGATGACACGAAACTTCCCTCATCATCCATTCATCCAGCCACTAAGAAGTCCCTTATGCTTCTTATGCTTCTTATGCTTCTTGTCTTGCACTTTCTGTTCAGGATTGAGTAAATACCTTCAGGAGAAGAAACAAAATGACTAAAGATGCTCAATGCAGTAATCACAGATGGCTCATGGTTGACAGTGAATCCTTTAACCACATGTTTCTGGAAAAAAAGAGAAATTTGACATGAAAATCCAACAAATCTTCATAAATATTAAACTTGGATTAAAAGTTTTCCCAGGTTTACAGCTCTGTTACCCTTCTGTAATTGTAGCTTCTGTCCAAAATGAGATTTGTCTATCAATTGAGTAACCTCAGATTTTGTATTATTCAAACATTAAACTTTTAATTACAAGGTTTTCACAAGGTTTTCATATGTTTTACCGTAAATACTAGTGTATAAGACCATTAAGATCTTGTTAGGTAAGCATATTTATGTTTCACTTTTAAAATGGCCACCAAACTTGAATGGTAGCAGTGTCGATGTCTTGAGAAAAAAACGACTGGTCTTATATTCGGAAATTGGTCTTTTCAACAAAATAACCTCAATTTTCGGGGTCGTCTTATACATGAGTCGTCTTATATACGAGTAAATACGGTAGGTTATAGTTATCTTACCAAAGCAGGTCATATCTGTTCATATGTGGTGTCACTTATCTTACATCCGTTGATTGTGTATACTATTCCATCCTGAAATGTAACATTATACCAGTTAATGATATCCTATCATTTGGTCATACATTTGAAAATTACTTATATTAAAAGATATGTACATAAAAAGATATGTATATATTCTACGTTAGTTAAACAAGGTGCACAATTTAGTCAAACATCTGGATGAACCAATACCAGGGATCAACACTTGAAATAGGTCAAAATAATTACAGGTATTATCTGAAATAGGTCAGACCAATTATAATTCCCATCTCAAAATAAATCAAATCAGTTATAGGTCCCATCTCAAAATAGATAAAACCAATTATAGATCTCATTTCAAATAAGCCAAACTAATTATAGGTCCCATCTCATATAGGTCAAACTAATTATAGGTCCAATCTCATATAGGTCAAACTAATTATAGGTCCCATCTCATATAGGTCAACCTAATTATAGGTCCCATCTCATATAGGTCAACCTAATTATAGGTCCCATCTCATATAGGTCAACCTAATTATAGGTCCCATCTCATATAGGTCAAACTAATTATAGGTCCCATCTCATATAGGTCAAACTAATTATAGGTCCCATCTCAAATAGGTCAACCCAATCACAGTTTCCATTTAAAATAGATCAAAACAATTATAGGCCCCATCTTAAATAGGTTGAACCAATAACAAGTACCCTAAAATAAGTTTTACGATGAGACCTTTCCTTGCATCTCACGCAGTGTTTATTTCTGTATTAGTCTCAGCCACTGGGCTGTATACATACCCTGACCAGCAATGGGAGGTCCTGCAGATTGCATCTCTCGCAGTGTTTATTTCTGTATTAGTCTCAGCCACTGGGCTGTATACATACCCTGACCAGCAATGGGAAGTCCTGCAGATTGCATCTCTCGCAGTGTTTATTTCTGTACTAGTCTCAGCCACTGGGCTGTATACATACCCTGACCAGCAATGGGAGGTCCTGCCAGATTGCATCTCTCGCAGTGTTTATTTCTGTATTAGTCTCAGCCACTGGGCTGTATACATACCCTGACCAGCAATGGGAAGTCCTGCAGATTGCATCTCTTGCAGTGTTTATTTCTGTATTAGTCTCAGCCACTGGGCTGTATACATACCCTGACCAGCAATGGGAGGTCCTGCAGATTGCATCTCTCGCAGTGTTTATTTCTGTACTAGTCTCAGCCACTGGGCTGTATACATACCCTGACCAGCAATGGGAGGTCCTGCAGATTGCATCTCTCGCAGTGTTTATTTCTGTATTAGTCTCAGCCACTGGGCTGTATACATACCCTGACCAGCAATGGGAGGTCCTGCAGATTACATCTCTCGCAGTGTTTATTTCTGTATTAGTCTCAGCCACTGGGCTGTATACATACCCTGACCAGCAATGGGAGGTCCTGCAGATTGCATCTCTCGCAGTGTTTATTTCTGTATTAGTCTCAGCCACTGGGCTGTATACATACCCTGACCAGCAATGGGAAGTCCTGCCAGAAGTCGTAATTTGGCACTTGTTCCCAACCCTGGGCTCCTCGCACAAACCTCAAGTACAATGCACCCAGAACCAAATAAAGCACCACAAACACAAAAAGTCTGAAATGAAACCAAATAAATACCCTTCTTAACAAGCATACTTATCAAACGATTTTGAAATACTATTATTTCCATGTATACAAGTTCTCATCAAATTCTTGAGATTTACTGTCAAACTTATTTTATTGGACAAAATTTGACAAATGCGTGATGTTATCTGTGTGAGTAATGTTATGGACATCTAGTGGAGATGTGTACTATTTGAATGGCTTACAGTATAACAAGGATGGATCCTATACTGAGACCACCGCCTCCTCCGACACACGCCAACTCTGTATACAGCGTCATATACTGAAACATTCACAAACATTCAGTCATTAGCTTCTATGGGAATTTGACAAATATGAAATTTTGGATATTATAAACAGCTGTATCATTACAGGTCAAGATTCATATCAGCTTGAAATATACGTTGTAACAGCAAAAGTTCTTCCTTAGCAATCTCAGCTTTTTCATGAGCCATAAAATTTTAAAAAATAAAATTGAAATAAAAATAAAAATAAAAATAAAAATAAAAATAAAAATAATAATAATAATAATATTAATAATAATAATAATAATAATAATAATAATAATAATAATAATAATAATAATAATAATAATAAATGAAATAAAAAAAATGGCCACTAACATACAGCCATTGGCCATTAAAAAAGCCCCAGGATGTTGGGGAATATGCCATTCACCAATCAGGAAGGTCCCAGGGTCACAATCATAGAATACTGTCCACATTAAACCATTCATGTTCAAACTTGTGCTACACTCAATTCTATTTCTGGTACTGTTTCATTTGTCTTAGTCACCAGCCATTTTAGGCATTCTTTTATCTTTTTAAAATACAAAATGTTTATGTGAAGTGCTTTTGTTGTCCATATTAGAGATTTTAATACAATAGAGAATTGCAACTGAATGACAATGCAGCACATACCTGGGTCAAAATCTAGAAGAGTAACAGTCATTTGTCTCTTTATTTGTCTTATGTTTTATGCTTACAAAATTTCTGATGGCAAACCTTATCTAAAGGTGTATGACAAACCACTTATTTTAAAAAGAAAAAGTCTATATCTGAATGGCAATGATATGAACACTGTAGAACTGCACAAAAATCTGTTAATCTGGTCATTTAGGTGAAACAAAAGTCAACTTACGTATATTCCTGATCCCTCGGGACTCTCTCCCTTCATCTCAGCTGAAGTTGAGGAATCACATTTCACCTCTACATTTGTCTTTCTGCAAAAATAGTATATTTCGTCTCTCAATAATTTAACATATATTTGTGAAGCACAAGCTGTGTTTGTTTGTTTGGGGCTTTAAATCATTTTCAACATTATTTGAATCCTTCCATGATGAGATCTACTTGTAGCAGATAGTGCTATCTCTCTGGATTGTCATTTCGCAGGTCCTAGTCAGATTTACAAGGACAATTTTCTAACTCTTCAGGCATGGGCTTTAGCTCACATGAGCATGAATTAACATGAATTCAATCTTGACACAGTCGGGAATCAAACCCGTGACCTTTAGATCATCGGTGAGGAACTGGTGCTAAGCCACCCCTCTAACCAACTGCAGCAGAGCTCATGTAGCGAGGGACAAGCTTGTCTTCATTGCATGGAAGCAGAGCTCATGTAGCGAGGGACAAGCTTGTCTTCATTGCATGTAAGCAGAGCTCATGTAGCGAGGGACAAGCTTGTCTTCATTGCGTGTAAGCAGAGCTCATGTAGCGAGGGACAAGCTTGTCTTCATTGCATGTAAGCAGAGCTCATGTAGCGAGGGACAAGCTTGTCTTCATTGCATGTAAGCAGAGCTCATGTAGCGAGGGACAAGCTTGTCTTCATTGCATGTAAGCAGAGCTCATGTAGCGAGGGACAAGCTTGTCTTCATTGCGTGTAAGCAGAGCTCATGTAGCGAGGGACAAGCTTGTCTTCATTGCGTGTAAGCAGAGCTCATGTAGCGAGGGACAAGCTTGTCTTCATCGCATGTAAGCAGAGCTCATGTTGCGAGGGACAAGCTTGTCTTCATCGCATGTAAGCAGAGCTCATGTAGCGAGGGACAAGCTTGTCTTCATTGCATGTAAGCAGAGCTCATGTAGCGAGGGACAAGCTTGTCTTCATTGCATGTAAGCAGAGCTCATGTAGCGAGGGACAAGCTTGTCTTCATTGCATGTAAGCAGAGCTCATGTAGCGAGGGACAAGCTTGTCTTCATTGCATGTAAGCAGAGCTCATGTAGCGAGGGACAAGCTTGTCTTCATTGCATGTAAGCAGAGCTCATGTAGCGAGGGACAAGCTTGTCTTCATTGCATGTAAGCAGAGCTCATGCAGCGAGGGACAAGCTTGTCTTCATTGCATGTAAGCAGAGCTCATGTAGCGAGGGACAAGCTTGTCTTCATTGCATGTAAGCAGAGCTCATGTTGCGAGGGACAAGCTTGTCTTCATTGCATGTAAGCAGAGCTCATGCAGCGAGGGACAAGCTTGTCTTCATTGCATGTAAGCAGAGCTCATGTAGCGAGGGACAAGCTTGTCTTCATTGCATGTAAGCAGAGCTCATGTAGCGAGGGACAAGCTTGTCTTCATTGCATGTAAGCAGAGCTCATGTAGCGAGGGACAAGCTTGTCTTCATTGCATGTAAGCAGAGCTCATGTAGCGAGGGACAAGCTTGTCTTCATTGCATGTAAGCAGAGCTCATGTAGCGAGGGACAAGCTTGTCTTCATTGCATGTAAGCAGAGCTCATGTAGCGAGGGACAAGCTTGTCTTCATTGCATGTAAGCAGAACTAGTATTCTCAGGGGTGTGAGAGCTATGAACAGTTCTGGACTGAAATCGCAGCATATCTGGATGCTATGACGTTATACCATTGTTCTACACCAATTCTGAACCAATCTGGGTGGACCTGTTATATTACAACTTTTTTATGTCTCACAAAAGATGTAAATATCTCATCAAAATCATTACAAAATTGAACAAATTTCATTACAGCTGAGTTTATATCAGTGTGATAATTATGCTGTAAATTTCATAGTAAATCCTTAAAGTTTTTGGGTTATATTTGTGCCCCAAAGTCTGAATTACACCTCATAATGTAGTCTAAATCTGGTGCACCTTCCTCTGTTAAAATTATGCTAAAATCTTGTTAAAAAGCAGTTGCTGATGATCGTATTCTTATATATGTAGCTGATGAGCGTATTATAGGTATGATAGTTGATATATAAAGATTAAAGTTATAATTCGGGCCGTTATTTGCCATACGGCACCATTCAGATATCACTCAGATTGGCTGGGATTTAGTGTCCAGCTGTGTTGTGCACATCCGGAATGACATGTTTTAGCATCCAGAATGACGTGATTTGTCCAGATTGGCTTAGTTTTACTCCCCAGAACTGTTCAGAGTGTTCCCACCCCTGATTTTGAATGACACTGATAAAAAATTTAAAAATATAAAAATGTCCCACCTGGTTCCCTCTGCCGTCGTATAGTTGATGTAAAGTGTTCCCAGTGCTGGGTCCCCTCCATATGTGGAAATTTCTCCAATATTATAATAGTTTGATTCATCCGCATCTATTTGGCAAGCCTGAAAAGATATGGAAATGTAAAAACATATTGAGACTTGAATCCCCCAGTAGCCTGGTTAACAATGTAAGCTTATTAATAGTCAGTATAGAAAGGTTTCTCGTTTGTCATTAATTTTGGTTTTAAAATATTTCAAGGGAATTTAAAAAAAAAATTATCTTACTTTTTTAAACATAAAGTTAGGGTTTTATATTATTGTGGATCAAAAATACCATTTTTGTGGATATTAATATACAATTTCATTGATTTCAATTTGTTCCATCTTACCAGTACGCCTTTACAGTCTGAGCTTTCTGTAGTTGGTTCTGTAAAGGTTATGCATGGGCTGTAGCTGTATAGATAGTCTGGCTGCCCTTCCACCGGTAAATCATAGAAACTGCAACAAACAAATTAGGGACAAAATGATATATTTGTCTGTGGGTCAATTTGGGGCAGCAAATGATCCAAGCAAAAATCCTCTTTCAGATATCAGAATTGCTTCTCTACCATTTTTACCAGGTCTGTGTGATATTCCTACCAGGACTGGTTGATAGTCTTTCCATTCTTACCAGGTCTGTATGATAGTCTTTCCATTCTTAATAGGTCTGTATGATAGTCTTTCCATTCTTACCAGGTCTGTATGATAGTCTTTCCATTCTTACCAGGTCTGTATGATAAGTCTTTCCATTCTTACCAGGTCTGTATGATAGTCTTTCCATTCTTAATAAGTCTGTATGATAGTCTTTCCATTCTTACCAGGTCTGGTTGATAGTCTTTCCATTCTTACCAGGTCTGTATGATAGTCTTTCCATTCTTACCAGGTCTGGTAGATAGTCTTTCCATTCTTACCAGGTCTGTATGATAGTCTTTCCATTCTTACCAGGTCTGTATGATAGTCTTTCCATTCTTACCAGGTCTGGTTGATAGTCTTTCCATTCTTACCAGGTCTGTATGATAGTCTTTCCATTCTTACCAGGTCTGTATGATAGTCTTTCCATTCTTACCAGGTCTGGTTGATATTCTTTCCATTCTTACCAGGTCTGGTTGATAGTCTTTCCATTCTTACCAGGTCTGGTTGATAGTCTTTCCATTCTTACCAGGTCTGGTTGATAGTCTTTCCATTCTTACCAGGTCTGGTTGATATTCTTTCCATTCTTACCAGGTCTGGTTGATAAGTCTTTCCATTCTTACCAGGTCTGTATGATAGTCTTTCCATTCTTACCAGGTCTGTATGATAGCCTTTCCATTCTTACCAGGTCTGGTTGATAAGTCTTTCCATTCTTACCAGGTCTGTATGATAGTCTTTCCATTCTTAATAGGTCTGTATGATATTAGTTTTGAAGATATGTGCAAAAAATGATTTTCTTTTTATCACATATCAGTTGCTGACTCACACGAAATTCATAGCGCCACCTTTGAGCAAGTGATAATTGGGCACTTTTGGGAAGTAAAATTTGTAACATCTCGACGTCTTGTTGTGCACCTTTGCCAAAATAAAGTTGTAATCATCATTTTTTGTTGTTGTTATATTTATTTTTGTTTTGTTTTTTCGCTCGTATTTGTTTTGACTTTAGGCCCTGAATGTTCGAGGTTTTGACATGATTAAGCTGTAAGTCTATGGAGCCGACCCCGATTATCGGTCCATGGCAGCCATGTTTTGGCTCAAAATTTCTGCTTACACCGTCAGATGGCGCTTTTGTTTGAGAAGTGATTTGTGAGTGCATGGTAGAGTAAGAAGATTTTCGTGGATTTTGCCCAAGGATTTTGTCTTCGGTTTTTTTGGCCTTGGGATTTTGCAAACTTTCGTAAGCTAGATTTTTAAAAAATCAGCACTTGTTTCATTTTTTTTGTGTGTACAAAGACAAAGTAGGAATTCATGTTTTACACAGCAAAATTCCAACTGTACCTGGCTGAAAATGAAATACTTAAAAAGTGCAAGAAAGTTTTCTGTTTTGTTTTATTGGACAAAAATGTAATTATGTAAAATGATTGTAAATGGAGCCTTGTACACATTTCACAATTTTAAAGATTTCACTCACGGTGCATGTTCGCCTTCCAGACCAATAGAGGTGAGGTCGATCGTGTACTGGGAAGTTTCACAAATACAAGGCGATGTTGAGGACTTTACACATTCATCTGCTTTCGTCGACAAGCCCAAACCGACGATAACAAATATACAAACATGTATACTAAACCAGTCTGATCGAATGACACTTGACCAAGATGTCATTTTCATGATTAAAATCACAGATAATAAACTGATAAACTTGTGAAACAAAATTCACGATCCAAGTCACAAGACCGGATCCGGAAATGAATGGAGGCTGAAATTGTATAAAATACACGATACCATTAATAATGAAACTTCATTCAATTCAGTGCTGACCCCTCGTGTTGATTACAATCAAACTCACCGAAACTCACCGAAGCGCCGCTCCTCGTACTAGGTAGGGGGGGCGGCAGCAGGGGCAGGCGAGCCAGGTACATGTATGTGGGAACAAATGTGACAGTTGACACTGACACTCTAACCAGCTGCGTCACGGCCTGTGGCCTAAAGTATATTGATAAGCTGACAAATAATTAACAGCAGCTGAGCATATGATGCAAATTTTCTTGGATCAAAAGTAAGTCAGTAGGTCAGTAGTTCAGTAGTTCAATAAGCTGCTGCATGGCAGCATCAACTTCAACAATAAGCTGCTGCATGGCAGCATCAACTTCAACAATAAGCTGCTGCATGGCAGCATCAACTTCAACAATAAGCTGCTGCATGGCAGCATCAACTTCAACAATAAGCTGCTGCATGGCAGCATCAACTTCAACAATAAGCTGCTGCATGGCAGCATCAACTTCAACAATAAGCTGCAGCATGGCAGCATCAACTTCAACAATAAGCTGCTGCATGGCAGCATCAACTTCAACAATAAGCTGCTGCATGGCAGCATCAACTTCAACAATAAGCTGCTGCATGGCAGCATCAACTTCAACAATAAGCTGCTGCATGGCAGCATCAACTTCAACAATAAGCTGCAGCATGGCAGCATCAACTTCAACAATAAGCTGCTGCATGGCAGCATCAACTTCAACAATAAGCTGCTGCATGACAACATCAACTTAAACATAAACCCACTGTAAAGTTTAGAATATTTTTCATCAATAGATATAAATAATCAAGTGATATGCAATTACTGAGAAACAGTAACCAATAAATGAGCTGGATCCACCAACTGATTCCATTGTGGGTACACCTGTACCCGGGGGGGTACTCTCATAGTCAGCATTACCGGGGAAGCTAGGCTAAATAGGGTCCTTTTCGCTGATATTTTCGCTAAGACGGGTTAAGATATTTTATCATTTTCCCTAAAACAGGGTACTGTTTTTCAAATTTCTCCCTAAAACAGGGATCACAATCCCCTTTTCCAAATCTCCTCCTTCTGCATCATCCCTAAATGAAGGTATAAAAAATTCAGCTAGTCCTAAATCAGGGTACCAAATTTCAGCTAGTCCTAAATCCCAGCCTCCGCGGGTTAAAATCATGAGATTACCCCCCCCCCCCCCCCCCCCCAGGACCTGTACATCTGATACAACCTCTACACAAAGGTAATATCAAGTTATACCTCTCAAAATGACCTTAAAGCCCTGCTCTTGATTTGTAAAAGGACACAGTCAGGCGATACATGACTTGCCTGTGATGACCTCCTTTTCAATTTGCCAATGTGTCATAATGGAGTGAGGGCACAAAAAATTTGAAATAATAATAATATTGTCATGCACCAAGTAGGAATCTTGCACAATGTAGGAATAATTCCTACATTGTGCAAGACAAAGTAGGAATTCCTACATTGTGCAAATAAGTTGGAATATCTGAGTCATGAATCCAAATGTCAGGAACTGGATGAGGAGGTTTAGGCCATAAGAATAATGGACATAATAAATGTAGGATTGTTAATGATTGATTGTTAATGATTGATAATGAAAATATGAGCATGCACTGATGTTAGTTGTGTGCATAAAAACATGATTTTATCTGTGCCTATGTACATTTCTGATTAACAGTTAGGAAGATAAGTGTGAGCCTGTAAGTGTATTACCATGATACTATTCCAAAACAATACTTTTTTGTACATTTTTGTCAAAATATAGTGACAATCAACATTTTCATTTCCAAAGATGTCACATTTCCATTACAAAGTGCAAGTCAATCAATATTTGTAGCCAATGTTCATATCCTTTAAAGCCAACAATGTCCAATTAAGCCAGAGGAAGGGTCCGTCATATTTTAACATACACAAGTGCCTTTGGCTGGGATGATAAACATCGAAATTATATTGGCGGGGGCAGTCATACGGGCACTTTCACACATACGGGGCTTTCACGCCCTGGCAACCCCAATTGGCGTTGAAAACAAATCTCTGTCAGCCATTGAAATAGTACAGTTAAAATGAACCCCAGTATGAAAATTTCATCTTTTAAGTCATTATTTTTTCTTATATATTCTTATGTACATGTATTCTGCGTATAAACGCTCTTAAGTTCAATTTTTCATGTGACTTAAAATATGACACAGTGACCGGCAATATAAATAAACCCAAATCTAACGATTTCATCTTTAAAGTCATTATCTTTTTTATATATTCTTTGTGTGCAAAAAAACAGTTCAATTCTGTATTTTCTGATGTGCATATCGCTCAAATAGAAGCCCAATATGAAGATTTCACCTTTGTTTTCTGTGAAAAGTCATTATTCTTTATACATGTACTTTCTACGTTTGAAAAAAATAATTCAATTCTATCTGTTCTGATGTGCATATCGCTCAAATAGAAGCCCAATATGAAGATTTTATCTTTGTTTTCTGTATAAAGTCATTATTCTTTATAATTTCTACGTTTGAAAAAAATTATTCTTCAAATTGGCATATTGTTATATATCATGTGCAATTACGGCAGTCATTTTCGGGGCCAAAACAAAATAAAATCTATCGAATCGATTCTGTAAGTGTATTATTAGCAGAAATATGAATGTGAAATATTTAAAACTATGATCACATCTTTAAAATATTTTACCTTATCAATAAAAAGAAATTCTTAATTCTTGATTGTTTATTTTTTAATTGTAGACCTACTATGGTTAAGATCAAAGGGCACGAAATGCCCATTGTGTTCAGTGGTGAAGCCACCCCTAAGATACATTGAATGTTCCAGAAGCCAACCCAAAGACAAATTGCAAACATGTGCCAGTAAAATTGTTGAAGCCACCCCAATACAGAATCTGTTGAAGCCACCCCTAAAGCCACCTTCACAGTCCTTGTGATATAAGGCCAAATCTGTGATCAAAGGTTATTCTATCATTGTTTCCACAACTCAGCCCATGCAGTCTTTGATGTCTTCCCAGTTGACAATAATATTCTGCAAAAAAAAAATCTTATTGACAGATATGTTAGATATTTATCACATAAGTAAGATATTAATCACATAAGTAAGATATTTTTCACATAAGTAAGACATTTTTCACATTTATAAGTAGATATTTTTCACATATGATTAATATTTTTCCGAAAATGACTGCCGTAATTGTGAACATTAAAACCAGTAGTTTTAAATATTTCATATTCATATCTCGGCTCATAATTTTTGTACAGAATCGATTTTTATACGTCTGAAATCGTGAGAACAAGAGGAAGACAGTTATGTTTGTATTTTGTAGATTTTACTTCGTTTTGGCCCCGAAAATGATTGCCGTAATTGTGAACGATATAAGATGTCAATGATGGTTTTAAGATTTCATATTAATATCTCGGCTAATAATACACTAACAGAAATGATTTATATATGTCTGAAGTCGTGAGAACAAGAGGAAGACAGTTATATATGTATTTTGTAGATTTTACTTCGTTTTGGCCCCGAAAATGACTGCCGTAATTGCGAATAATATAAGATGTTAATTATAGTTTTAAAGATTTCATATGCTGGCATATGTGTGCACTGATTTGTTTTCAACGTATCCAACGTGGTCACCGTGTTGTCAACCGGAAGTGACGTCAGCTCGCCCTCTCCTAATAGATATATCTTAAAATTTCTACTTATTTGCACAAAGTAGGAATTCCTACTTTGGGCAGTTGTGCAATGTAGGAATTCCTACTGGGCCATGATTCCAACTGGGTGCAAGACAATTGTCATATCACTATGATTTTGACGGTCTAATAAGCTGTATTCTACATCTAATGAATGGTGAATGGTGAATTCAGCTCAATATAATGTAGTACTCTCAGGTCTTTTCTTGCTTTATATTTCAAAATAAATGAATTTTAGAGTGAAAACTTTGGAGTAAATACTCTTCTGTCGAGTCAAATTTGGGGATGAAATCAACAATGCAGTCAACAACCTTTCCGTGTCAATCTCCCCACGTGAGAAGCTCATTACATAACAAGATTCAAATAACGATTGTCAACAAACTATGAAAGGAGTTCTATATTTTCCATCGCAACATTCACTCGATTTTTAAGTGCACATGTACCCAACAAACATGGCAGACGAAACGGAGCTGAGGCGGAGATTTCCAACAAACGGAGATGTTCCAGGCAAAGGTAAGCAAGTTTTAAACTTATTTTTTGGGGGAAGAATAGCCGGATGCCTCACCTATAGTTAAGGCGAGATAAAATAACGATTAATGTGAATGTTAGTCTCATGTGACGAAGGCTAACTGATCACTAAGTTCAAACTGAATGCCGATGGTCACGTCAGTTATAACCCCGTGGACACTCCAGCTGAGTCACCAAAGCAGCTGAACCATCTCCATTCTATTTCTACATGTACAGTGACCGGCAACTGTCCGAAACCAGCAGATTAAACTCGGACATTTTTAACTCGGTCAAACATCTAGCATACCTTGCTGTACTAATTGCAATTGACCTGAATGTCAGGTCACACACGTCACCTTGCAATTCCTGTACCTTTCAAAACGTTAGAAGTGTTTATTTGTTTTCACGGCACGAGTGATGTTGTCACTGTCAAATGACGTCAGAAGTGGTGACGTTACCAACATCCCTGTATAACTCAATGTAAACTCGGACAATCTGCAGGTTTGCTGAATGCGTGAATTTCCCAATAACTCTGTACATATTGAACATGTGTCAATTTTATTATATACGCATATGTAGTTAATGATCTACTATCGGTGTGAGTAGTTTTTACTCAGTTTTGAAAGATTTTGTGAAAATCAGGAGTGAAAAACATAGGCCCCCTGCCAGTCTCTCCGACCAATGATTAAATATAGTGGAGTTGTACAGTTCCGGTGTGTACTTTTCAATGGGGAAAAAAAAACAACATGGAGATCAGCAATCGGCCTATGAAAGTGTCCGGATTTGGCTGCCGGTCACTGTACTCGCCAGCGACCAGTTTCTGCCGATGAAGAAGACCGTGTCTGCCACCGGCGACAAGGGTCCTCTCCAGCTTAGCCGCTGTAATCGGTGGTAATTGGTAGCGACGGAAAACTGGTCGGGCAATTTAGAATGGTATCAAATATAGGGCACTGACTGCAGAGGTAGAAATTGAATACTAAATAGATGTATTGCAGAGTAGTGCCAATCATGTTCAGATACAAAGACGCACTGTCACAGAGTCAAGGTTGACTGTTGTTGTACTGGAACCTGAGATGTGACGAAGACTTGAAGAGGAGGCATGAAACACCATCAATAGTCATGACATTCACTCCTAAAATGAAAACTCATGCTTGCATAATAATTTTGGTGAAACATTTATTAAAACTTCACCATAATTGCTCTCTACCAATTTTTGAAGATGACTACCGGTACTTAGTTCTAAAGTACAACTTTTAAAGGTCAAGGACAAAAAGTCAATTTAACCAGAATGTTTGAAATAATAAAATTCCAAGCAACCTTTCTGACAAAAAAAAACAAAAACACTCCCAAGAGGTGACAACTCAATAAATAAGAAATAGAGGATGGAAATAGTCATATATGTCAGTCTTGACATGGCGGCCATTTTGAATCTGAGAAAACTAAAATTCTTTCCATGTTGAAAGTGTGCAAACAGGCCTAAATCATAAAGATATGATTGTTTTAGAACTGAGAATAAAAGAAAACAGATTAGCCTTTAATCTTTCTGAAATCTTTCTGGTCATGAAATGGCCACTGGTCCTAAAATAACCAAAGGCAAATATACTACCAGAGAGTTTGAGCTGCTGAAGACAACACTCAACAGGACTGCAGTTCGACTTCCATACATATTTATGTTTATGAACAGATGAAATCCGGTCATGTTGTCCGGTTAAGTTTTTAGCATCTACACTGAGAACAAATGATCTCAGGGTTGTTGTCTGACACACATGGCTCTCGGGCTTAAAAGTGTGATAAATTTCGCAATCAAGTTATACACTGAATCACAACTTTTATGTCTCATGCCGCTTTCATTTTGTCTACTGCACTTATAATTAACCAATTTCTGCTGAGTAGACCGTGACCAATAGCACAGGTCTAAAGTCAGATGCAAGTTCATTTATTGAGGTACTGGAAGGAAAAGACCTACATCATTAAGCTATCAACCAGTGCAATGTATTCAGTAACCTGGCTTTAGCCATGTATATACTATTATTGTTGACACCACAGATTTTTACAGTACCGATTGTGACATTTGTCACAAGGTATCTAGTTTACCCTTGAAATGGTTCACTCTACCTTGTGCACAGCAAGATGGTGATAATCGTTTGCCAGGTTTCCTCTGATTATATTGACAATGCTTCATCAGCGGATAAGGTTCATACTGGTCATGATGTCTGGTATTTTCAGATTACCACGTGTTTACTAAAAGCATTTGTGATATCTGTTAGCTGTGCCAATATTGACAGAAGGTACATCAAAATATTACAACCAATATTATTGAAATTCAACAAACTGTTATTTTAGACAAATTACCCTTACAGTTTCTTCTGCAAAAAGGTATGGGAAATTGGAAAATGATTAAACTATCAAACTTCCTGGGTAGTAATTAGCAAAGTTGGGTGTTCATATGTTTATTGTTGTTGTTGAAGAAATACATTGAATGGTAATTTCTAGTTTGAGTCTAAATTTTATTTAGATAGATAAAAATTGTATTTACAGATGAGAAATTTAGGAAATGAATAAATAAGTGTATTATATGGAAACATTTTTTTCAAGAAACTTTTGTGATTCTGACAATGGTGAATTAAATCAAAGTTTAAACTTTTTCTGCTCATGGATCAGGATTAGAATGTTCTAGAACAATTCTGGTACACAGTAATAATGTGTGATAAATATCAGTGTTATTATTATTATGAAAATTATGTTAAGTTCAGTTGTATTTTAATATGCTTAAATACAGTTGACTTAAACCGGATCAGTTTTAGGATCATTTCCTCATGTTTAAATATTGAAAGCTTAACATTTCATTGGCTATAGTATTTTGATGTTTATAGTTTATAAATATTCTATCAGTGCTAATGCACTGCAGAGCATGCAGGGTAGTGTTATACATGTGTGTGGGTTTAAATGATAGAAATGCACATTAGTATGGATCCAAGGGCTTTCCTCAATAGATTGATATTGCTCTTGAAAGCCGAGTATCTATGTTACTGACATCTGGCCACTTATTTATACTGAATTGTCAATATTTTTACCCAAAATATATAAATTTGTAAGGTTAATTGCTAGAGCTCTGTTATGAATCACCTTTATGTCAGGTGTACCTGTACTCTGTCATGAAATAAATGCTCTCCTTCCAGTCAAGTAAACCCCCCCTCTCCCCCCCCTCTCCCCCCTCTCTCCCCCCCTCTCTCCCCCCCAGGGTCAGGTCAGGTAAGCTCTGTAACATGATGCAGAACAGGGAAGTAGAATCGTCAGGAATACGAAGCAGACTAATTAGAGTACGTTGGTACAGATCAGTTTAATAATAGTGACCTTTTAGGGATATCATTAGAAATATACTGTCTCAGAACTTCTCATTAGCACAGAAATTAGATACTTGATAATATACAAGTTGCAGAGATGTTTGATATTCAAACTCTACATGAGAGTGCATCATCAACATCATAATAGAACATTGTAATGATTTTGGAATAATAGTAGTCATTAATACCACTTTCATATAAATTATCTTATTATAGATTTACAATTCTCAAAAATATGTTACAAATAGGGATAATTAGATGCGTCACTTTGCACCCTGCTGCCTGTGGTCATATGCAGTTCTGCCAGTTCATTTGTGCTTATTGTGTATCCTTAGTGCACATGTACTTGGTACGAAGACTCTCTGAGTCAACTAAGGTTGTGGTTTCCATTCACTGCTTTCCAGGATGTTCAGTAAACATATTTATTCAGCCACGCTGATATTTATAAGATATTGCGTCTTACACACAACCATAAATAAGTCTCAGAACTACTATTAATAGATAAACACCAAAAGTGATAAACCTTCAGTGTTATGGTAAATTATACATTCAAGTAAACAAAGTGCAATATAAAGAGAAAGTTCAGGATCCATATTTATGTAAAATTTAAACAAAAACAAATTAAAAAAAAACAAAACAAACTCCAGTGTCAGAATTGCTTACATTGTTTCCAATAATTTTCTGATTGAAGATAGATTTAAGATGAATTCATCATTTTTCAGTTTGTATTTAGGATGGTGTTGCAACAAGGATGCATTCATTTGCTAATGTAATAATCACCATGATGATTATTGAACTGAGAAATATTCTCAGATACTGACAATTTGGATGATTATTCACCTCACTCAGGCCTCAGATACTGACACTTTGGATGATTTGGATGAGGCCTGAGTGAGGTGAATAATCATCTAAAGTGTCAGTATCTGAGGCCTGAGTGAGGTGAATAATCATCCAAAGTGTCAATATCTTAGGCCTGAGTGAGGTGAATAATCATCCAAATTGTCAGTATCTGAGGCCTGAGTGAGGTGAATAATCATCCAAAGTGTCAGTATCTTAGGCCTGAGCGAGGTGAATAATCATCTAAAGTGTCAGTATCTTAGGCCTGTGTGAGGTGAATAATCATCTAAAGTGTCAGTATCTTAGGCCTGAGCGAGGTGAATAATCATCTAAAGTGTCAGTATCTTAGGCCTGAGCGAGGTGAATAATCATCTAAAGTGTCAGTATCTTAGGCCTGAGTGAGGTGAATAATCATCTAAAGTGTCAGTATCTGAGGCCTGAGTGAGGTGAATAATCATCTAGTGTCAGTATCTTATGCCTGAGTGAGGTGAATAATCATCTAAAGTGTCAGTATCTGATGCCTGAGTGAGGTGAATAATCATCTAAAGTGTCAGTATCTTAGGCCTGAGTGAGGTGAATAATCATCCAAAGTGTCAGTATCTGAGGCCTGAGTGAGGTGAATAATCATCTAAAGTGTCAGTATCTTAGGCCTGTGTGAGGTGAATAATCATCTAAAGTGTCAGTATCTTAGGCCTGAGTGAGGTGAATAATCATCTAAAGTGTCAGTATCTGAGGCCTGAGTGAGGTGAATAATCATCTAAATTGTCAGTATCTGAGGCCTGTGTGAGGTGAATACTCATCTAAAGTGTCAGTATCTTAGGCCTGAGTGAGGTGAATAATCATCTAAAGTGTCAGTATCTGAGGCCTGAGTGAGGTGAATAATCATCTAAAGTGTCAGTATCTGAGGCCTGAGTGAGGTGAATAATCATCTAAAGTGTCAGTATCTGAGGCCTGAGTGAGGTGAATAATCATCTAAATTGTCAGTATCTGAGGCCTGTGTGGGGTGAATAATCAGATATATAAAGGGGAAGGAAACCTTCACTAGATATGAATCAGTATTTTGAATATCATTAATATTCATTAAGACATGAATGGGTGATTTTATGTACAACAATTTTGAAATTTTCTGAATTTATGATAATCATTTCCTGGTGGCAGCCATTTTGTCAAGCAGATTAAAGTAGTACCAGCCAATTAGAAAGAAGTTACAAGTTTATTGCAAATTATAGTTAAAAGTTTCTAATTTAATCCAAGAATATCTGCATCAATATCATTGCTTAAGGTCTATAATCCACAATCAGTTTGAAGCATCGGGAGAGAACTTCGTGTGGTCTCGTATATTTACGTAACTGCCTTCGGCTCTGCATGCTCTGGGGGATTCCAGGATGAGAGTGAGGCTATGACGTCAGTGGGGGGTATTTCTCATACAGCACACATGGTGTCCAGCTGCAATAACTGAGTCGAACCCGTTTTAACGGTAGTTAAAACGGGTTCAATTTAAATAATAAAAGTTTAAGACTAGCTGGTTAAGTTTACTTTTTCTGTGCTAAATTAACAAATAACATGACTTTGAACACATTTAAGCCAAAAAAACATAAGTCTGTCCCAGTGTTTCATTGTGGATTATAGACCTTAACTCAAACACAGCACATCTTATTTAACAATTTGTGCTGTGTTTGTGGTATGATCAATGATACTGACACAGAATTTATTATCTAAGACACAAAACCATTTCACAATCTTGTTATTAGGCGCCGATGTGTTTAATCTGTGACAAAAGGTGGCAATTTTAACAGGTAGAAATTAATCCCACTTGGTTAGCAGGAAGGCAATAACCTGAGGATCATAAAGTGGTAAATTTGTTCAGTGTTTTGTGAAAAAATATAACACCATATAAAGTTTTAAATCAACATTCACAAGCCTTTGTGAATTACAAATAATTAAAGCATATCATTCTGGCAGCCATGACACTTTTATCCCTTATGGAAGTTAAGAGAAAGGTGCATATTTGGTTTTTTTTCTTCAAAGCTCAGACCATGCTTTCATGGTCTGAGCTTTAATTTATCTGAAATTAATTTGTTATATATCACCCAGCTTTAAACATTATTAAAAAATCGTGAAAATTATGATAGTAGATAAATGATAAAATGTAGATTATTTTTGGTCCAGACCTAAAACTGCTTTTCAAAAAAAAAAACATAAGCTAGATTATTTGGTGAACTGAAATTAAAAATACTGTATTTTCATAATTTAATGCATAGTCATTGCAAGCAAAAGGTCAACTAGGTGTACCTTACATAATCATATTGATAGTTCCAAACATAACTACAGTTACTGTGCTACACATGTAAACACCATGTGGAGAGAGATCGAGTGTTCAGCCACCCAGAGTGACAAAATTACTCCTCACACACTCTCAGTCTCACTTCGGAATTTATCTCGAATAGACCACACAGAGAAAAAATATAAACCAAACATCTTGGACCATTATGTGTGCAAAAAGAAAATATTGAAAGTATTTGAATTAAAAAAAAAAAGTTTTGTAGATAATAGTCTGTTCACTGTGCAATTGTTTAAATTCACGATATATAATACTGTTAAGTTAGTGATTTTATCAAAAGCTTAGATGTGATATCACGGATAGAACAGCAAAATAAATATCAAAGGTCTTCTTATCAGGAGCAGACTGCAGTCTTCAAGGAAATGTCATGCAGGTTTGGCATTAATCCACCAGCCAGCCAGTATGAATACAGATTAACTTATTGCAGAATATTATTAAAGCACACCTACCTGACAACCAATGGCTGTTTATGTCAGTAATACCCACGGAATACAACTCATACGATAGCATGGAATAATCAACACTCTTAAATTTCACCTGATTATTTTCAATTATTTTATTATTACAAACTTTGAAATATGGAAAATGAATTGAAGACGGAAAACAACTTGCGATTTCGCCGGAGTAAAGAACACGCTGATGAACAGGGAAAAATTGATAAAAATGACAAGTTTAGTGATGAGACAGGATGCAATGAAAGGCAGAAGTTGGTGGACAATGGGGATGGAAGGCCTGGATACAGCAGTCAGTACTGGCTGCCAGCGTCAGGTACATTCACCCCGCGTCAATACACAACGCCACATCTCATATAATAGAGTGTACGTTCATGATTGTACTAATGGGTGCCTCGACAGAGACATGTAACTAACCGTGGCACTCTCAGAAGTGAACTTAGGTCATGTGGGCCAGAATTACAAGTTTGAAGTTGGACTGGTTTAGAGTTGTCACTAAACTTAGTGATGAGTGTTGTTAAATTTCTCTTTGACTATTGAAACAGTTGTGAAAAATCAATAGAATTGACATTTTCATTTGACAAAAAAATGTTGATGTCTGAAAAATATCCATAAGCGCATGCCTGTTGAATTATGATAAGTTGCCAAACATATTTTTAGTCATGCATGAAGGTTACTAAATACAGTCATGCAATGGCGTTGCATGCCTATAGATATCGTACAACTTGAGGCATGCATGATCAAAGAGGGCCACGCAACTGCTCAGTGTGACCAAAATGGAATCACGCAGTAGTCGTGCATGACCTTATCAGATCACACAGTAGTCGTGCATGACCTTATCAGATCACACAGTAGTCACGCATGACCTTATCAGATCATGCAGTAGTCATGCATGACCTTATCAGATCACACAGTAGTCATGCATGACCTTATCAGATCACACAGTAGTCATGCATGACCTTATCAGATCACACAGTAGTCATGCATGACCTTATCAGATCATGCAGTAGTCATGCATTACCTTATCAGATCACGCAGTAGTCGTGCATGACCCTATCAAATCATGCAGTAGTCATGCATGACCTTATCAGATCACACAGTAGTCATGCATGACCTTATTAGATCATGCAGTAGTCATGCATGACCTTATTAGATCATGCAGTAGTCATGCATGACCCTATCAGATCATGCAGTAGTCATGCATGACCTTATCAGATCACGCAGTAGTCATGCATTACCTTATCAGATCATGCAGTAGTCACGCATGACCTTATCAGATCATGCAGTAGTCACGCATGACCTTATCAGATCACACAGTAGTCATGCATGACCTTTTCAGATCATGCCAGAATATATTTGGTTCACATTGATGATGAGTTTAGAGCTGAGAATGAACTACAATTCCATTTTCTGATGGGAAACATTATCTGGTGCTTTTTGAAAACCACTTACTTATTTTTCTGAGAAAATGTAGTATGCTTAAGGGATTTCTGAGAGATTGCAAAATTTAAAATGTTGCTAAAATTGCTAAATACGATATGGAATAACATCAGCATTAAGGACCAGATAATCATTACTAAACAAATTCATTTTTAAGGGCACACTATGTAAACATTGATCCCACAACTTAATACAATATTTGAACATATTGTTCCTTCAGTTAGCATTTCCACCATTGAGTTTAATATGTTCTTGGTATGCATTATATATTCTTGGTATATGGTTGTCATTGATGATTGGAACTGATTGTTTAATTCGCATGCCATTTGATCTTAACACAATTTGTTATTTTTTCAGGTGATAATGGCAAAAGAGCAGGCGAACATGAATTCAACTTGCAGAGATTACGAGACAGGGCTGAGGTATGTATTGGATAGGATTTTCCCATTGAAATTAGAAGAAAAGATATTGTAAATTTTTCAACATTCACACTTTACCAAACTTTTCCAACTTTATAATGTGTTAATCTCAAAAGAATGTAACAATTTTTAAAAGTCTAAAATAATGAAAATCATAACTTCAAGTGGCAATTTCTTATATTCCTTTCTTATAAATTACATCTTAACTTTTAAATGTTGTTTATAACAACTGAGAGAAAATATGGAAGTTTTGATGAGGTTTTGTAATATTTTCAGAGACTCAAGGTGGACATATTGGAGCAGGTGGACGGGCAGATCAACGAGATGCTGGAGGAGTTCGTACAGGATATAGAGACCATTGACAGCAGCAACCTTAATGGATCAGCCCACTCCTCAAGGTAGGTCAGATAGGGGCAAAATAGGGGTCATAATGGGGCAAAATAGGGGTCATAATGGATCAGCCCACTCCTCAAGGTAGGTCAGATAGGGGCAAAATAGGGGTCATAATGGGGCAAAATAGGGGTCATAATGGATCAGCCCACTCCTCAAGGTAGGTCAGATAGGGGCAAAATAGGGGTCATAATGGGGCAAAATAGGGGTCATAATGGATCAGCCCACTCCTCAAGGTAGGCATGCAACCACGGCCTCAGATAGGGGGCAAAATAGGGGTCATAATGGGGCAAAATAGGGGTCATAATGGATCAGCCCACTCCTCAAGGTAGGTCAGATAGGGGCCAAAATAGGGGTCATAATGGATCAGCCCACTCCTCAAGGTAGGCAACCAGGGCCTCAGATAGGGGCCAAAATAGGGGTCATAATGGGGCAAAATAGGGATCATAATGGATCAGCCCACTCCTCAAGGTAGGCATGCAACCAGTGCCTCAGATAGGGGCCAAAATAGGGACCAAGTAGGGGTCAAAATATGGGTCATAATGGATCAGCCCACTCCTCAAGGTAGGCAACCAGGGCCTCAGATAGGGGCCAAAATAGGGGTCATAATGGGGCAAAATAGGGGTCATAATGGGGCAAAATAGGGGTCATAATGGGGCAAAATAGGGGTCATAATGGATCAGCCCACTCCTCAAGGTAGGCATGCAACCAGTGCCTCAAATAGAGGCCAAAAGGGAGGCCAAAATAGGGAGCAAAATAAGAGCAAAAATGGAGGCCAAAATATGGATCAAAATGGAGGGCAAAATGAAAGCCAAAATATGGGTCAAAATGGAGGCCAGAATAGGGGCAAAAATAGAGGCCTAACATGGGGCCAAAGTAGGTTGGTTTTAATCAGTCAGATTTAATGAAAAATAGTAGAAAAGAAGATTTTTTAGAAGTTGCTGGCCAAATCTTATTATCATGGATTTAATAGGTTAATCCTTGCAGAGAAAAATATTTGTTGTCCAGTTGGGCCACTAGAGCATGAGAAGTGGTGGCCTGAAGTTTCTATGGATAATAGGATGCGTGATACAATATAGAGCACTGTATATAATGACTAGTGGCTTAGTGGGAGTTACTTGTCCCAATCAAAATTTACAAGTCCATTGATCATGATATGAGAAAAATATCATTCAAGGATTAGAATGAAATCAAGATACTTTGGGCCACTAAAAGACCAAATATATGGTTGCCCTACTGGGCCACTACAACAGAGCATTCACTGGCCCAAACTGAGGATCTGGGTCAGTGCGAATGTCAAGGCCTGGCCGTGGAATATTTTGAGTTTTTGTGATCATGAAGACAGCTACAATGTTATCTGGATATCATCTTCGTCTTGATGGATGTGCTTAGCAAATGCTTAAAGCATGTGTTGAAATGGAAAACAAAAATATACCTCATTGTAATATTTATTATGATATGAGTAGAAGTGCTTTGAATTGATTCTCTTTTAAGACATTTTCAGCATAATAATATAGATGAGATAGTTCTAAAAGACATGTGTTAAGGTTTCCGTATGTTGACTATTAATTAGCCAGTCTCATTGGTGTATTAAGTGACATTCATTAGTCAGGAGGACTCGGAAATCAATATCAAAATATCATCAAGAAAAAAAATCATGAAGTTGTGTATAATTTCCAAATTAGTATACTAAATCTCATAGATAATGGTTCATGTTTTAACTGTAAAAACATATTCCACACTCGTGTTCCAAAGCAAGCCCAAAGAGATGATTTTCAAGAATATGATCACATAAACTAATAGCCAGCATAGCAACGTGTCCAATTGCCTTTATTAATCACAGATAGTTAATAATAAGTTCTCCAGGGATCATCATATGATCTTATTGTTCAGGACATGACTCTGGGTTGACCAGGTGTAGAACTTTATATAACAGCTGATGAGGTGATGGAATGAAATACGAGAACTCATGATGCTGTCTAGACTGTGACCACTTGAAAATTTGTAATGACTTTTAATCCAAAAATTGATATCATTATCGATAAAGTGTCAAATTCTTATTTGAATCCAGGCTTGATTTGATTTTTGTTAGCTATAAATGGCAGACTGGTACCATAGGTTGAATAAGAACTTGTAACATCAGGTCAAAAGTTCCTTTAATCTCAAATTTTGGCAACCCTGGTTCAGGAAAACTTTAACCTGTTCAGCATGGCTAATCTATATCATGCCTGGTGTTGATGCTTTCAATTTCTGAAGAATCTCGCCACATCTCATTTACATAAAGCTTTGCACTGATGTACCTTTATACATGTCTGCCTTGCACTTGTAACAGTTACTGACAACTGGATGGCACTAGCAGGTACTGACAACTGGATGGCACTAGCAGGTACTGACAACTGGATGGCACTAGCAGGTACTGACAACTGGGTGGCACTAGCAGGTACTGACAACTGGGTAGCACTAGCAGACACTGACAACTGGGTGGTACTAGCAGGTACTGACAACTGGGTGGCACTAGCAGGTACTGACAACTGGGTGGCACTAGCAGGTACTGACAACTGGGTGGCACTAGCAGGTACTGACAACTGGGTGGCACTAGCAGGTACTGACAACTGGGTGGCACTAGCAGGTACTGACAACTGGGTGGCACTAGCAGGTACTGACACTTGGGTAGCACTAGCAGGTACTGATAACTGGGTAGCCCTAGCAGGTACTGACAACTGGGTGGCACTTACAGGTACTGACAACTGGGTGGCACTTACAGGTACTGACAACTGGGTGGCACTAGCAGGTACTGACAACTGGGTGGCACTAGCAGGTACTGACAACTGGGTGGCACTAGCAGGTACTGACAACTGGGTAGCACTAGCAGGTACTGACAACTGGGTGGCACTTACAGGTACTGACAACTGGGTGGCACTAGCAGGTACTGACAACTGGGTGGCACTAGCAGGTACTGACAACTGGGTGGCACTAGCAGGTACTGACAACTGGGTGGCACTAGCAGGTACTGACAACTGGGTGGCACTAGCAGGTACTGACAACTGGGTGGCACTAGCAGGTACTGACAACTGGGTGGCACTTACAGGTACTGACAACTGGGTGGCACTTCCAGGTACTGACAACTGGGTGGCACTAGCAGGTACTGACAACTGGGTGGCACTAGCAGGTACTGACAACTGGGTGGCACTAGCAGGTACTGACAACTGGGTGGCACTAGCAGGTACTGACAACTGGGTGGCACTAGCAGGTGCAGAAGCTTCCCCATACGGCGATAAAATTAAAATCTCGTACACATAGAAATATTCTAAATGTGAGTTTAACAATGCTTAAATATTCTAAATGTGAGTTTAACAATGCTTAAATATTCTAAATGTGAGTTTAACAATGCTTAAATATGCATATGCAACACGTGGTCGGCCTTTTGAAAGTGACGGGGAGAAGTTCTTATTTTTGGCGCAAAAACGATTGGAGCGCCACCACAGTGTATTAACTCGCATTGAAATAATAATATATTGCAGTGATGGATCCCTGAAACTATGTTTTACTTTTAAAATGGCCACCAAACTGGTACCAGTGCCGATGTCTCGAGATAAACTGACTCGTCCTGTAATCAGAAATTGGCCTTTTCAAGCAAAATAACATCAATTTGGGGGGTCGTCTCATTTCAAGTATATACGATACATGTGTATACTGTTGTTAGCTGCGAACCTCTTTGAACAATATTTCAAAGGTATTAATATAATAACCAACTTCCTCAACAATCAGATATATATAATGCTTTTTCACACTGCTTTCACAGACACACATACCATTTTTAACTGACCATTTATTTTTAACAATATCATAATTAGACCAAAATTGAATATACAAGTTGTAGATCTTCTTGAAATTTGGCATACTGAACTCTGTGGCTCCTGTATCAACATAGTAGAAAATACTTGCCATAAACTCATAGATTATTATACATGCCTCCAAAAAAAAAACGACAAACTCATCAGATTTTGGGGAGGGGCAATATATATGCAATGCCTCTCCTGTCTAATGCCGCACTACATTATACTGGATACATGAGAATACTGTATTAAATGGCAATACACTAAATGGGTCCAGTATAATGTAATAAAATCATGTCTGCATATCATGTCTGCATATGTCTGCATATAATGTATTGAATGGCCATTGATTAATGGATCGAGTGTAGTATGATTAATGTCGTGTCGGCATGTAAGTGAGACAGTGAGAACACATCAGGTGTTATCTTGTCAGCTATCTTATCACAATCATGTATAATTTCAATAAATTGTACAAAAACAAGACAAACAAAAAAACAAATGATAAACATTTTTTTCGTGGCTTTGTATTTAGGTCAAGTGGACAGGAAACACTACTTTTTCTTTAGCTGATTCTACATCTGTTGTCAAGTATTGAGCAATTGCAAATTTGTGGTACAAGATTATATCGTCATGAATATCTCACGAGTTGTGTACATGTTAATTAAAATGCATGCTATATGATTTTAGACATTTATTTTATTTCTTATCCAGACTGTCTAGATTAATGACAGCTAGTTTTTTCTCATAAATGAAAGTTTTTAAAAGGCATGTCATTTGTTGTTCCATTATACAGGAATTCAAGGAATTCGTTTCACAGGTTGGTTAAGTACAATAATTTGTTCATATATAGATTCACCCATCAAGGTAACCATGCTAGACCCTATAATGTGTCGAATACCAACAAGTAAACGTACCACCAGATTTTACAACTCATTAAACATTTTAAAATTATATTGATTTAAAACAAGTATTTTGACCAGTTTGTTTTTTTTTGTCTTAAAAATCCAGTTAGATATTTGATTTTACGTTGTGGATCACACTCTAAAAATATGATTCAGATCTTGTGAAATAATTTTAACAGCTAAAAAAAATATTGAGAAGTGAGACAAGATTACTTGCTCACATTTTAAATGCATTTCCAGGATGGGTGAACCCATGTATGTCTTGGGCAGAGGTTGTTTTCTCTACTCACAGGGCTTATTATGGTTGTGGGTCGTGAGTTGGACACAGAGCTGGGTGCGGTGTACAGGAATGAGGGAAATGCCAAGAGGGAAATGATATAACGTTATGAAAGCACGGTGACATCATGAAAGCACGGCGACATCATGAATACACAGTGACATCATGAAAGCACGGTGACATCATGAAAGCACGGTGACATCATGAAAGCACGGTGACATCATGAAAGCACGGTGACATCATGAAAGCACGGTGACATCATGAAAGCACGGTGACATCATGAAAGCACGGTGACATCATGAAAGCACGGTGACATCATGAAAGCACGGTGACATCATGAAAGCACGGTGACATCATGAAATTGCAGTTACATCATGAATACACAGTGACATCATGAATACACAGTGACATCATGAATACACAGTGACATCATGAATACACAGTGACATTATAAAGGGGATTTTGGGATAATTTTATACTGTATTTTTTATAACTTTTGTCTTCCAAATTTATCAGTCATTTTTTGTGTATTTGAAGCCCTAATCAGTTTTGACAAATTGAAATTCATACAATACAGTAAGATATTGATAAATTAATGATTTTGGATATATTCAGCAGGTTATCTAAATTCCACTGAGTTAAACTTTAATATTATACTACTTATATTTTATGTGGTACACTGACTTTTTTGGGTCCAAACATTCATTCAGTTATTCTGACTTATGTCTATATAAAATGGCACCAAATATAATGCAGATCTTTGTCTGGTGAAATTTAGTCAAAGGTTTGCCTGAGTGAACAGATTAATATGCTTTGCTGATATCTTAATGTTGTGGGTTGTGATTTCTTCTTGTATACATTTAACCCTGCATTGTTATAGTTGTAGCACAGTCTTACCCCTTGCATGTGATATTAATGTCTTAATACAAAATATGTTGAGTTTATTTTTCTCATCACTTGATCCGTCCCCAAGCAGAGTGCATAAACTAATATATCATTGGCTAATAATAAGTACTTCTTGGATCAGATCAGCAACTATGAAATGTGAAAGTTCATTCAAACTTTAAGTCCATACAAATTGGATGACACAGTCTTTGCAATTTTTTTGACCAATCAGAGACCAACTAACAAATTGTTACAATAAGTTTCCACTGTCACAAAAGCAGGATATGACGAACGAGACGAGTCTGTACTTCAATCGTCAAAACTCCTCAAAGAATCATTATATATTTGAATGACAATTTAATTCCTGATTGCCAAACATATTGAATATTGATCTGTTTTTTATGACCTTGTTCAAGTTGATCCAGTTGATAATCTCTCTGCATTTATGGTAGTATATGATGATGATGCCACATGGCACCGTCCCAGGCCTGGTACATATCAGATCTGTGTGGGATGGAACAGGCCAGTATGCCCAGAATCCACAACAGAAAATAAAGTGCATGCAATGAATATTACAAGATATTTCTTTTTCACTTTGCATCATGGGAAGCACTTTTTGAGTGTGTTGATATTGATGTTTATTGTCCAACTGAGGATCTTGTTTTCTTTGGATGTCCCTGTCAAATGCTTATGGACACTTTGACCTAATTCAGTGCAGATGAAAATACCTGCCTCTTGGCTGGTCCAATACCTTCCTCTTGGCTGGTCCAATACCTGCCTCTTGGCTGGTCCAATACCTGCCTCTTGGCTGGTCCAATACCTGCCTCTTGGCTGGTCCAATACCTGCCTCTTGGCCGGTCCAACACCTGCCTCTTGGCTGGTCCAATACCTGCCTCTTGGCCGGTCCAACACCTGCCTCTTGGCTGGTCCAATACCTACCTCTTGGCTGGTCCAACACCTGCCTCTTGGCTGGTCCAATACCTGCCTCTTGGCTGGTCCAATACCTGCCTCTTGGCCGGTCCAACACCTGCCTCTTGGCTGGTCCAATACCTGCCTCTTGGCTGGTCCAATACCTGACTCTTGGCCGGTCCAACACCTGCCTCTTGGCTGGTCCAACACCTGCCTCTTGGCTGGTCCAACACCTGCCTCTTGGCTGGTCCAATACCTGCCTCTTGGCTGGTCTAATACCTTCCTCTTGGCTGGTCCAATACCTTCCTCTTGGCTGGTCCAATACCTTCCTCTTGGCTGGTCCAATACCTGCCTCTTGGCTGGTCCAATACCTTCCTCTTGGCTGGTCCAACACCTGCCTCTTGGCTGGTCCAACACCTGCCTCTTGGCCGGTCCAACACCTGCCTCTTGGCCGGTCCAACACCTGCCTCTTGGCCGGTCCAACACCTGCCTCTTGGCTGGTCCAATACCTGCCTCTTGGCTGGTCCAATACCTGCCTCTTGGCTGGTCCAATACCTGCCTCTTGGCCGGTCCAACACCTGCCTCTTGGCTGGTCCAATACCTGCCTCTTGGCTGGTCCAATACCTGCCTCTTGGCTGGTCCAATACCTGCCTCTTGGCTGGTCCAATACCTGCCTCTTGGCCGGTCCAACACCTGCCTCTTGGCTGGTCCAATACCTGCCTCTTGGCTGGTCCAATACCTGCCTCTTGGCTGGTCCAATACCTTCCTCTTGGCTGGTCCAATACCTGCCTCTTGGCTGGTCCAATACCTGCCTCTTGGCTGGTCCAATACTTGCCTCTTGGCTGGTCCAACGCCTGCCTCTTGGCCGGTCCAATACCTACCTCTTGGCTGGTCCAATACCTACCTCTCGGCTGGTCCAACACCTGCCTCTTGGCTGGTCCAATACCTACCTCTTGGCTGGTCCAATACCTGCCTCTTGGCTGGTCCAACACCTGCCTCTCGGCTGGTCCAACACAAGCTTTTCAAATAAACTATTTCTGTGTCTAAAATATGAATAAATTATGGATTTAACATCATTATGATTGTCAAAAAGCTGTTTACAAATTGACCATCAAGAGATGATATGGTGTTTGACTGTTCATTAGGGTCAAGCCGTGGAGAGGAGGCAGAACCAATCAGATTTATAGCTAAATCTATTCAAAATCTAATATTAGGTATATTTGAAAGTACTTGTTTAATTTTTTTAGCTGTGCTGACTTTGTCGGCATAGATTATGCAGTAAAGAAGGGATTTTTCTGTCATTTTGTGACTTCTTTCTGTTGGTCCAACTCAGAATCTATTAGGAAGTTACAGAGCTTTTCATTTTTAATTTTTTTTTACAAATACATAGGCATGCAAAGATGCATATCTCACATGCCTGGACACCTGGTACATCCAGTGCCTCTTGTTAATCTTGATATATCCTCAGATTGAGACTTCTGGACAAAAATAAGGTGGGGGTAATGGAGTCAATAAGTATATATGATATACTGTTTTCACAACATTGATTGTTTTTTATCCACAAGCTGGGAAAGTACAAGAAAAATCATTTACAAAGCAAACAACAGTATTTCCAGGAAGTTATAACTAACTTTGTTAAACAGCAAGGGTCAGCACAACTTTAAGGCCCTGTATGCTTTAGAAATGAAATTACTGTGTTGGCAAAGTCCAGATTAAAGTTAACAATATTTTGTGAGTTGTGTTGTCCTTTATTAAGATAATGCCATTTGGAATTTACAGTTTGTCTTTACAATGATCAAATAACACCTAAAGTTGAAACTGAAATGGTTGAATTAATGACACAATTAAACTTTGAGGAGTCAAAATTAGCATATATTATGGAGCTGGCCAATAAAAAGGGGTTTTAATATGAATGATGTTTTAAGTCAGGTTGTAAAAGTAGATGTTTATCACTAATTCAGTGAACACATCTTAACACTATGAATATGTCTAACAACAAATATATAATTCACATATTATTATTATTAATTAAGTGATTTGTGTTGATATTTGTGTTGATATTGTGCTGGTATGTGAGCTGTGTTGTGTGTGTGTATTTCAGGGATCTGTTTGGTGAAGCCAACAAGCATGATACTTCCTCTGTGCGGTATGCATCTTATGACAGGGTGTCTGGAGGTACTTTAGGTGCTAATGCTATCAGCTTGCCTCTTACTACCACCCCCCCTCCCTCCCTCTCTCTTACTACCAACCCCCCTCCCCCTCCCTCTTACTACCAACCCCCCTCCCTCTCTCTCTTACTACCAACCCCCCTCCCTCTTACTACCACCCCTCTCCCTCTTACTACCACCCCTCTCCCTCTTACTACCACCCCCCTCCCTCTTACTACCAACCCCCCTCCCTCTTACTACCAACCCCCCTCCCTCTTACTACCACCCCTCTCCCTCTTACTACCACCCCTCTCCCTCTTACTACCAACCCCCCTCCCTCTCTCTCTTACTACCACCCCCCTCCCTCTTACTACCAACCCCCCTCCCTCTCTCTCTTACTACCAACCCCCCTCCCTCCCTCTCTTACTACCAACCCCCCTCCCTCCCTCTTACTACCAACCTCCCTCCCTCTCTTACTACCAACCCCCCTCTCTCCCTCTTACTACCACCCCCCTCCCTCCCTCTCTTACTACCAACGCCCCTCTCTCTCTCTTACTACCAACCTCCCTCCCTCCCTCTTACTACCAACCCCCCTCCCTCTCTTACTACCAACCCCCCTCCCTCTTACTACCAACCCCCCTCCCTCTCTTACTACCACCCCCCCTCCCTCTTACTACCAACCCCCCTCTCTCTCTTACTACCACCCCCCCTCCCTCTTACTACCACCCCCCCTCCCTCTCTTACTACCACCCCCCCTCCCTCTTACTACCAACCCCCCTCTCTCTCTTACTACCACCCCCCCTCCCTCTTACTACCAACCCCCCTCTCCCTCTTACTACCACCCCCTCCCTCTCTTACTACCAACCCCCCTCCCTCTTACTACCAACCCCCCTCCCTCTCTTACTACCACCCCCCCTCCCTCTTACTACCAACCCCCCTCCCTCTCTTACTACCACCCCCCTCCCTCTTACTACCAACCCCCCTCTCTCTCTTACTACCACCCCCCCTCCCTCTTACTACCAACCCCCCTCTCTCTCTTACTACCACCCCCCCTCCCTCTCTTACTACCAACCCCCCTCCCTCTTACTACCAACCCCCCTCCCTCTCTTACTACCACCCCCCCCTCCCTCTTACTACCAACCCCCCTCCCTCTCTTACTACCACCCCCCCTCCCTCTTACTACCAACCCCCCTCTCTCTCTTACTACCACCCCCCCTCCCTCTTACTACCAACCCCCCTCTCTCTCTTACTACCACCCCCCCTCCCTCTTACTACCACCCCCCTCCCTCTTACTACCAACCCCCCTCCCTCTCTTACTACCACCCCCCCTCCCTCTTACTACCAACCCCCCTCTCTCTCTTACTACCACCCCCCCTCCCTCTTACTACCAACCCCCCTCTCTCTCTTACTACCAACCCCCCTCTCTTACTACCAACCCCCCTCCCCCTCCCTCTCTCTCTCTCTCTTTGGCTTGCATTGCTTTTCCAATCCATCCATTTGTACTTGTCTCATCAGCAGATCAAATCCATTTAACTCATTTTATAGGGTTTCTTCAACAATGTAATTTCACATGAACACTTTGATAATAGTACATAATCTTTTATCATTTCATTCAAAAATTAAAAAAAAAATTCTTTTTGTCAAAACAAATGTTAACATCTGCCTCTGGTTCTAATTTTTACTCATTCATGGTAGAAAAATTGAAAGCTTAACATTAAAACAAGATTATTGGTTCAGGAAATCAGATGTGACAGCAGTTTCATTGTATCTACTATATTTGTCATGGGATCCACTATATTTGTCATGAGGTCCACTATATTTGTCATGGGACCCACTATATTTGTCTTGGGGTCCACTATATTTGTCATGGGATCCACTATATTTGTCATGGGACCCACTATTTGTCATGGGACCCACTATATTTGCCATGGGGTCCACTATATTTGTCATGGGGTCCACTATATTTGTCATGGGACCCACTATATTTGTCATGGGACCCACTATATTTGTCATGGGGTCCACTATATTTGTCATGGGACCCACTATATTTGTCATGGGGTCCACTATATTTGTCATGAGGTCCACTATATTTGTCATGGGACCCACTATATTTGTCATGGGGTCCACTATATTTGTCATGGGACCCACTATATTTGTCATGGGGTCCATTATATTTGTCATGGGGTGCACTATATTTGTCATGGGACCCACTATATTTGTCATGGGGTCCACTATATTTGTCATGGGATCCACTATATTTGTTATGGGACCCACTATTTGTCATGGGACCCACTATATTTGTCATAAGGTCCACTATATTTGCCATGGGATCCACTATATTTGTCATGAGGTCCACTATATTTGTCATGGGATCCACTATATTTGTCATGGGACCCACTATATTTGTCATGGGGTCCACTATATTTGTCATGGGACCCACTATATTTGTCATGGGACCCACTATATTTGTCATGGGACCCACTATATTTGTCATGGGACCCACTATATTTGTCATGGGACCCACTATATTTGTCATGGGGTCCACTATATTTGTCATGGGACCCACTATATTTGTCATGGGACCCACTATATTTGTCATGAGGTCCACTATATTTGCCATGGGATCCACTATATTTGTCATGAGGTCCACTATATTTGTCATGGGACCCACTATATTTGTCATGGGATCCACTATATTTGTCATGGGGTCCACTATATTTGTCATGGGATCCACTATATTTGTTATGGGACCCACTATTTGTCATGGGACCCACTATATTTGTCATGAGGTCCACTATATTTGCCATGGGATCCACTATATTTGTCATGAGGTCCACTATATTTGTCATGGGATCCACTATATTTGTCATGGGACCCACTATATTTGTCATGGGGTCCACTATATTTGTCATGGGACCCACTATATTTGTCATGGGACCCACTATATTTGTCATGGGACCCACTATATTTGTCATGGGACCCACTATATTTGTCATGGGGTCCACTATATTTGTCATGGGATCCACTATATTTGTCATGGGACCCACTATATTTGTCATGAGGTCCACTATATTTGCCATGGGATCCACTATATTTGTCATGAGGTCCACTATATTTGTCATGGGACCCACTATATTTGTCATGGGACCCACTATATTTGTCATGGGATCCACTATATTTGTCATGGGGTCCACTATATTTGTCATGGGACCCACTATATTTGTCATGGGGTCCACTATATTTGTCATGGGACCCACTATATTTGTTATGGGACCCACTATTTGTCATGGGACCCACTATATTTGTCATGAGGTCCACTATATTTGCCATGGGATCCACTATATTTGTCATGAGGTTCACTATATTTGTCATGGGATCCACTATATTTGTCATGGGGTCCACTATATTTGTCATGGGACCCACTACATTTGTCATGAGGTCCACTATATTTGTCATGGGATCCACTATATTTGTCATGGGACCCACTATTTGTCATGGGACCCACTATTTGTCATGGGACCCACTATATTTGTCATGAGGTGCACTAAATTTGTCATGGGATCCACTATAGTATATTTGTCATGGGATCCACTATATTTCTCATGGGATCCACTATATTTCCCATAGGATTCTTTATATTTATCATGAGATCCAGTTTATCATGCTTAACATGAGACTCAGTGTTCATTATACTTAAAATTATGACCTCTAATGATTGTGATTTTCTGTGATTTATTATATGTTTGGACTGGGTTCAGTTAAAATTGGTTTAAGAATCCTCACGCCCACCTTGTGTCAATATCTTGGATTGTGACAAAAATAATCAGGACATTAATTGAACCAAAATTTAGGACACACATTCAGTCGGCCATTTGACCAGGTTATTGGTAGGACATTCACAAGTCAGAGGCAGCCAGATAAATAATACAGGCTCTATGAACTTTATCTTAATTTGATAAAAACAATGAGAGACTGGATATATTTGGAATTGTGCCAAGCCAATGTTTCAACATCTGTCTGTAATTTTGAAAATCTGAATTTTAATCCGTTTTTTTGTACAGTTCTTGGTTTCTTTTTGTTTACCAATAAACCTCAGGATCACTTGAGTTAAGTAGTTGGTCAGTTTGCCAAAATAAGATAAGTCTACTGGCTCATATGCAAGGCAATGTTTAAGTACTACCACTCCTGAATTAAGTTATCTAAGAAAATAAGACAGCGTCAAGAAAATTAAGTTAACATTCGTGTGTGATGGGTGAATACACTTTAATTACGTGTTGCTGTAAAAAAAACTCAGGATATCTTGTTATGTATTATGAAGGTTTTAAAAATCAGATTGAAATATAAATTCATAATGTTTCTTGTATTATATGTATATTGCCATGGTCCAAATCCTGATCTTTGAGTTTCATATTCTTGCCCTAATTTACTGCCCACCTATCCTAATAATCCTGCTCCTTTAATCCCTAATCTGTGACCACATCTCAAATTCAATAACATGTTTGATATGGAGATAACCTAATCTTTGATTGTTCCACTAAATTTTGGTCCAGCAGGCATATATCAGATGGAAAAGACAGATGAATTATGCTGTCATGAAATGACTGGTCACAGATTAAATGACTGGTCACAGACTAGGGACAAGATACAGATTAAATGACTGGTCACAGACTAGGGACAAGGTACAGATTAAATGACTGGTCACAGACTAGAGACAAGGCATAGATCAAATGACTGGTCACAGACTAGGGACAAGGTACAGATTAAATGACTGGTCACAGATTAAATGACTGGTCACAGACTAGGGACAAGGTACAGATTAAATGACTGGTCACAGACTAGGGACAAGGTACAGATTAAATGACTGGTCACAGACTAGGGACAAGGCACAGATTAAATGACTGGTCACAGACTAGGGACAAGGCACAGATTAAATGACTGGTCACAGACTAGGGACAAGGTACAGATTAAATGACTGGTCACAGACTAGGGACAAGGCACAGATTAAATGACTGGTCACAGACTAGGGACAAGGCACAGATTAAATGACTGGTCACAGACTAGGAACAAGGTACAGATTAAATGACTGGTCACAGATTAAGTGACTGGTCACAGACTAGGGACAAGGTACAGATTAAATGACTGGTCACAGATTAAATGACTGGTCACAGACTAGGGACAAGGCATAGATTAAATGACTGGTCACAGACTAGGGACAAGGTACAGATTAAATAACTGGTCACAGACTAGGGACAAGGCACAGATTAAATGACATGTCTTAGACACAGATTGATCCCGGGAGTTAAGGAAAATTTTCCCCTGTGGATATTAGAATGGAGCGTTTCTGCATATGGAACATATCGGTTGTAGGGGCAGACTCCTGTTTCCCATTGCGACCCTGGTGGGCGGTGTTCAAGGTTTTACCAGATGCATACGGGAGTTGAGGCACCCTTTTCAGACCCTTTTAACTCTCCTGGTACAGTCAGAAATGTAGACAACATGTATATCTGTTTTTCATGCTCTGACCTACCAAGCTATTGATCAATGTATGTGTCTGATATTGAAATGTCAAGGGCTGATTACGAGGATAACACTAACAGTAATAACAGATAACAGATTACACATAGCGTGGATGATCACTCACACTTTCTATTAACTTAAACAGAAGCTATTGTGCTTATTTTAGTAATAAATTGTGCTTATTTGGCCTAAATTATCATTAGCCTAAATTATCATATATTGATTACCTATGTAATGTATACAAGAGCAGTATGTATGTAGATAATAGTTAATTTCATTATGAGATGTTGTCTATTTGAAATTAAATATTGTCTATTTCAGATTTCACATGCCAAGCTTGGTATTTTTTGTTTGTTTTTGTTTGAATAAGTATGAAATACATCATATATACATGTGCTAACAGTGTGAAAGTGATATCTTGAGGATAGTAATATTATAATATGAAATTCAATGTTACGTTCTTTTATTCCAGAAAGCGAAATGGTGATTTACCGGATAAAGAATTCATTGCTCGAAGATCAGTCCTCACGTATGTATTGTTTATGTAGCTGTATTTGACAACATCATTGTTACTTGAATATAATAATATTTTTTTAACAGCACAACTGAAATTCTGCACATATTAAATACAGCTGCCACCCGGTGCATTTAAGGGCTGTATTTAAATATTTATTAAGAGCTGTATTTAAAAAAAGGGTTATAAGAAAAGTGACCAGTATAATGGTAGATCATAGAACATTACAGTTGATTAATGCTGCCACCTGGTGAATATATAAACTGTATTGTCTAATGCTGCCACCTGGTGTATTTTTGAGCTGTATTGTCTAATACTGCCACTTGGTGTATTTCTGAGCTGTATTGTCTAATGCTGCCACCTGGTGTATTTCTGAGCTGTATTGTCTAATGCTGCCACCTGAAGTATTTCTGAGCTGTATTGTCTAAGGCTGCCACCTGGTGTATTTCTGAGCTGTATCATCTAATGCTGCCACCTGGTGTATTTCTGAGTAGTCTGTATGGTTTATATATTCAGAGAGCTGCTGGAGATCAGTCATATACGCACTATATACCACATCTTCGTCGCCATCCTCATCGTCTTCAGCCTCAACACTATCGTATATGATGCTATAGATACCGGCAGGTGAGTCAAAGATTATCATCATTTACTGGGAGCTAATTATCAAAACTTGAGAGTGCAATTCCTTCATTAAAGTCCTGAGACACCTAAGTATTCATATTTACATTGGGTATGCAGATTTTACTGACCAAGTCTCCCAAGGATTTGCTGCATCTGAACTGTGTACTGGTCATTATTTTCAAATAATAAAAGACAAACTTGCACAAATTTTGTATTGAGAAGATAGTGTTTTCTGAGTATCGTTATATTTCAATTAACCCTCTGATAAATATCATTGAGATGAATCTGTAGAGAGGAGTTTATTTCCACTATTAATCAGAGTCTATTTGTTCCCCGCATTCTTCGCAACCCAAAAAGTGGGGGACATTAAATTGAGCTGTGTGCATCTGTGTGTGCGTGCGTTGGAGTTCCATTATACAAAATCTAAATATCTTATTTAGTCTTAAAAGGTCTCATTTTAAAATATCTGCAGAAAATGGATTGGGTGGCAACAAGGTCAGCTGCTATGTTGAATTAATTAGTTTTGCCTAAAACTGTCCTTGGCCTGTTGGTTAGGCCTGCAACATAGGCCAGTTGGCGACCTCCATTTTGTTTTTTTTCCTCAATTAAAAAGCACACACCGCAACTGTGCAACTTTACTGGAACCAGAACCGTACAACTCCTTTGAATTAAATCATTGATAATGGAGATGGGGACATGGCATTTACTTCTTCTGGATTTGGTTAATAATGACACAGAATTTGGAATGTTTGGTGTTTTGGTTGCAGACTCAACCTGGACTTTAGCATGATCCAGTATGCGTTTGGCAAGTTCCCGATCGTGATGTGGCTGTGGGCCGTCATGACGCTGGGAACCACTCTCGTTGTCTATCCCATGTTCTACTACTGGTCCTATAACAGGTCTCCGGGCAGAGTCAGTAAGTACACAGCCAATACTGAAAATTATAACAAAGTATTTATAAATCTGAACCAATCTTTGATTCAAGCACACTTTCCCTAATACTCATCTCAATATTTTTTACAATTATATTAAACAGGAAGATTTATATAAATATGGTATTACAGATATAAATATATATACCAAGTACCCAGCATGCACCGCTGAATAGAATTCGGTCAGAAATTAAACATAATCAACTTGAAGATGTTTTTTATTTCTGTTTTTTGCAGCATGGTTTGACTTTATATGGTTAGGCCTGTACATTCTGTACCAGTTTTTATTTCTGGCGTATCCAGTGAAGGTGATAGTGAGCGCAAACTTACCGCCAGCATCCAGTGTCATTATCGTGTGTGAACAGGTCAGTGCATTTATAGTCCTAACTCCTTTGTATGGTAACGTAGTAAATTCTTTATTGAGGTACTGGAAGTATTAAGGAATCTGGCTAGTACCATATATACCATTATTGTTGATAACACAGATTATTGCAGTACCTTTTGTGACATTGGTCACAAGGCTTCTAGTTTTTTACAGCGCTATGAACAGACTTGTCTGGTATCAGCGCTATACAAATTTTATTATTATTATTATTATTATTATTATTTTCTATTTAGTGTTGCAACTGTATGTCTGGGCCAATCTTCTTATAAGCACGTTAACTTTGCCAAAACAAAATGGATTCTCTTCAAACTCTAATCTCTCTCAGGAAATGTCTAAGACAAGTTCAACCATGATCCCTCTATGACCTTTTTGTCCTTATTTTTTACTCATTGTTTGCTTCATGCTCATGAAATGACTTGGACTGATTTTGGGGTAACTGTGATGTGTTCTCATATCAAATGTTTGCATCGGAAATCTTCAAAATAAATGTATTGTACACCAATGGATTATATATTATTAACTATCCATAAGAATTTCAATATGAGTGTATTATCTTGAATAAACTTTACTTTTAATCAATTGTATGCAAAATTAGAAAGAAGATAATTAAGGAAACATTTTCAGAATAGAAAATCAGATTTTTCAATGATTACCTTTCTCTCTCTGTCAGCAGAGTGACTTCTGACAAATCTCACCTAACTCTGGAGCTACCAGTATCTGAGTCGTCATCTCCCACCCCTGAGTCTCACAAACCTCGGGACCTACCGGTATCTGAGTCGTCATCTCCCACCCCTGAGTCTCACCTACCTCGGGACCTACCGGTATCTGAGTCGTCATCTCCCACCCCTGAGTCTCACCTACCTCGGGACCTACCGGTATCTGAGTCGTCATCTCCCACCCCTGAGTCTCACCTACCTCGGGACCTACCGGTATCTGAGTCGTCATCTCCCACCCCTGAGTCTCACCTACCTCGGGACCTACCGGTATCTGAGTCGTCATCTCCCACCCCTGTGTCTCACAAACCTCGGGACCTACCGGTATCTGAGTCGTCATCTCCCACCCCTGTGTCTCACAAACCTCGGGACCTACCGGTATCTGAGTCGTCATCTCCCACCCCTGAGTCTCACAAACCTCGGGACCTACCGGTATCTGAGTCGTCATCTCCCACCCCTGAGTTTCACAAACCTCGGGACCTACCGGTATCTGAGTCGTCATCTCCCACCCCTGAGTCTCACAAACCTCGGGACCTACCAGTATCTGAGTCGTCATCTCCCACCCCTGTGTCTCACAAACCTCGGGACCTACCGGTATCTGAGACGTCATCTCCCATCATTCAGGCTTGCCATCTTGCTAGGATCTTCTGCATTCAGAAATATTCCATGAGTTGATACGTCTTTTAAAATTCACAGTCTATTAAAGGGACTTAACTGAATATAATGCTTCAATTTTGTTTTAGGTTCGGCTTGTGATGAAAGCCCATGCATTTGTGAGGCACAATGCAGCTAAAGCTTTGGTTTGGGACGCTGCCAAAGGTAAATAGACCAAAAACAAATATAGTGCATTACCGGTACTTTACTTAACAGAACTTGAATATCAAAAGCAAATATAGTGCATTACTTCACCTGACAGAACTTAAATATCAAAAGCAAATATAGTGCACTACTTTACTTGACAGAACTTAAATATCAAAGCAAATATAGTGCACTACTTTACTTAACAGAACTTAAATATCAAAGCAAATATAGTGCACTACTTTACTTAACAGAACTTAAATATCAAAGCAAATATAGTGCACTACTTTACTTAACAGAACTTGAATATAAAAAGTAAATATAGTGCATTAATTAGCTTAACAGAGCTCAAATAATAAAACATAATATAGTGTATTTCTTAACTTTAAAAAATTAGATATTCAAAGTAGATATGCTCTATTAAACTCTAGTTTTCTGGGTTTTTTTGCAGCTGATGGAACCACACCTTGTCCTGATTTTTCCAAATATCTCTACTTCTTATTTGCACCAACACTAGTATACCAAGATACATACCCCAGGTTTGTTACACTTATTTTGTGCCCTTGTGGCTCAGTATATCATGTGCTAAATGCCAACAGATATAGTGTTCTTCAATCACCAAATGGCAGAGCCCAGGTAGGTGTTCCTGAAAGGTCTGATTTTGGTAATTTTCATGTCAATTTCCGTTTGCATGAGATTTTTTTAATACCCAATATTTTCAGTCGTAATTCATATTTTATGTATGATTACATCTAAAGTCTCCCAAAAAAGCTTGATTATTCTTTGGATGACATTAAATAAAGAAAATATATAAACTTGACATCAGTCACCAGCTGCAAAAACTGAGTCAAACCCGTTTAAACGACCGAAGTGAACCCGTTTGAACAAAAGCTCTGTCAAGTTCACCAAACTTTTCTTTGGTTGAAATAGAAGAGACCCTGCATGTTCCACAAACCCCTCCAGATCATCTCTCTGGGCTTGCTAATTGGTGATTGAAGAACACTACAACAGATAAGCAAATTATAAAATATAGATCAATGATTTCAAGGTTTTTCAGCCAAAAAACTGAATGCTATTGAAGTATCTTTTACCTAGATTAATAAAAGTCAGAGAAATGGATTTGATAATTTGAGACATTATTTTAACACAATGGAGTAATCATTTCAAATTCCACCAGGTCCTGTAATGTACTAGAATTCATTGTTGTTTTTGTTTTTTTTTTTAAATTATTATTTTTTTTAATGTTTTTTTCCTTCATTATTTTCATATTTGTGCAGAACCCCCAAGATCGAGTGGAGCTACGTTGTGAGTAACTTTCTGCAGGTGTTGGCCTGCCTCTTCTACATATACTACATATTTGAGCGTTTCTGCGTGCCAGTGTTTCGCGACTTTAACAAGGAATCAATAACTCCGCGGCGCCTCATCCTCTCTGCATTTGGCTGCATGATGCCAGGAACGCTGGTCTTATTTATTGGTAAGGCACTATATGTTAGATCTGCTGACGTCATAGAGGACAGTGAGATATGATGACTACTCTTATCAGGGACATCAGTAGTTCACGTGTATCTTTTGTAGTTATGAGCCGTCAGTAAAGTTATAAATTTGTATAAACAAGATGAAAGGAATTAACCAACTTCTTTACGATCATCAAATGAATTAACTAACGTTTCTATTGTCATCGCGAACTCTGTTTAAAGATATTTGCCATAAATGAATAATGAAACTGTATAATAGGTTTAAATACAAGAAATAGCCTGATTGAACTTCTGTGAATTTTGAACATGTGATATGATTTTTTAGGATTTTTTGCCATTCTCCATTCCTGGTTAAACGCTTTCGCAGAGATGCTGAGGTTTGGAGATCGGCTGTTTTATAAGGTAAATACAAACATGACTTATATAGATTTCTTTACTCTAACAAAAAAGCTTTATTATATGTGTATGGATGGAGTTTACATCTGAGTTTATTGATAGTTTTTAGCTCTGCTGACTTCTTGAAGCCACAGAGCTTTAGGAGTGGAGAAAATGTCTGTCCGTCCGTGTGTAAAAATTTCTATAAAAATCTTCTTCTCCGAAACTACCAGTAATACATATGTTTCATATTTTTTATATAGAGGTAGATATAGAGGTGAAGATTCAGATTCCTTCAAATCTTAGAGATGTCACCATTGACCTAAGTGCAGTGACCTCGAGGTCACAAATTATGTACTGAGCCTATCTCAGCAACCACTTACAAGAGGAAATTAAAACTTGGTATGAAATGTCTTAGGTCATAGCTGAGCATCATGATACTTTTTTAGTCTTGTGACCTTTGACCTTGGTACATTGACCTTGAATTCAAAATTCATGTTCCTGCAACATCTCAACCATTAGAAGTAAATAAAATGTACTTCATATCTGTTATACATCAACACTATGTGGAGCACCATATACATTTAGTACAGATTTGACCTTTGACCTTGATGCTGTGACCTTTACCTTTGGGTTATTGTGCAATATCTCATGAATGATGAACTGGAGATACTAAATATTGGGCATGCATGCCAAGCACAAGGACAATATGTCTGACATTCACCCTGCCAGTGTCAGAAATTTATCTTCAGTATTAGACATTTTAATGCGTATGCCCTTGAGCCAATTTTCACAAGATACGGTCAGACTGGAACCCCATCATAGTCGTGGTTTTGTAATAGCAAAGAGTTAGGTAGGAAACCAGAGAAATGAAAAAATGAAGCACCAATTGTTTTGTAGGAGTTTACTGCAATTACTGTGCATATCTTATAAATGAGTGAAAAGCGACTGGACTGGCCTGCAGAGCCCGAGGAAAGTTTGCAAGTTACACAGTTCATGTGTTTTCATTTAAGTCAGCAAAGCTATCAACCCATTGGGTTAGACAGATCCTGAATCCTTATAGATTATTGCATCTTATTCCCCAGTAGTAATATGGAGAGTGTTGCTATGTGATATTGTATCATACTCTTACAGGATTGGTGGAATTCTTCATCGTTTGCCAACTACTACAGGACGTGGAATGTGGTCGTACATGACTGGCTTTATACTTATGTATACAAAGATGTCTACAGGGTAAGTGTCAAAGTCTCGAAATCAGAGAGCATTCTATGGAGAAAAGATGAAATTATATCATGTAAGTCATAAGGTTATTGTCAAAATAGCAGAGCATTCTATGGAGAAAAGATGAAATTATATCATGTAAGTCATAAGGTTATTGTCAAAATAACAGAGCATTCTATGGAGAAAAGATGAAATTATATCATGTAAGTCATAAGGTTATTATCAAAATAACAGAGCATTCTATGGAGAAAAGATGAAATTATATCATGTAAGTCATAAGGTTATTGTCAAAATAACAGAGCATTCTATGGAGAAAAGATGAAATTATATCATATGAGTCATAAGGTTATTATCAAAATAACAGAGCATTCTATGGAGAAAAGATGAAATTATATCATATGAGTCATAAGGTTATTATCAAAATAACAGAGCATTCTATGGAGAAAAGATGAAATTATATCACGTAAGTCATAAGGTTATTATCAAAATAACAGAGCATTCTATGGAGAAAAGATGAAATTATATCATGTAAGTCATAAGGTTATTATCAAAATAACAGAGCATTCTATGGAGAAAAGATGAAATTATATCACGTAAGTCATAAGGTTATTGTCAAAATAACAGAGCATTCTATGGAGAAAAGATGAAATTATATCACGTATGTCATAAGGTTATTGTCAAAATAACAGAACATTCTATGGAGAAAAGATGAAATTATATCACGCAAGTCATAAGGTTATTGTCAAAATAACAGAGCATTCTATGGAGAAAAGATGAAATTATATCATGTAAGTCATAAGGTTATTATCAAAATAACAGAGCATTCTATGGAGAAAAGATGAAATTATATCACGTAAGTCATAAGGTTATTATCAAAATAACAGAACATTCTATGGAGAAAAGATGAAATTATATCACGTAAGTCATAAGGTTATTATCAAAATAACAGAGCATTCTATGGAGAAAAGATGAAATTATATCACGTAAGTCATAAGGTTATTATCAAAATAACAGAGCATTCTATGGAGAAAAGATGAAATTATATCATATGAGTCATAAGGTTATTATCAAAATAACAGAGCATTCTATGGAGAAAAGATGAAATTATATCACGTAAGTCATAAGGTTATTATCAAAATAACAGAGCATTCTATGGAGAAAAGATGAAATTATATCATGTAAGTCATAAGGTTATTGTCAAAATAACAGAGCATTCTATGGAGAAAAGATGAAATTATATCATGTAAGTCATAAGGTTATTATCAAAATAACAGAGCATTCTATGGAGAAAAGATGAAATTATATCACGTAAGTCATAAGGTTATTGTCAAAATAACAGAGCATTCTATGGAGAAAAGATGAAATTATATCACGTATGTCATAAGGTTATTGTCAAAATAACAGAACATTCTATGGAGAAAAGATGAAATTATATCACGCAAGTCATAAGGTTATTGTCAAAATAACAGAGCATTCTATGGAGAAAAGATGAAATTATATCATGTAAGTCATAAGGTTATTATCAAAATAACAGAGCATTCTATGGAGAAAAGATGAAATTATATCACGTAAGTCATAAGGTTATTGTCAAAATAACAGAGCATTCTATGGAGAAAAGATGAAATTATATCACGTAAGTCATAAGGTTATTGTCAAAATAACAGAGCATTCTATGGAGAAAAGATGAAATTATATCACGTAAGTCATAAGGTTATTGTCAAAATAACAGAGCATTCTATGGAGAAAAGATGAAGTTATATCACGTAAGTCATAAGGTTATTATCAAAATAACAGAGCATTCTATGGAGAAAAGATGAAATTATATCACGTAAGTCATAAGGTTATTGTCAAAATAACAGAGCATTCTATGGAGAAAAGATGAAATTATATCACGTAAGTCATAAGGTTATTGTCAAAATAACAGAGCATTCTATGGAGAAAAGATGAAATTATATCACGTAAGTCATAAGGTTATTGTCAAAATAACAGAGCATTCTATGGAGAAAAGATGAAATTATATCACGTAAGTCATAAGGTTATTGTCAAAATAACAGAGCATTCTATGGAGAAAAGATGAAATTATATCACGTAAGTCATAAGGTTATTGTCAAAATAACAGAGCATTCTATGGAGAAAAGATGAAATTATATCACGTAAGTCATAAGGTTATTGTCAAAATAACAGAGCATTCTATGGAGAAAAGATGAAGTTATATCACGTAAGTCATAAGGTTATTATCAAAATAACAGAGCATTCTATGGAGAAAAGATGAAGTTATATCACGTAAGTCATAAGGTTATTGTCAAAATAACAGAGCATTCTATGGAGAAAAGATGAAATTATATCATGTAAGTCATAAGGTTATTATCAAAATAACAGAGCATTCTATGGAGAAAAGATGAAATTATATCACGTAAGTCATAAGGTTATTGTCAAAATAACAGAGCATTCTATGGAGAAAAGATGAAGTTATATCACGTAAGTCATAAGGTTATTGTCAAAATAACAGAGCATTCTATGGAGAAAAGATGAAATTATATCACGTAAGTCATAAGGTTATTGTCAAAATAACAGAGCATTCTATGGAGAAAAGATGAAGTTATATAATGTAATAGCTTAGGTTATTACCATCTTAAGTTGCATTGCGTGTTGATTATATTTGCAGGTGTTTGGAAGTGCAAGTCGTCCGGCGGCCATGTCTGCCGTCTTTCTGCTGTCTGCAGTATTCCATGAATACATTCTCTCCATGTCATTTGGTTTTTTCTATCCAGTCCTATTTGTCATGTTTGCTGGGGCAGGGTGTAAGTATATACTTAGAGAGACCAATTATGATCATCAAATAATGTTTTATTTATTTCCTGCTTTTTGAATTTTTGTATCATGACTCTAGGTCAGTTTAAGAAAAAAATCCCTAAATTTTCATATCTCAAAAGTATTACCAAAAAAATCAAAAGGATCACAAAATTCACAAAAAATTGAAAATTCTTTTTAATGTTTTTGTGTTGTGGGTCCAATTGGATGGTTTCTGAGCATGATGTTTTGATATTTCAGTTGGTTTCATATTCTTGCCCAATAAGGGTGCTCCTCGCAGTGGTAACGTCTTCATGTGGGTCGCCTTGTTCATCGGCAACGGGCTGCTCATGTGTCTCTACAGCATGGAGTGGTTTGCCAGACAAAACTGCTCCATCAACTCAGTAAGTCCTCACCAATCTGCATACTTTATAGCTAACTTCTTCATGTCCTTTTTCTCCAGAACATTTACATTTTTATTTAAACAGGCAAATTATAAGTTAAATAATTGAATCAAGTAATCGAGGTGGTAATGTACTTTACCTGCATTTAAACATTTGAATATATGTGGTTATTTTTACTTTTGTAGGAATCCTTTGTGGATTATCTGATTCCAAGGTCTTGGACTTGTGATAGGAGTGAACTGGTGAATTTGTAACGCCACCTGGTGACAAAACAGAACTGGCAACTATTCCTGCCACCTGGTGACAAAACAGAACTGGCAACTATTCCTGCCACACGATTTATACAGTAGCAACTAAAATTGGGGCCAAAATATTGAATTATTTTATATCTGGAAGGTTCTTAAATCTATGTGATTAATTATAAAGAAAAAACGATGTATATTGTACACAGTGCTGTTATTATGATAGTGTGTATGCATGTTTGGTGATGCTAAATGCATCATGCTAAATGCATCATGCTAAATGCATCATGCTAAATGCATCATGCTAAATGCATCATGCTAAATACATCATGCTAAATGCAGCATGCTAAATGCATCATGCTAAATGCATCATGCTAAATGCATCATGCTAAATGCATCATGCTAAATACATCATGCTAAATGCAGCATGCTAAATGCATCATGCTAAATACATCATGCTAAATGCAGCATGCTAAATGCATCATGCGATAGGGCAAGATTGACATGCATCAGGTTTGCTGGATATTTAGTGCAAGATAGACACGCATCAGGTTTGTTGGATATTTAGGGCAAGATAGACATGCATCATGTTTGCTGGATATTTAGTGCAAGATTGACATGCATCAGGTTTGTTGGATATTTAGGGCAAGATAGACATGCATCAGGTTTGCTGGATATTTAGGGCAAGATAGACATGCATCAGGTTTGTTGGATATTTAGGGCAAGATAGACATGCATCAGGTTTGCTAGATATTTAGGGCAAGATTGACACGCATCAGGTTTGTTGGATATTTAGGGCAAGATAGACATGCATCAGGTTTGCTAGATATTTAGGGCAAGATTGACACGCATCAGGTTTGCTGGATATTTAGGGCAAGATAGACATGCATCAGGTTTGCTGGATATTTAGGGCAAGATAGACACGCATCAGGTTTGCTAGATATTTAGGGCAAGATTGACATGCATCATGTTTGCTGGATATTTAGTGCAAGATTGACACGCATCAGGTTTGCTGGATATTTAGGGCAAGATTGACATGCATCATGTTTGCTGGATATTTAGGGCAAGATAGACATGCATCAGGTTTGCTAGATATTTAGGGCAAGATTGACACGCATCAGGTTTGTTGGATATTTAGGGCAAGATAGACATGCATCAGGTTTGCTAGATATTTAGGGCAAGATTGACACGCATCAGGTTTGCTGGATATTTAGGGCAAGATAGACATGCATCAGGTTTGCTGGATATTTAGGGCAAGATAGACACGCATCAGGTTTGCTAGATATTTAGGGCAAGATTGACATGCATCAGGTTTGCTGGATATTTAGGGCAAGATTGACATGCATCAGGTTTGCTGGATATTTGAGGCAAGATAGACACGCATCAGGTTTGCTGGATATTTAGGGCAAGATAGACATGCATCAGGTTTGTTGGATATTTAGGGCAAGATTGACACGCATCAGGTTTGCTGGATATTTAGGGCAAGATTGACACGCATCAGGTTTGCTGGATATTTAGGGCAAGATAGACATGCATCAGGTTTGCTGGATATTTAGGGCAAGATAGACATGCATCAGGTTTGCTGGATATTTAGGGCAAGATAGACATGCATCAGGTTTGCTGGATATTTAGGGCAAGATTGACATGCATCAGGTTTGCTGGATATTTAGGGCAAGATAGACATGCATCAGGTTTGCTGGATATTTAGGGCAAGATAGACATGCATCAGGTTTGCTGGATATTTAGGGCAAGATAGACATGCATCAGGTTTGCTGTATATTTAGGGCAAGATTGACATGCATCAGGTTTGCTGGATATTTAGGGCAAGATTGACACGCATCAGGTTTGCTGGATATTTAGGGCAAGATTGACATGCATCAGGTTTGCTGGATATTTAGGGCAAGATAGACATGCATCAGGTTTGCTGGATATTTAGGGCAAGATTGACACGCATCAGGTTTGCTGGATATTTAGGGCAAGATTGACATGCATCAGGTTTGCTGGATATTTAGGGCAAGATTGACATGCATCATGTTTGGTGGATATTTAGGGCAAGATAGACATGCATCAGGTTTGCTGGATATTTAGGGCAAGATAGACATGCATCAGGTTTGCTGGATATTTAGGGCAAGATTGACACGCATCAGGTTTGCTGGATATTTAGGGCAAGATTGACATGCATCAGGTTTGCTGGATATTTAGGGCAAGATTGACATGCATCATGTTTGGTGGATATTTAGGGCAAGATTGACACGCATCAGGTTTGCTGGATATTTAGGGCAAGATAGACATGCATCAGGTTTGCTGGATATTTAGGGCAAGATTGACATGCATCAGGTTTGCTGGATATTTGAGGCAAGATAGACACGCATCAGGTTTGCTGGATATTTAGGGCAAGATAGACATGCATCAGGTTTGTTGGATATTTAGGGCAAGATTGACACGCATCAGGTTTGCTGGATATTTAGGGCAAGATTGACATGCATCAGGTTTGCTGGATATTTGAGGCAAGATAGACACGCATCAGGTTTGCTGGATATTTAGGGCAAGATAGACATGCATCAGGTTTGTTGGATATTTAGGGCAAGATTGACACGCATCAGGTTTGCTGGATATTTAGGGCAAGATTGACATGCATCAGGTTTGCTGGATATTTAGGGCAAGATAGACATGCATCAGGTTTGCTGGATATTTAGGGCAAGATTGACATGCATCATGTTTGCTGGATATTTAGGGCAAGATAGACATGCATCATGTTTGCTGGATATTTAGGGCAAGATTGACATGCATCAGGTTTGTTGGATATTTAGGGCAAGATTGACATGCATCAGGTTTGCTGGATATTTAGGGCAAGATAGACACGCATCAGGTTTACTGGATATTTAGGGCAAGATTGACACGCATCATGTTTGCTGGATATTTAGGGCAAGATTGACATGCATCATGTTTGCTGGATATTTAGGGCAAGATTGACATGCATCAGGTTTGCTGGATATTTAGGGCAAGATTGACATGCATCAGGTTTGCTGGATATTTAGGGCAAGATTGACACGCATCAGGTTTGCTGGATATTTAGGGTAAGATAGACACGCATCAGGTTTGCTGGATATTTAGGGCAAGATTGACATGCATCAGGTTTGCTGGATATTTAGGGCAAGATTGACATGCATCATGTTTGCTGGATATTTAGGGCAAGATAGACATGCATCATGTTTGCTGGATATTTAGGGCAAGATTGACATGCATCAGGTTTGTTGGATATTTAGGGCAAGATTGACATGCATCAGGTTTGCTGGATATTTAGGGCAAGATAGACACGCATCAGGTTTACTGGATATTTAGGGCAAGATTGACACGCATCATGTTTGCTGGATATTTAGGGCAAGATTGACATGCATCAGGTTTGTTGGATATTTAGGGCAAGATTGACATGCATCAGGTTTGCTGGATATTTAGGGCAAGATTGACACGCATCAGGTTTGCTGGATATTTAGGGCAAGATTGACATGCATCAGGTTTGCTGGATATTTAGGGCAAGATTGACATGCATCATGTTTGCTGGATATTTAGGGCAAGATTGACATGCATCAGGTTTGCTAGATATTTAGGGCAAGATTGACATGCATCAGGTTTGCTAGATATTTAGGGCAAGATTGACATGCATCAGGTTTGCTGGATATTTAGGGCAAGATTGACACGCATCATGTTTGCTGGATATTTAGGGCAAGATTGACACGCATCATGTTTGCTGGATATTTAGGGCAAGATTGACACGCATCAGGTTTGCTGGATATTTAGGGCAAGATTGACATGCATCAGGTTTGCTGGATATTTAGGGCAAGATTGACATGCATCAGGTTTGCTGGATATTTAGGGCAAGATTGACACGCATCATGTTTGCTGGATATTTAGGGCAAGATTGACACGCATCATGTTTGCTGGATATTTAGGGCAAGATTGACATGCATCATGTTTGCTGGATATTTAGGGCAAGATTGACATGCATCAGGTTTGCTGGATATTTAGGGCAAGATTGACATGCATCAGGTTTGCTGGATATTTAGGGCAAGATTGACACGCATCAGGTTTGCTGGATATTTAGGGTAAGATAGACACGCATCAGGTTTGCTGGATATTTAGGGCAAGATTGACATGCATCAGGTTTGCTGGATATTTAGTGCAAGATAGACACGCATCAGGTTTGCTGGATATTTAGGGCAAGATTGACATGCATCAGGTTTGCTGGATATTTAGGGCAAGATTGACACGCATCAGGTTTGCTGGATATTTAGGGCAAGATTGACACGCATCATGTTTGCTGGATATTTAGGGCAAGATTGACACGCATCAGGTTTGCTGGATATTTAGGGCAAGATTGACATGCATCAGGTTTGCTGGATATTTAGGGCAAGATTGACATGCATCATGTTTGCTGGATATTTAGGGCAAGATTGACATGCATCAGGTTTGCTGGATATTTAGTGCAAGATTGACATGCATCAGGTTTGCTGGATATTTAGGGCAAGATTGACATGCATCAGGTTTGCTGGATATTTAGGGCAAGATTGACACGCATCAGGTTTGCTGGATATTTAGGGCAAGATTGACATGCATCAGGTTTGCTGGATATTTAGGGCAAGATTGACACGCATCATGTTTGCTGGATATTTAGGGTAAGATAGACACGCATCAGGTTTGCTGGATATTTAGGGCAAGATTGACATGCATCAGGTTTGCTGGATATTTAGTGCAAGATAGACACGCATCAGGTTTGCTGGATATTTAGGGCAAGATTGACATGCATCAGGTTTGCTGGATATTTAGGGCAAGATTGACACGCATCAGGTTTGCTGGATATTTAGGGCAAGATTGACACGCATCATGTTTGCTGGATATTTAGGGCAAGATTGACACGCATCAGGTTTGCTGGATATTTAGGGCAAGATTGACATGCATCAGGTTTGCTGGATATTTAGGGCAAGATTGACATGCATCAGGTTTGCTGGATATTTAGGGCAAGATTGACATGCATCAGGTTTGCTGGATATTTAGGGCAAGATTGACATGCACCAGGTTTGCTGGATATTTAGGGCAAGATAGACATGCATCAGGTTTACTGGATATTTAGGGCAAGATTGACATGCATCAGGTTTGCTGGATATTTAGGGCAAGATTGACATGCATCAGGTTTGCTGGATATTTAGGGCAAGATTGACATGCATCAGGTTTACTGGATATTTAGGGCAAGATTGACATGCATCAGGTTTGCTGGATATTTAGGGCAAGATTGACATGCATCAGGTTTGCTGGATATTTAGGGCAAGATAGACACGCATCAGGTTTGCTGGATATTTAGGGCAAGATAGACATGCATCAGGTTTGCTGGATATTTAGGGCAAGATTGACATGCATCAGGTTTGCTGGATATTTAGGGCAAGATTGACATGCATCAGGTTTGCTGGATATTAAGGGCAAGATTGACATGCATCATGTTTGCTGGATATTTAGGGCAAGATTGACATGCATCAGGTTTGCTGGATATTTAGGGCAAGATTGACATGCATCAGGTTTGCTGGATATTTAGGGCAAGATTGACATGCATCAGGTTTGCTGGATATTTAGGGCAAGATTGACACGCATCAGGTTTGCTGGATATTTAGGGCAAGATAGACATGCATCAGGTTTGCTAGATATTTAGGGCAAGATTGACATGCATCAGGTTTGCTGGATATTTAGGGCAAGATTGACATGCATCAGGTTTGCTGGATATTTAGGGCAAGATAGACACGCATCAGGTTTGCTGGATATTTAGGGCAAGATTGACATGCATCATGTTTGCTGGATATTTAGGGCAAGATTGACATGCACCAGGTTTGCTGGATATTTAGGGCAAGATAGACATGCATCAGGTTTGCTGGATATTTAGGGCAAGATTGACATGCACCAGGTTTGCTGGATATTTAGGGCAAGATTGACATGCATCAGGTTTGCTGGATATTTAGGGCAAGATAGACATGCATCAGGTTTGCTGGATATTTAGGGCAAGATTGACACGCATCAGGTTTGCTGGATATTTAGGGCAAGATTGACATGCATCAGGTTTGCTGGATATTTAGGGCAAGATTGACATGCATCAGGTTTGCTGGATATTTAGGGCAAGATAGACACGCATCAGGTTTGCTGGATATTTAGGGCAAGATTGACACGCATCAGGTTTGCTGGATATTTAGGGCAAGATTGACATGCATCAGGTTTGCTGGATATTTAGGGCAAGATAGACACGCATCAGGTTTGCTGGATATTTAGGGCAAGATAGACACGCATCAGGTTTGCTGGATATTTAGGGCAAGATAGACATGCATCATGTTTGCTGGATATTTAGGGCAAGATAGACATGCATCAGGTTTGCTGGATATTTAGGGCAAGATTGACATGCATCAGGTTTGCTGGATATTTAGGGCAAGATTGACATGCATCATGTTTGCTGGATATTTAGGGCAAGATTGACATGCACCAGGTTTGCTGGATATTTAGGGCAAGATTGACATGCATCAGGTTTGCTGGATATTTAGGGCAAGATTGACACGCATCAGGTTTGCTGGATATTTAGGGCAAGATTGACATGCATCAGGTTTGCTGGATATTTAGGGCAAGATTGACATGCATCATGTTTGCTGGATATTTAGGGCAAGATTGACATGCATCATGTTTGCTGGATATTTAGGGCAAGATTGACATGCATCAGGTTTGCTGGATATTTAGGGCAAGATTGACACGCATCAGGTTTGCTGGATATTTAGGGCAAGATTGACATGCATCAGGTTTGCTGGATATTTAGGGCAAGATTGACATGCATCAGGTTTGCTGGATATTTAGGGCAAGATAGACACGCATCAGGTTTGCTGGATATTTAGGGCAAGATAGACACGCATCAGGTTTGCTGGATATTTAGGGCAAGATAGACATGCATCATGTTTGCTGGATATTTAGGGCAAGATAGACATGCATCAGGTTTGCTGGATATTTAGGGCAAGATTGACATGCATCAGGTTTGCTGGATATTTAGGGCAAGATAGACACGCATCAGGTTTGCTGGATATTTAGGGCAAGATAGACACGCATCAGGTTTGCTGGATATTTAGGGCAAGATAGACATGCATCATGTTTGCTGGATATTTAGGGCAAGATAGACATGCATCAGGTTTGCTGGATATTTAGGGCAAGATTGACATGCATCAGGTTTGCTGGATATTTAGGGCAAGATTGACATGCATCATGTTTGCTGGATATTTAGGGCAAGATTGACATGCATCAGGTTTGCTGGATATTTAGGGCAAGATTGACACGCATCAGGTTTACTGGATATTTAGGGCAAGATTGACATGCATCATGTTTGCTGGATATTTAGGGCAAGATAGACATGCATCAGGTTTACTGGATATTTAGGGCAAGATAGACGCGCATCAGGTTTGCTGGATATTTAGGGCAAGATTGACATGCATCATGTTTGCTGGATATTTAGGGCAAGATTGACATGCATCAGGTTTGCTAGATATTTAGGGCAAGATTGACATGCATCAGGTTTGCTGGATATTTAGGGCAAGATTGACATGCACCAGGTTTGCTGGATATTTAGGGCAAGATAGACACGCATCAGGTTTGCTGGATATTTAGGGCAAGATAGACACGCATCAGGTTTGCTGGATATTTAGGGCAAGATTGACATGCACCAGGTTTGCTGGATATTTGAGGTAATTATGCATTTAATGGATGCATGGTATTATCTTGAGTAATTTATATTGTGAATTGTTAAAAAGTATCATAGTACATATATTTAATAACAATCAGACATTGATATTCATTTGGAGAAAATTCCAACTTTTAAGTTTTATTCCTGTGAAAGCTGAGAGGCTATAGGATTGTACTTTTTGAATCCCAGCCAGTTACTATCAAGTGCTGTGAGCAGACATTGTCTGGAATCAGCACGATATATATATATATAAATCACCTTTTTACCCTCAGCCCCTGATGTAATCAGGCTGAGGGTATTGCAGTACTCCTGGCGTGGGTATGTATGTATGTATGTATGTCTGTATGTATGTATGTATGTATGTCTGTAGCGAACATCCTTGTCATCGCGATAACTCAAGAACAAATGATGGCAGCTTCATGAAACTTGACACACATATGCATCTGGTGAAAACCTCGGACGAGTTCGATGGACGGCGACCTTGACCTATTTTTCAAGGTCACAGGAACAATTATGTGAAATCCCAAGAATCACAATAACTCAAGAACGAATAATGGTAGCTTTATGAGATTTGACACACATAAGTATCTGGTGAAGACCTCAGAATTTTTTCTATGAAACATGACCTTCACCTACTTTTCAAGGTCACAGGGACAATTATGTGAAATCATCTTGTCATCGCGATAACTCAAGAACAAATGATGGCAGCTTCATGAAACTTGACACACATATGCATCTGGTGAAAACCTCGGACGAGTTCGATGGACGACGACCTTGACCTATTTTTCAAGGTCACAGGGACAATTATGTGAAATCCCAAGAATCACAATAACTCAAGAACGAATAATGGTAGCTTTATGAGATTTGACACACAAAAGTATCTGGTGAAGACCTCAGAATTTTTTCTATGAAACATGACCTTCACCTACTTTTCAAGGTCACAGGGACAATTATGTGAAATCATCCTTGTCATCGCGATAACTCAAGAACAAATGATGGCAGCTTCATGAAACTTGACACACAAATGCATCTGGTGAAAACCTCGGACGAGTTCGATGGACGGCGACCTTGACCTATTTTTCAAGGTCACAGGAACAATTATGTGAAATCCCAAGAATCACAATAACTCAAGAACGAATAATGGCAGCTTTATGAGATTTGACACACATAAGTATCTGGTGAAGACCTCAGAATTTTTTCTATGAAACATGACCTTCACCTACTTTTCAAGGTCACAGGGACAATTATGTGAAATCATCTTGTCATCGCGATAACTCAAGAACAAATGATGGCAGCTTCATGAAACTTGACACACATATGCATCTGGTGAAAACCTCGGACGAGTTCGATGGACGGCGACCTTGACCTATTTTTCAAGGTCACAGGGACAATTATGTGAAATCCCAAGAATCACAATAACTCAAGAACGAATAATGGTAGCTTTATTAGATTTGACACACATAAGTATCTGGTGAAGACCTCAGAATTTTTTCTATGAAACATGACCTTCACCCACTTTTCAAGGTCACAGGGACAATTATGTGAAATCATCTTGTCATCGCGATAACTCGAGAACAAATGATGGCAGCTTCATGAAACTTGACACACAAAAGCATCTGGTGAAAACCTCGAATGAGTTCGATGGATGGCGACCTTGACCTATTTTTCAAGGTCACGGACAATTATGTGAAATCCCAAGAATCGCAATAACTCAAGAACGAATGATGGCAGCTTTATGAGATTTGACACACACAAGCATCTGGTGAAGACCTCAGAATTTTTTCTTTGAAACATGACCTTCACCTACTTTTCAAGGTCACAGGGACAATTATGTGAAATCATCCTTGTCATCGTGATAACTCAAGAACAAATTATGGCAGCTTCATGAAACTTTACACGCATAAGCATCTGGTGAAAACCTCGGACTAGTTCGGTGGACGGCGACCTTGACCTATTTTTCAAGGTCACAGGGACAGTTATGTGAAATCCCAAGAATCGCAATAACTCAAGAACGAATGATGGCAGCTTTATGAGATTTGACACACACAAGCATCTGGTGAAGACCTCAGACTTCTCTTGATGAAGCATGACCTTCACCTGATTTCAAGGTCACAGGGACAATTATGTGAAATCATCCTTGTCATCGTGATAACTTAAGAACAAATGATGGCAGCTTCATGAAAATTGACACACATAAGAATCTGGGAAGACTCCAGATGAGTTTGATGGACGGTGACCTTAACCTGCTTTTCAAGGTCACAGGCCCATATCAATAATTCTAGAGTAAATGATGACAGTTTCATGATACTTGACACACCTAAGCTATCAAAGGAAGTAGATTTTATGGGTTTTTTACCCCTGCATCAATTTGCCTTGGTGCAGTGACGTTTTGTTCACAAATATTGTGTGGAGCGAATGTTGTGCAATGAGTTACCAGGGCTGAGGGTTGATGCATCTCTGATGCCTATGTTTTTCTTTTTTAAGTACATGGCAATTATCCTCAGATATAATGATCAAATTTGTTATGGTTTTCATTCTGTATGACTGTTGTTCTTTTTTGGAGGCAAATATTTTTGAGAAAAAAAAGTCACAAATTTGTACAAGTGGGTGAAATCATGAATAGTTCATTAACTTGACTCGCTTTTTTGTTCAGTAGCATAATGAATAATTCTCAGAACATGCTCTTGCCTGTCTGTGTCTGTTTCTTTTAAAGATGAAAACATAAAACCTGTGATGTCTCGCACGTGCAGAAATATGGCCCTATGTGTCCATATAAATGATATAGATGTGATTCTAGAGTAGGTGTGCCCATTACTGTGAAGGTCTGTTCAGTGATTTCATAGATTCTATTATTATAAAAAAGGCAGAAATGTCTATTATCAGGTGTATATATGTCGAGATATACAAGACATTAAGTCGGCAGGTATAAATGTATATCAGTGTCGCATATTAGTTATGCAGGACCTTAATAACATATTCATAGAGTGGTTGTGAAGAGGTTAATAATATTTAAGGTTAACAATATTTGAATAATTTATGTCCTGGTAGTCGAGTGATCTGTTATGATAAATATATAATAAGACAGGATTATTTGTTGTAAATGTGGATAGAGAACCAGTCATATCTAAGACCCTGTGTTCTGTTTCTTGGTCACCATGATGTCAAGTATAATTTCATGGACCATTTATTACTAGGTGCCACTTATCAGTATTGGAGACTTACAATGCAAGAAACTGTTCAACACCTTTCTTAGATTTCACTAATTAGATACAGTCACATTTAGATAAGATTTTGTTTGGCATCGGTGTTCATTTTGTTTGGTAGGTAGTTGATCTCTATGTAAATTAGAAAATTGCCATAACATTGTATAATTGTGATATGAAAGTAGAGCATGAAATGCTGGCATATTCTCTGGTTGTTTTAATAAGAATAGCCGGCAGTTATATGTGCACTACAAGAACAAATATGAGGTGTTGTCCTCAGACCCCAGTATTGTGTTTGTGTGATATAAGTATTGTAAATTAGACAAGTGTAAGCATAAATAAAAGGCCAAGGAAAATGGGCCTTGTTTCTACTTATGAAGTTTTGGTGAAGCAAATAATATTTGTTATTGATTTAGATGGCGGCTGATTAAGTAGATAAATGCCCAAATATATCTATGCAGTTAGATTTTTAGGCACCAAATTTTTTTTCTGTTGTACCAATAGAAACAAATCATTACTATTTGCTAGCCTGATATGTAACTCGTGACGGGCATTATACAGTTCTTACAGTTCAGCACGATGATCAAATGCGACATAAGATTGCAGAAACAAGCTTGATAAATACAAATTTGTGGATGTCAAATATATTTCTTTTAAGATCAAATAGATTGTAAGTGGAATCATCTTGGACATTCTCTCCTCACTTCTTTTGTTGTGAATGTATTCGCAAAAAATGTATATCAGGTTTTCAGGACAATCTTGGTTGATCTGCAGGATTTATATAGTAATATGCCAATAAGAGAAATATATGTACAAATGATCTTTGTTGTTGATTGTGAAAGATTATTTTTTATTTTTGCACTTTAAACATATGATCACACTTACCACTTTAATACCCAAATAAATTAATTTTGTTGTATATATACGTATATGTGAAAAAAATATAATTTTGTTGAATTTGATGTATAGACACCAGGTAAAGCTCATTCAGATGGGAAAATTATTGACTATTCTGAGCTGAATCCTCAGAACTAGTCGTGAGTTGGACACCTGACTACGTTTAAGCCTGGAAGAAGGGGCTCATTGTGGTTGAATCCTTTTAAGGCAGGAAGAGTCCATTCACTGGCGAGCCCGGTCACTGGCGAGCCCGGTCACTGGCGAGTCCGGTCACTGGCGAGTCCGGTCACTGGCGAGTCCGGTCACTGGCGAGTCCGGTCACTGGCGAGTCCGGTCACTGGCGAGTCCGCTCACTGGCGAGTCCGGTCACTGGCGAGTCCGGTCACTGGCGAGTCCGGTCACTGGCGAGTCCGGTCACTGGCGAGTCCGGTCACTGGCGAGTCCGGTCACTGGCAATTCCGGTCACTGGCGAGTCCGGTCACTGGCGAGTCCGGTCACTGGCGAGTCCGGTCACTGGCGAGTCCGGTCACTGGCGAGTCCGGTCACTGGCGAGTCCGGTCACTGGCGAGGCCGGTCACTGGCGAGGCCGGTCACTGGCGAGGCCGGTCACTGGCGAGGCCGGTCACTGGCGAGGCCGGTCACTGGCGAGGCCGGTCACTGGCGAGGCCGGTCACTGGCGAGGCCGGTCACTGGTGAACAAATTTGCAGTCATGACTCGTAGTGCCACCTGGTGTCTGACTTCTAAACTATGCAGCAACACCAAAAAGCTGCCAAGAGATATGTTGAGAATTTAATGATCTCCAACTTAGATGCCAAACTGTTTGTCTTATCAATGATTTGTGCTGTTTGTTTTATGCTAGGGGATTTTTAATGATTAATGTCACAGCATTTCCTGTATTTGTGAATAACTAGATATATATCAAGTCTAACTAACTGCAGAAATTACCGGTAAATATTTTAATGTTAATCATCATTCCTAGGCAAGTAATTGGTGTTGATTCTCAATATTTATAAAAAAAAATAATAGTGTTGCCAGAAAAATATATGAACTCAGCTAAGGTTACATATAATGCACAACTTCTCCATTTAAAGAACAAAAAAAAACTGCTTTTACTAATGTAGAGTAGAATATTGTGGAGGAGAATGATTTACAGAATTTATAATTTTTTATAATGGGTTGGAATCATTACTGTTTTTCTTATTATAAATGGATGTTATGAAATGAGAGAAAGAAGATGATTTTCAAATTAATTGACACATTTGTAGTACAGGACTTTAATTGTGATCAACATTTATATAAGTTTGCCATATAACGTCCATTGTGTTTTATTATGTTATACTGATTCACTGATTCCGCTAAATATTATTATTGTAGATTTATATAAAATATTCTCATAAAACTGTGGTAGATATGCATGAGGAACTTGTAAGCAAACTTCAAAGGTGTATCTGTTTATGGCTCTGAAAGATAACTTTAAACATGGATTACTTGACCTGATTAGGTTGTACTGAACTTTCATTTTGAAACTTACAGAAGTTCTGATTTGGCATATTCTAAGTCAGAGAGACCTATATATGGGGAAACTTTACTACATACTGACCAAGGAGAAAAAACATGTAAAAATCATTGCCAATATATGGAAGAGAAATAAATATTTATTTATTAAATGAAATCCAAATGTGTGGTGTTTTATTATAATTTATTTGTTGTCAAATCGCATGAAAAAAAATTACACAGAGATTAAGTGAGGTGAAAGGGAAAGAGGGCTGGTGGAAGGTTAAGGGAGGAAAACTGGAAGAGTACAAGGAAAGATGGAATGAGATCAAAGGGAACGGAAACTTGGAGCATTAATCTATGATATGGCCCATTAATCTATGATATGTCCCATTAATCTATGATATGTCCCATTAATCTATGATATGTCCCTTTAATCTATGATATGGCCCATCAGGTGGTCAGCATACATGTACATTGATTTTCTTTGTTCCCTGATAAGCCAGCAAGCAGCTACCTGTTATCATGTTTATGACCATGTCCATTTGTAGGCCAGTGTCAGAACGCAAAGTGTCTGATAGGAAAGTTTGCACAGTGAGTGTGATAATGGATTGCTACTTGCCCCGTCACCTTCCCCGTCTCCACTCGCTGGTAATGTCAGCCGGATGAGAGGTCACCTGATAATGGATTGCTACTTGCCCCGTCACCTTCCCCGTCTCCACTCACTGGTAATGTCAGCCGGATGAGAGGTCACCGTGTATCATGTGGAGGGCCAATTAACCAGTAATGAAGTCATTTTATATTTCTGCCCCAAAACTTTAGGTTTCACTTGCATATGTTTCCATCTTGATATAATTGTCTATCTACTCTTATTTTAAGGGAAATAATATATTTATAGCTCTTGGTATTGAATTATTACTTTAAAGAAGTAATTTACACATTAATTAACCCCTTGTTTATTAAATGTTTTGCCCCTATGAAAAGTAAAGTTCATTTCAGTGGGGACATGGGTCTGCAGGGGTCAAGTGAAGTCATGTGACATTTTTATCAGTTTAAGATAATTAATACCAGTGCATGGAGTCCAGGTAGATGGATGTATAATGTATACCCAGTGTTCATGTTTTTATTCTATCTAATCTAAACAATGGTATATCACCATATTAACGATATAATCTTACATTACATAACACTCATACCTAATCCCTGGTCACGTGACCTGTGAAATATCCATCTCCATTTTGATTTAGAACTGATGCTGCCTGTCACAAGAATAGTAATTAAGATGAGGATAATTAGTAGTGTTGACTAATCAGCGAGGATTACCAGAATGAGGGTGAGCGTGGACGTGGCGGTGCTGGCGGCGATGTGTGTGGTTGGTATGTGGAGTGTGGGGAGGACACAGCAGATGATAGACTGCCAAAAATTAACTTCCTGCAGCTGTGCCGCCCCCACTGGCATCATTGACCTATCACCTCTAGACAGCCACGACCCCAACAAACCAACGTGAGTTCATTTAATAATTATTTTTTAATTATGTAAACTGACCTTTTTTTTGACTTCAAGGACATTTAGTTTCTAAGTATCCTTCTTGTTCCTGTACATACACAAGAATTGAAAACATCAAATCAAATCATGCATTTATACTCAATGTTAAGTGTGTTGACTAAATTGTTAACATTAAATCATTGAACACACTACTATTTCTGTTTCATAACCTGGAGACAATATAATCTAACATCTTATTGTGATATCATCTTGTATCATGACCTCAGGGACTGTTATAGTGTGTCATGCCCCAAGGCTATATATATATATATATATGTATATATAGTATCATGTCTTCAATGTTTGTACATGGTGTATCATGACCTCACCTGATCACAATATAAATCTTTGACCATTACCTGATGACAATGTACTTTACTTTTGAATCAAAAACTATAAAATTGTATGATCTTGTTTCATGACCTTTTAATTTAATATGGAAACACCGAGGCCAAATTTAGCAAGACCAGACAGTTTATTTATGACCTCATAGGCATAATGAATACTCAATGTTGCAAATTAAGTTAGCAAGATATCATCTTGTGTTATGGCTTTGAAATCTGTACAATCTATATGTGATGTGTTATCATGACCTTATTCAATTAAGCAATCTTTCATTTCTCGTGTGGTAACTTAATATTTATTGGAGTAATAATTAATCAAATTAGAATTTAAGAATCCAATAAATTAGGTATACATTTTGTAAAAGGAAGTTTTGGGTGTTTTAAATATGGACATGAAGTGCACGATAACAATAATGAGATCAGATGTGTGTACAAGAGATTTGTTTGTATTAATGAGCTCTATAGCATTATTGCCACATCAGCAAAATTATCATGTAAACTGTCAACACTATTGCCATGTCAACTGTCAACACTATTGCCATGTCAACTGTCAACACTATTGCCATGTCCACTGTCAACACTATGGCCATGTCAACTGTCAACACTATTGCCATGTCAACTGTCAGCACTATTGCCATGTCAACTGTCAACACTATTGCCATGTCAACTGTCAACACTATTGTCATGTCAACTGTCAACACTATTTCCATGTCAACTGTCAACACTATTGCCATGTAAACTGTCAGCACTATTGCCATGTCAACTGTCAGCACTATTGCCATGTCAACTGTCAACACTATTACCATGTCAACTGTCAACACTATTGCCATGTCAACTGTCAACACTATTGCCATGTCAACTGTCAACACTATTGCCATGTCCACTGTCAACACTATTACCATGTCAACGGTCAACACTATTTCCATGTCAACTGTCAACACTATTGCCATGTCAACTGTCAACACTATTGCCATGCCAACTGTCAACACTATTGCCATGCCAACTGTCAACACTATTGCCATGTCAACTGTCAGCACTATTGCCATGTCAACTGTCAACACTATTGCCATGTCAGCACTATTGCCATGTCAACTGTCAACACTATTGTTATGTTAGCACTATTGCTTTGTCAGCACTATTGCTTTGTCAAGTCAGAAACTGGAAAAAGAAAACAAACATAGAAGTATGAATTGAACATGAACATTTGTGAGATATTAAGTGGCCACTATATTCATATATATTTCAGATTTACCAACATTGCGGATGGGATATCGAGTCAAACCTTTTACTCCTTCAACCCCTGCACAGCCTTCAGTGACTCAAGCGGGTGTACCAATGTGGCAGTAAGTACCAATGTGGCAGTAAGTACCAATGTGGCAGTAAGTACCAACGTGGCAGTAAGTACCAATGTGGCAGTAAGTACCACTGTGGCAGTAAGTACCAACGTGGCAGTAAGTACCAACGTGGCAGTAGGTACCAACGTGGCAGTAAGTACCAATGTGGCAGTAAGTACCAATGTGGCAGTAAGTACCAATGTGGCAGTAAGTACCAATGTGACAGTAAGTACCAATGTGGCAGTAAGTACCAACGTGGCAGTAAGTACCAATGTGGCAGTATGTACCAACGTGGCAGTAAGTACCAATGTGGAACAAATAACATACTAGAAATACATATTCTGCAATACCAGAATATATATATTTTTTGACAAAATAATATCATACACTAGAATATTGTATTGTGTTACACTTTGTAGGTTGAGTAATGTGCAGGATCTCTTCCCCTTTCCATAAATTAAACAAATCATTAAATATGATTTATCAACAGTTATTAATGAGGTAGGGTTAAGACCTCTTGATAATTAAGAGAGAAATTTAAGATGAATGATAAAAATAAGAAGTAATTTTAAGATAAATGATATGAAATGGTTGTGGTATGTTTCAGGTCTGCCAACAAACATCAGATGGTGTCACATACAATTGTGGAATACAGGAAAATGTTCAGTTTATAAAAGACCAGACCAAAGGCCTAACTCTTCAGACAAATGCGGAGGATGAGTTTGGCACAACTAGGTGAGTAATTAACACAACATTCGGTGTCATGCGTGACAAGTAAAGTTTATGGCTCAAAGAAATTATTTTTTCTATCCATTATTATCTGGCATGAGGGGCAGAGAGGGGGCAGAGAGGGAGGCAGAGAGGGAGGCAGAGAGGGGGAGCAGAGAGGGAGAGCAGAGAGGGGGGACAGAGAGGGGAGCAGAGAGGGGAGCAGAGAGGGGGAGCAGAGAGGGGGGGGCAGAGAGGGGGAGCAGAGAGGGGAGCAGAGAGGGGGGCAGAGAAGGGGCAGAGAGGGGAGCAGAGAGGGGGAGCAGAGATGGGGCAGAGAGGGGAAGCAGAGAGGGGGACAGAGAGGGGAGCAGAGAGGGAGGTGGGGGAGTTTGGTTGTAAAAAGGCAAAAATAAGGATTTAACTCTATGTGATTATAAATGATTATAGAATATGAATATTTTTTCTCATATTTAATGTTTAATGATGAATATCATATAATTGCTAGTTTTCCTTCAAATTTCAGAACCTCCAACATTCAACTGATTTGTGATAAAAGCACTGAAAAACAATTGACCTCTTCCGGAGAGAATCCTACAGGGACATATGTCAGTACTGTCTCTTTATTTCTTATTCAATCAAACTTACATGCAATATTCAATTAAATCGTAAAATATTGATTTGTTCATCACATTAAATTATTTGTGTATGTTCTTATATGTCCTTGTGTATTTTGTCTGTAGAATTTTGTATTGACCAGCAAGTATGCTTGTCCATCCAGTGGTAGCGGTAAGGCAGGACTCAGTGCGGGCTCCATCCTCTGTATTGTGTAAGTTGGACCATTACTTCTTATCATATTTTATCCTTCATTGAGCTTAGTATCTGTCCTTAATTCTATTCTGCATCTGTCTGGTATTCATCATTCCATCTGTCTGGTATTTATCATTGTATTTGTCTGGTATTTATCATTACATCTGTCTGGTATTTATCATTGCACCTGTCTGGTATTTATAATTGCATCTGCCTGATATTTATCATTGCATCTGTCTGGTATTTATCATTGCATCTGTCTGGTATTTATCATTGCACCTGTCTGGTATTTATAATTGCATCTGCCTGATATTTATCATTACATCAGTCTGGTATTTATCATTACATCAGTCTGGTATTTATCATTACATCAGTCTGGTATTTATAATTGCATCTGCCTGATATTTATCATTGCATCAGTCTGGTATTTATCATTACATCAGTCTGGTATTTATCATTACATCAGTCTGGTATTTATCATTACATCAGTCTGGTATTTATAATTGCATCTGCCTGATATTTATCATTGCATCAGTCTGGTATTTATCATTGCATCTGCCTGATATTTATCATTGCATCTGCCTGATATTTATCATTGCATCTGCCTGATATTTATCATTGCATCTGTCTGGTATTTATCATTGCACCTGTCTGATATTCATCATGACATCTGTCTGGTATTTATCATTACATCTGTCTGGTATTCATCATGACATCTGTCTGGTATTTATCATTACATCTGTCTGGTATTCATCATTACATCTGTCTGGTATTTATCATTACATCTGTCTGGTATTCATCATGACATCTGTCTGGTATTCATCATGACATCTGTCTGATATTATCATTACATCTGTCTGGTATTCATCATTACATCTGTCTGGTATTCATCATGACATCTGTCTGGTATTTATCATTGCATCTGTCTGGTATTCATCATGACATCTGTCTGATATTATCATTACATCTGTCTGGTATTTATCATGACATCTGTCTGGTATTTATCATTACATCTGTCTGGTATTCATCATGACATCTGTCTGGTATTTATCATTACATCTGTCTGGTATTCATCATTACATCTGTCTGATATTATCATTACATCTGTCTGGTATTTATCATGACATCTGTCTGGTATTTATCATTACATCTGTCTGGTATTCATCATGACATCTGTCTGGTATTTATCATTGCATCTGTCTGATATTATCATAACATCTGTCTGGTATTTATCATTACATCTGTCTGGTATTTATCATTACATCTGTCTGGTATTTATCATTGCATCTGTCTGGTATTCATCATGACATCTGTCTGGTATTTATCATTGCATCTGTCTGGTATTTATCATTACATCTGTCTGGTATTTATCATTGCATCTGTCTGGTATTTATCATTGCATCTGTCTGGTATTTATCATTGCATCTGTCTGGTATTCATCATTGCATCTGTCTGGTATTTATCATTGCATCTGTCTGGTATTTATCATTTCATCTGCCTGATATTCATTTTTCTGGTATTTAACATTACATCTGCCTGGTATTTATCCTTACATCTGTCTGGTATTCATCATTACATCTGTCTGATATTCATCATTGCATCTGTCTGGTATTTATCATTACATCTGTCTGGTATTTATCATTGCATCTGTCTGGTATTTATCATTGCATCTGTCTGGTATTTATCATTGCATCTGTCTGGTATTTATCATTGCATCTGTCTGGTATTTATCATTTCATCTGCCTGATATTCATTTTTCTGGTATTTAACATTACATCTGTCTGGTATTTATCATTGCATCTGCCTGGTATTTATCATTGCATTTGTCTGGTATTTATCATTGCATCATTGCATCTGTCTGGTATTTATCATTGCATCTGTCTGGTATTTATCATTACATCTGTCTGGTATTTATCATTGTATCTGTCTGGTATTCATCATTGCATCTGTCTGGTATTCATCATTACATCTGTCTGGTATTTATCATTACATCTGTCTGGTATTTATCATTGCATCATTGCATCTGTCTGGTATTTATCATTGCATCTGTCTGGTATTTATCATTACATCTGTCTGGTATTGATCATTGCATCTGTCTGGTATTCATCATTGCATCTGTCTGGTATTCATCATTACATCTGTCTGGTATTTATCATTGCATCTGTCTGGTATTCATCATTACATCTGTCTGGTATTTATCATTGCATCTTTGTGGTATTTATCATTGAATCATTGCATCTGTCTGGTATTTATCATTGCATCTGTCTGGTATTTATCATTGCATCTGTCTGGTATTTATCATTACATCTGTCTGGTATTTATCATTGCATCTGTCTGGTATTCATCATTACATCTGTCTGGTATTTATCATTACATCTGTCTGGTATTTATCATTGCATCATTGCATCTGTCTGGTATTTATCATTGCATCTGTCTGGTATTTATCATTGCATCTGTCTGGTATTCATCATTGCATCTGTCTGGTATTCATCATTACATCTGTCTGGTATTCATCATTGCATCTGTCTGGTATTCATCATTACATCTGTCTGGTATTTATAATGGTTTCTGCCTAATATTTATAAATGGTCAAACCTGGCATAAACACCTTAATTAAACCATGGAGAAGATTCTTTTTAAATTGTGAAACATATTTAATGCATAGTTTTCACATTTTCAGTTTGGTAGTAGTTGTGGTTGTGTACCTGGTGGGAGGCATTCTTTACAACAAATTCCTCTTAGGTGCCAGAGGGGTTGAAATGGTACCCAACCATGAATTCTGGAGCGACTTCCCCTCTTTGGTTAAGGTATGTTAATGCCAAATACCTTTTTTTTTATTTGAATAGTATTTTAGTAACATAACATTCAGGAACATATCCTAAAGACAACAAAATAAAAACATATTTACTTTATTTGTAGTACCATTTTACAACAAATAAGAATTATCCCTTCCAGAATAACTCTAAAAGAATTGGTCTGACTATTCCTTACTATAGTTATGGGAAAAAACAGTCCATTTTTTATACACTTATTAAAATTGATCACAGTACTATTTTCCTTTCTTTTCAGGATGGGGCCATGTTTACTTTCCGTGGGTGCAAATCTAAAATCACATCAAATTATGAAAGCATATGAATGTGAACATTAAGAGAAATTAAAATTTTTTAAATACAAATATGAATGGAAAAAGTTAATGAAAAAATATTTTAGACGACTTGAGACACTTATTCAAGATAAGAATATTGTGATTGTAACATGAATTGATAACCAATGCAAAATTGATCTTCTTGGTATGACTATCTGAGCTTGTGTGTATTATACCAAAAATTACTTGTATATAAAGATACCATATTTCTCTCTAAGATTGTACATGTTTAGACTGGGTTCCATCTAAATCCTACAAATAGTAATGATTTTGATACTCTCCGGGTTAATTTGTATAGATCCCATGTGTTAGATACCCTCCAGGCTAGTTTGTATAGATCCCATGTGTTAGATACCCTCCAGGCTAGTTTGTATAGATCCCATGTGATAGATATCCTCCAGGCTAGTTTGTATAGATCCCATGTGTTAGATACCCTCCAGGCTAGTTTGTATAGATCCCATGTGTTAGATACCCTCCAGGCTAGTTTGTATAGATCCCATGTGATAGATATCCTCCAGGCTAGTTGGTATAGATCCCATGTGTTAGATACCCTCCAGGCTAGTTGGTATAGATCCCATGTGATAGATACCCTCCAGGCTAGTTTGTATAGATCCCATCTGTTTGACTATATATAATAATATTTCTGCAAACAGGCCCAAACCTATACTTATCCCCCTTTTTACCTTGGGTAAATTTCAAGGAAACAAAATTCCCCAGATGTCACAAAGTATTGCCACCAGATGTGCCTAATGCATCACAAGGAGTGAATAATGTCACATCACATCACATCTTTTCATGTATAGAAATTAGGAGAACGTGGACAGTTTGGTTAGCTAAAATTAAAAATTTTATATTTATGGCTTACTAAGTGAAAAAAGAGGAAATAATTTCATTAATTTAGTGTTATGGTCTCTTCGCCAGGGACTTTGAAATACCCTATGTGTACCTTAAATACCCTATGTGTACCTTAAATACCCTATGTGTACCTTAAATACCCTATGTGTACCTTAAATACTCATTTTCATGTGAGTCACTAAATGTCGCATTTAAAATGCTTGTTGGTGATTTAATAATAAATATAAAACAAAGATATGATGTATGTATAAAAGGTTAATTATTTCCAGAATTAAGGTTCTAAATTGTTTTAAGTTCATGCTCTTTATAAGTATATATGATTTAGAATGACAGTTTTCTTTGTGAAAGTTTCTTGCCATTATATAATAGCATCCACAAATATACCTTAATTATCTCCCATTTCTGTACGTGTCATAAATATGCCTTCTAAGTGAAGTGCGTACTTATACTTTTTTATAATAATAATTATTAATATTTTGAAACTCAGAAAATAATGCTTATTAAATATTAATGTCTAGAATTGTAAGCAGTGAACAGTGCATATACATGCACTAAATCATAATATGTCCTCCACAGCCAAATATAAAAATATCAACTTGTTGAACTAGATTGCACGAAAAATAAATATTGAAAAAGATGTGTACACGTTTTTTCCTGGCATCTGATCCAAAAAAATGTTTGGGGGAAGAGCTGGAAACTTCACCAATGTGTGGTTTTAATACTGCAGCATATGGGACCTGTGCTGACTTTGTTCTGCAGATCTTACAGCATATAGACACTCTACCATCAGCATGAGTCCATTATATATGGCAACTATATGCTTACCTTACAGCACATAGACAATTTATCATCAGAATGAGTCCATTATATATGGCAACTATATGCTTACCTTACAGCACAGACACTCTATCATCAGAATGAGTCCATTATATATGGCAACTATATTCTTATCTTTCAAAAGGAGGTCTCAAACAGGTCATTCGATCTCAATTCATCAAAGACCAAAGACTTCTCTTTCTTTATTTAAAATCTAACACCTCTTTCCCTTTGAACCGTCTGATGTACATGTATGGCTGTTTGCCATACAATATCAATCACAGAAAAAAACCCTGAAAGTATGGATAACAGAGCACATTTCACAACCCCTGTAGTGTAGATTAAGAGGCAATAACTAGATGGGATATGAAAACCAAACATTGTGTTGTGTACTGAATACTGTGGCTATTTAAATGGATTTAAAAAGTGCCAACCAATCAATTGTTCTCAATTATCTCATCAGCAAGATGTTGGTTTAAACATATATTTATTTACCTTTAGCTAATAGTTAATGACCATGACATGAAATGTCGGCAAAATGTTCATCTATATATAGAGACACTGAATACAACATCAATAATATCACTGTAAATGCTTGGATATTTAATTTAATTTTTTATTTTAAAAATATATAAATACCCTGTACACCCCAGTTATGATATCTATGCAGAAAACATGGCAGCACCAATTAAAACATGCGCATATATTGAATTATCCCCTCTCTCTCATTACTATATATATATATATGTATATATATATATATATATATATATATATATATATATATATATATATATATATATATATATATATATATATATATATATTAGGGTGTTCCATTTTTGGCAAAAGTTATCAGATCTTATGGGCCATCTGGATTGGGGTTACATATGCCTTAGATATGATGCTGATTTTTTTTGGGCTTGATCGGACCGATTTGAATTTGTCCCGTATGAGGTTTTTTGCAAAAATAGGTAAAAATGGCTTTTTTCATTGTTTTTTCAGGATTATCGTTCCTCAATATTAATTCATTTGCAGATTTTCTGTTATTTATTCCATGAATATCATTTCAATGATAAGTATTGACCAGATGGTAAAACAGGTATCACATTTTATGGTTATATATAGGAAAATTGGGGTTTGCTTTGTAAAATATCACTCGCTTAATACATAGATACATGATACAATATATCATTGTCCAGTATTACAAGCTTTGGTTAATATGAATGGATTCCCAGCTTTTTTTGTTCTTTATATAGTAATATTGATGATAAAGAAGTGGGTATGTGTATTATTATGCAAATTAGAAAAGTACAAAAAGTAGGTCAAAGTTCATATCCTGTTGCTAGCAACACCGGGTCAAACATGGTGGGCAGAAGTGTCATCTGCACATCATACAAGAAAGTAATGTGATCAATTTTTCAACAAGAGGACATTTACAAAAAGATATTTGTAGTATATTTTTCAGTTATTTTGTGAAATATTTAACAAAAGAAACAGTAATTTGTAGCATAGTGCTCAATTGGATAGTGCTTGGAATTGTGCTGATATGCAATGCACGGTGCATGTGTATAGTGACTATTATGTCATTTATGACCAAACCCATGTATAAACAAGGTAATTATTATATCATTCTTGCACTTGCAGGTGTTTCATAAATTCCAATGATTCAAAATGGAGTAGATGATGTAGTGCATGTGCATAGCCAGAATGATATAAACTTTCAGTGCTTTATATAGAAACTCTAGCTTTGTTGGTGGTGGAGTAGGAACAGTTTAACAATTATGCCTGGGAATAAGAATAGTGGACGTAAAAGGAAAGCAGTGCCTGACGTTGACCTACCAGAAATTAGAGCTCCTACTACACGGTCATCCAAGGAGTCCAAGGTGGTTGATCCTTTGCCTTTACCAGGGCAAACAAGCCAGGGCACAAAACTTACTTATGCACCTTGTGAGCCAAGAAACTGAAGGAAAGAAAAGCACTACAAAAAGTCCCTGTGTCTCCTCCTTGGATTTTAAACATACCATTGGCTGCCCCCTTGATAGTTTCTCAAATAATCACCTTCCACAGAAGCGGCATATCTTGCAGAGATGGAGAGGGCTTCAGATTGTGAATGTGATCAAAGGTTACCACGCCTTTTCCAGAAATCCTGAACAGAGAATTCAAGAAGTTTATCAAGACCAGCTAAACAGTCTGTTTGACATCTCCCTAGGAGATGAAGCAGCTATAGAGGAAGCATTGCGGGAAGAGTGTAGTGATGACTGGATGGAGGACTTGATATTTTACAGAGGCCAGAAGCAGCATCCACAGCTCTACACCATGGGTGGTGTAGACCTCAAACTGGCTGCCAGAGAAAAATGTGCTGCATCAAGAAGAGATCAGGAGAAGAAGAGAGAAGTTATTAAATGTTGATCATTTGAGGTCTACATTATTGCTTTCTCTCTTGTAGGTTGTACATCCTCGTCGCGATGGTGCTCCATTTCAGACTGGCTTTAGGATGAGAAGACCAGGTGCTGTAAGTACAATCAGATTCATGCAGCAAGGTCTGTACCTCCTGAAGATTGCCATGCTTCGTGGACGAGCAAGAGACAGATTTCACCTTACTCCGAGGTAAGAGCAGTGTGTCCTAGCTATGGCTGAATATATCTGCCTGTTTTTGTACAGCACTACCTACAGGCTCGTCTGCTCCAAGATTAGACCTAGAGTTGTGGACAAAGCTGAAGAGGTATGAAACAGTTCATGGAGCTGGAACAAAACAATGCACACTCACTGTAGCTGCTCTCCAAAGTGTGAAATGCCACCTCTGGTATCTTACACAGGAATGTGTCATTTTCTGCCTCTTTGATGAAGATCTGCCAGAGGTGGAACGGCAACAGGTAGCTGATCAACTGCTATAGAATCCACAGCCTGCCAACTTTCATACAGGAAAGCCATTTTTTCCAAACCAAAATCTGCTGAATGGTGGTAATCTGGCTGACTTTGTTGGACCACGCTCATGGTTGTTGTTTAATCTAACTAGACTAAACAGCCAATGGCTTCAGAGCCCAGTGGCAGACTGGCATCTTGACCAGGATTATGTCACTATGTATGACATGGTCAAGAAGCTAGAAGTTGTAAATGATGGAGCAGAGAGGGCCATCAAGGATGTGACAGAATATGCCGATATCACACATGATGGGAATCTGCAGGATGACTACATTGTTATTGCCAACCGTCATGGAGAAATATTCCATAGTCTCAAACGTGATGCACTGAGGAACTTGAGAATATGAATGATAACCCTGAGAATTCTTGAGAATATGAAGTCAAGAATAATTCTAGTACCATGGAAATAACTTGATGTTAATTACCTTGTATTATGCATTTAAGAGTCATGTAAAATTTGCTCCAGACTGTGTTTACCAGGTTGTTGTCTCATTTGTTGCATTGACATCATTTGATAATATCATTGATATGTATGATGAATATATGATTAAAGTTGTCTATATTTAGCAAATTCTGCCTCTATCTGTGTTTAAAGTCATTTGTTTTTTACATTATTATTCACTTTCAACCAGAGAATCTGATATATCACTTACAAACGGGTCAACACCTTAAACTGAGTTGATACTTGTAAGTGACATACAACATAATCTACAATTGAGATAATGTTCATGAAGAGAATTGTCAAAAAGTAACGAAAAAGGCCGAAAAATGCAATTTTTGCCTATTTTGCAAAAAACGTCATACGGGACAAATTCAAATCGGTCCGATCAAGCCCAAAAAAAATCAACATCATATCTAAGGCATATGTAACCCCAATCCAGATGGCCCATAAGATCTGATAACTTTTGCCAAAAATGGAACACCCTAATATATATATATACACACATGTATATATATATATTTCATAAATTTCAACTACTGTTATCATAATATTGTATATAAATTTAACTGAGGTAAACCATTTTAAAATCTGTTTTTTTTTTGGTTATTGTAATTGTAAGAAAGAAAATTACAATATATTAAGTTAACACACTCATAAATACACATACCGGTACATATAAAATATATAAGAACACCATTCTGAACCAGTAAATGAGTTTAATATCTTTATAAAACATCTGATAGAAAGAACACATTTCAGATGGAGCCTTATACCAAAAAACCCTGCAATAAATTAACAAAATATACCAGAAAAAGATGTAAGATCTGTCTAAATGACTCTAATATAAAAAGGTTAACAATAAATATGTGGAAAACTTCAGTAGCTTCCAGAAAGGGATAATACTGTAAACATTTCTACCTCATTGATATTATAAATCAGTATTCAGATTATAATGAGATGTAAGATTTATTCTGAGGTCCAGTGTTTATATCATAATTAGATGTAAGATTTATTCTGAGGTCCAGTGTTTATATCATAATGAGATGTAAGATTTATTCTGTGGTCCAGTGTTTATATCATAATGAGATGTAAGATTTATTCTGAGGTCCAGTGTTTATATTATAATGAGATGTAAGATTTATTCTGAGGTCCAGTGTTTATATCATAATGAGATGTAAGATTTATTCTGAGGTCCAGTGTTTATATTATAATGAGATATAAGATTTATTCTGAGGTCCAGTGTTTATATCATAATGAGATGTAAGATTTATTCTGAGGTCCAGTGTTTATATCATAATGAGATGTAAGATTTATTCTGTGGTCCAGTGTTTATATTATAATGAGATGTAAGATTTATTCTGAAGTCCAGTGTTTATATCATAATGAGATATAAGATTTATTCTGAGGTCCAGTGTTTATATCATAATGAGATGTAAGATTTATTCTGAGGTCCAGTGTTTATATCATAATGAGATGTAAGATTTATTCTGAGGTCCAGTGTTTATATTATAATGAGATGTAAGATTTATTCTGAGGTCCAGTGTTTATATCATAATGAGATATAAGATTTATTCTGTGGTCCAGTGTTTATATCATAATGAGATGTAAGATTTATTCTGAGGTCCAGTGTTTATATCATAATGAGATGTAAGATTTGTTCTGTGGTCCAGTGTTTATATTATAATGAGATGTAAGATTTATTCTGAGGTCCAGTGTTTATATCATAATGAGATGTAAGATTTGTTCTGTGGTCCAGTGTTTATATCATAATGAGATGTAAGATTTATTCTGTGGTCCAGTGTTTATATCATAATGAGATGTAAGATTTATTCTGTGGTCCAGTGTTTATATCATAATGAGATGTAAGATTTATTCTGTGGTCCAGTGTTTATATCATAATGAGATGTAAGATTTATTCTGTGGTCCAGTGTTTATATCATAATGAGATGTAAGATTTATTCTGAGGTCCAGTGTTTATATTATAATGAGATGTAAGATTTATTCTGAGGTCCAGTGTTTATATCATAATGAGATGTAAGATTTATTCTGAGGTCCAGTGTTTATATTATAATGAGATATAAGATTTATTCTGAGGTCCAGTGTTTATATCATAATGAGATATAAGATTTATTCTGAGGTCCAGTGTTTATATCATAATGAGATGTAAGATTTATTCTGAGGTCCAGTGTTTATATCATAATGAGATGTAAGATTTATTCTGTGGTCCAGTGTTTATATCATAATGAGATGTAAGATTTATTCTGTGGTCCAGTGTTTATATCATAATGAGATGTAAGATTTATTCTGTGGTCCAGTGTTTATATCATAATGAGATGTAAGATTTATTCTGTGGTCCAGTGTTTATATCATAATGAGATGTAAGATTTATTCTGTGGTCCAGTGTTTATATCATAATGAGATGTAAGATTTATTCTGAGGTCCAGTGTTTATATTATAATGAGATGTAAGATTTATTCTGAGGTCCAGTGTTTATATCATAATGAGATGTAAGATTTATTCTGAGGTCCAGTGTTTATATTATAATGAGATATAAGATTTATTCTGAGGTCCAGTGTTTATATCATAATGAGATGTAAGATTTATTCTGAGGTCCAGTGTTTATATCATAATGAGATGTAAGATTTATTCTGTGGTCCAGTGTTTATATTATAATGAGATGTAAGATTTATTCTGAAGTCCAGTGTTTATATCATAATGAGATATAAGATTTATTCTGAGGTCCAGTGTTTATATCATAATGAGATGTAAGATTTATTCTGAGGTCCAGTGTTTATATCATAATGAGATGTAAGATTTATTCTGAGGTCCAGTGTTTATATTATAATGAGATGTAAGATTTATTCTGAGGTCCAGTGTTTATATCATAATGAGATATAAGATTTATTCTGAGGTCCAGTGTTTATATCATAATGAGATATAAGATTTATTCTGAGGTCCAGTGTTTATATCATAATGAGATGTAAGATTTATTCTGAGGTCCAGTGTTTATATTATAATGAGATATAAGATTTATTCTGAGGTCCAGTGTTTATATCATAATGAGATGTAAGATTTATTCTGAGGTCCAGTGTTTATATCATAATGAGATATAAGATTTATTCTGAGGTCCAGTGTTTATATCATAATGAGATATAAGATTTATTCTGAGGTCCAGTGTTTATATCATAATGAGATGTAAGATTTATTCTGAGGTCCAGTGTTTATATCATAATGAGATGTAAGATTTATTCTGAGGTCCAGTGTTTATATTATAATGAGATGTAAGATTTATTCTGTGGTCCAGTGTTTATATCATAATGAGATGTAAGATTTATTCTGAGGCCCAGTGTTTATATCATAATGAGATGTAAGATTTATTCTGTGGTCCAGTGTTTATATCATAATGAGATATAAGATTTATTCTGAGGTCCAGTGTTTATATCATAATGAGATGTAAGATTTATTCTGAGGTCCAGTGTTTATATTATAATGAGATGTAAGATTTATTCTGAGGTCCAGTGTTTATATTATAATGAGATGTAAGATTTATTCTGAGGTCCAGTGTTTATATCATAATGAGATGTAAGATTTATTCTGTGGTCCAGTGTTTATATCATAATGAGATGTAAGATTTATTCTGAGGTCCAGTGTTTATATCATAATGAGATGTAAGATTTATTCTGAGGTCCAGTGTTTATATCATAATGAGATGTAAGATTTATTCTGAGGTCCAGTGTTTATATCATAATGAGATGTAAGATTTATTCTGAAGTCCAGTGTTTATATCATAATGAGATGTAAGATTTATTCCGAGGTCCAGTGTTTATATTATAATGAGGTGCAAGATTTATTCTGAGGTCCAGTGTTTATATTATAATGAGATGCAAGATTTATTCTGTGGTCCAGTGTTTATATTATAATGAGATGCAAGATTTATTCTGTGGTCCAGTGTTTATATTATAATGAGATGTACGATTTATTCTGAGGTCCAGTGTTTATATTATAATGAGATGTAAGATTTATTCTGAGGTCCAGTGTTTATATTATAATGAGATGTACGATTTATTCTGAAGTCCAGTGTTTATATCATAATGAGATGTAAGATTTATTCCGAGGTCCAGTGTTTATATTATAATGAGGTGCAAGATTTATTCTGAGGTCCAGTGTTTATATTATAATGAGATGTAAGATTTATTCTGAGGTCCAGTGTTTATATCATAATGAGATGTAAGATTTATTCTGAAGTCCAGTGTTTATATCATAATGAGATGTAAGATTTATTCCGAGGTCCAGTGTTTATATTATAATGAGGTGCAAGATTTATTCTGAGGTCCAGTGTTTATATCATAATGAGATGTAAGATTTATTCTGAGGTCCAGTGTTTATATTATAATGAGATGCAAGATTTATTCTGTGGTCCAGTGTTTATATTATAATGAGATGTACGATTTATTCTGAGGTCCAGTGTTTATATTATAATGAGATGTAAGATTTATTCTGAGGTCCAGTGTTTATATCATAATGAGATGTAAGATTTATTCTGAGGTCCAGTGTTTATATCATAATGAGATGTAAGATTTATTCTGAGGTCCAGTGTTTATATCATAATGAGATGTAAGATTTATTCTGAGGTCCAGTGTTTATATCATAATGAGATGTAAAATTTATTCAGTGGTCCAGTGTTTATATTATAATGAGATGTAAGATTTGTTCTGAGGTCCAGGGCTGTCATCAAATCTGAACTAAAACATTTACGCAACATGTATCACCTATCAGATCCTATTGAAAATGACCATCTAAAAAACTCTGTCAAAACAAAAAACTCAGGAAGTCTTGAATTACATTTGGACAACATCAGACAAAATAATTTACACAGTTTACAAGTTCTTGTGAGATCACATTTGAGACAGAAAATATCCCAACATTTATCAACAGGGTTCCATTCAGATCACAATGAAGACAGCATAGAATGCATTGCCACACAGAAATAAAACCTCTTTCAAAATCATCAGCTGTAAAAAGCACCAAGAGCAGACAAGGCTGGTATATAGTGCTATACAAATATTATAATACTATTAAAAATTTATTCTTAATACATTTACCAAATTCTGTGTCACAATGTGATCATATTGTGACAATACACTACATGTATTTTCATCTGAAAATGTAGGGCCGTTACCAGAAAAATACCAATATATGATCTGATATACACAATAACATCTTCAAAAAGTGAAGATATTTCGATGACTTTGTTATCAGATTAATAAATGTAATTCTCATTGCTTGAGTATATATATATAATATAGTTTCCACATTTGTATTTGGATGTACATGTATTTATACAAATTCGATTAGGGTATGTCATCTTGCAACATCTAAAACAACACAAAAAAGGGCACAAAAAGCTCTCTAAATTCCAATCATTAACAAAACAAGATGATAACCCACTATCACACGATATATTATATTATCAAACCATAAATAGAAACAACAGATTCTTTGTCCGGAATAAATAGTAGACCACTGTAAAGGCCATTGTGTGTGACCTGTTATATGCTGACCACTTATTTCTCATTTTGGTCATTTAAGGAAGGTTTGTAGGGCAGAGAGTACATTCCACTGTACGTGGTGAGCTATCATATAAGGTGTCAGCACGACCTCCTCAAACAGCGGAGACATTCCATCCGTCCATACTACATTGTAGCTCTCACTGGATCCAAACCATCTGGAAAAAAAGAAAACTGGGTACAGAACGCTGTTCCATTAAGTTAAAAGAAGAGTTAAGGGCAGTCAAGGTGGGAGACTTGTTCATATTGCAGTGTCTGTGAATGTTATGTGACAGATATACAAGGTCAAGGCATCCTGCATTATAAAATATAGATTTAATCAAATTGAAAAAAAAATATCTCTTTAAGCGGTTTTACTTCAAGACAAGACATGGTGATTTCTAAGACCCAGCAATTAATCATGTATCTTAATGCCTGACTTGAAGAGAGTTATTTCTTTGTGTGATGAGGACTCAGAGAGTGCTCATTTTTACAACCCAAATTCAAGTTCATACTGATGCTGATTCTGATAGAGGATTTAATCTCTGGAAGGTGGGGGCAATGGCCCATCAATGCTCTGATACATAAACATACTAAGATAACATTATTAACCCCTAAGGGACTAGGCCATCTAAATTTTGTTGATTGGCTGGACTAACCAATTTTTTTCTGGACTAGTGTATTTACACACTTAATTGATAAAATATATAACCATGGTTATTCATTATGCTCAATGAAGTGCTGGGGTCAAAAGTTCATGATCCAGTCAGTCTGACATCATTATCATAATTACATTGTAACAAAGTTGCAGCCCAAGGGAATGTTACAAAATGATGTCATTGAGCCAGAACAATGGGGATGTTGCCGTCCTTCCCGTCCGTAACCGGTGGTGGACGGTTACGGACGTTAGGGGTTAAGGAGAAACTCTGTTAGGGGTTAAGGAGAAACTCTTACCTTTTATGGTGGGTGACATCAATGAACATGACGCATCCTGGCAGGTGCATGAAGGGATACCTGGCCTTAATGTACTGAGAGCTGTGGATGGCTCTCTGCATCTCCATCTGCAGCAGAAACATTACATCCTCACCTCAAATATCACCAAAATTTACCCTCAAGGAGCTTGTCATTCTACACTACATGTATATGCAGTAGTCTGGGTAATTTCATCATGGGTCTCTTCTTTGTAATTAATCACGGAGATATTTAACTGAAAAATGTGACAAATGGTTTTTATAACAAATGGTATATGGAAAATCGATATCATAATTTTCTTTTGATCATCATCCCAAAATGATTAATAGAATATACATGTAGCAGGCCACAGGCCTCTGGGATTTACACTCAATATCATATCATGCACATAACTAAGCTGATTGTCAGAACACATCATATTATTTCCTCATGCCAAATATGAAGGGGCTAATAGTAAGTGACAGAGGTCAACGTTAGATTTTTTTTAATGGTCTTTCATGTGTGACATGTTCAATCAAGTGTGACATTGTTGATTTCCCAGTCAGAACAAATCATGGTGTATGTTCATACCAAATGTGAAGGGCCAAACTGTTAGAGTAAAGAAAGGTTCACATTAGAGTTTTGTCCACTTCAACACCGGCCAAACACTCAGTCAACTGAGTCATTGATGATAAAACATTGATTAGAACCCCAAAAAATCTACAATTTTTCTTGAAGCATTGTGTCTTTTTACATCATAAAATACACACCACATATATCTATATATAAGTTATGCATAACCAAATAATAATTATTGCATAAAGCAAATATCTCAAGATACAGAACTGAGCCAGTTGATGTCCTCATCTGTGAGGTGCTCAGACACCAATTCTGCTGCATATTCTTTAGTTTCTGTGAAGCTTCAAGGCTGGGGTGTAAAAATTACAAAGTATTGTTGAGTGTTCATGAATTATCTTACCTGGCTGATACATCACACAAAAGAAAAGAAAAGCTATTTTTCAATAATTTACATTTCGTGCGAACATGATCTGGACATTGAAGTCTCTCTTGGCAACTGCAGCTGAATGTACTTCAGGTCATAGGTCAAATCTACAAAGGTTCTACATCGCACATCTGCAACTCCCCCTCCCCCTCCCCCAATGATGTGCTTGTCATCCATGATGGCTGAGTTACCATGGTTACAGCTTGGATGGCCGGACAGACAGACATATGCGTCCAGCTCAGACAATAACCCTTCTGGCTGAAGTTAGCTGATGAGTAAAAAAATATAAAAAATATTACCTGGAATTTTTCCACGTGTTTATGGATGACTCTGTCTTCTCCCCAGGACTGTCCCTTGTGAGGCTGGTACCCTGGAGTCGCTCCCCGGACTATCTGACGCATGTACTTCTCCAGCCAACTGCCGACCACTCTGTGCTGTAAAGACATCATCACAATCTCAGGAAGGTGTGAATAACAATGTGACCAAATGCCTACCACTCTGTGCTATAAACACATCATAACATTCTCAGGCAGGTGTGAATAACAATGTGACCAAATGCCACCAATAAAGGCCACTACGAGACCATATTGTGCCAAGCATGACCAAATAGTGCCACGCAATAGCTATGCGTCACGTTTATGTGTGACGTTTATGTGTGACCTTATTTGGTGACGTTTATGTGTGACCTTATTTGGTGACGTTTATGTGTGACCTTATTTGGTGACGTTTATGTGTGACCTTATTTGGTGACGTTTATGTGTGACCTTATTTGGTGACGTTTATGTGTGACCTTATTTGGTGACGTTTATGTGTGACCTTATTTGGTCACGTTTATGTGTGACCTTATTTGGTCACGTTTATGTGTGACCTTAGTTGGTCACGTTTATGTGTGACCTTAGTTGGTCACGTTTATGTGTGACCTTATTTGGTCACGTTTATGTGTGACCTTATTTGGTCACGTTTATGTGTGACCTTATTTGGTCACGTTTATGTGTGACCTTATTTGGTCACGTTTATGTGTGACCTTATTTGGTCACGTTTATGTGTGACCTTATTTGGTCAAGTTTATGCATGACCACATAGATGTATGGCTCCCACCGATAACAGTGAGCATTCACCCGAATAAACATCTACTGTTGCCATGAATCTGACACAGAAGCAAAGCTCTGCCTTGAAAACAGATTATTCCCCAAACACCAAGTTCAGGTAAAATTTGAATAAATTATTTCATCAAATTCATCCTTTAATCTAGCAAGGGCTATATAAATAGCAGACTTCAACTTCAACATGTCAGAGACTAAAATGACCAGAAATAAAGCTCAGACCAGAGATATCTTCCTCAGTATACTAAATATTACCCTGAAATGAATAATCTCTTCCAAATATTAAACTGAATATTAAATCACTTCATTGTAAAATTTAGCTTCAAAGATTTATTAACAAACTCTACTGACCTTTGGTATATCACAATCTCTGATGATCTGGAAGATTCTAATTTTGAGATCATAGATGGAAGGAATGCTGATGCGAGCACAAATGTCATCGCCGAGCACCACAGAACACACAAACTTCTGTACATATCGCGACGCAGACACGCTGAAAACAACCAGAACATACAAACATGTAAGGGTAAACAAAATCATGTCACACTACCTTAAATTTCTTTACCAAAAAAAATTTTATTTGGTTTTCTGTGTGTGATATCTCAGTGAATCAACAAACCTCATAAGTCCCCCTGGTGGAGAGTAAGCAAAGCATTTGAGATTCTTGTATTTGGGAAGTTGTCTCATGAGCAGTGCCAGGACGGCTGCCACTCCAGCCCCCAGGCTGTGTCCAGTTATCACCAGTCCATACCTCTACAATATAATACACTCAGTACAAACGGCTACCACTCCAGCCCCCAGGCTGTGTCCAGTTATCACCAGTCCATACCTCTACAATATTATACACCCAGTCAGCATTCCTCGACAAGGCTTTTTGTTAGGAAGGGCTGTCTAAAGTGATTGGCTGTTTTGTTCGTTCCCTCTATTCGACCGTTCCCTCTATTCGACCGTTCCTCCCATTCGACTGTTCCCTCTATTCGACCGTTCCTCCCATTCGACCGTTCCCTCTATTCGACCGTTCCTCCCATTTGACCGTTCCATCTATTCGACTGTTCCCCCTATTCGACCGTTCCCTCTATTCGAACGTTCCTCCCATTTGACCGTTCCCCCATTCGACCGTTCCCCCTATTCGTCCGCTCCCCCTATTCGACTTTTCCCCCCTATTCGACTTTTCCCTCCTATTCGACCATTCTCTGTATTCGACCGTTCCTCCTAAAACACCAGCCATCCTCCGCAAGAGCCTGCGGGCCACTTAGAGGTGATATACCACGGAAGTATTCAAACCAACTGCCACAGTATATATATAATATGGCATATCAGATAGCTTAAGAAAATGTTACCAATATAAATATTTTCTTTAAAATTCAAGCTAGATTATCAAAAATTAAACTTTAAACAAGGAAGAATATATGAGTTTAAATCCAATTTACCTGTGCCTTTGTGTTGCCTACTTGATCACTGAGTTGTTGCCACGCCCTGTCCAGCAGGGGTTGTGTCCTGTCACCCACGTCTTCCCAGGTACAGAGCCCCGCCCTCGTTGCCTCCATACCCACCAGCTGGCCTACGTGATACTGGGCCGCGAGCAGGATGCCGTGATGCGTCACCATGTCTGCATGGCCTGGTACCCCGACCGGGTCACTGGCGTACGCCGTCAAGTCCGTCAGGATGTCCTGAATCAGAGAAAGTCTCGCTGCAGATGATGCTTCACATCATGCATGCTAATCTGTTGTGTTTGCTTCAGCATGCCATTATTGATTGTCCATGTTAAAAAAACTCATTACGATGTCTCTTGATGCCAAATTTCAAGAGCTTAACCCAAATATTAATAAAGTGCAGTGTATGTTGAAGTTTTTCTTGAGTTCTAATTCTGGTGTGAAATGCAGTGATGAAAGTCAGCATTCAGGAAAAAACCTGCAACCCTTAAAAATTAACCTTAAGATACCCCTACCCCCTTTCAGAAATGTCATTTTTGGATTCAGTGTTCAGACCATTTTGAATTTCATATTTGAAGAAAAAAAAACCTGAATTCAGGTTATTTCCTGAACATCATTTGTCCCTATTCATTCCAGAGAAAGGATATAGTTTAGCAATGTTTAAGATTATCACCAAAAAGAAACTTACCTCTAAAGAAAATGAGCCTCTTATGGTGACCACTATGGCCTGATGAGTGTGGTCAATGGCAATGAAAAATGGCACCTGAAATAACTGAAAACAACAGCACTGTGTCAACTTTCACAGACAAAACTCAGTTGCAATGAAATTTTATGAGTTTAAAAGAGTGCCAGGTTCGTACCTTATTGTGACAGGTTTGTACCTTATTGTGACAGGTTTGTACCTTATTGTGACCTGTTTGTACCTTATTGTGACCTGTTTGTACCTTATTGTAACAGGTTTGTACCTTATTGTAACAGGTTTGTACCTTATTGTGACAGGTTCGTACCTTATTGTGACAGGTTTGCACCTTATTGTGACAGGTTTGTACCTTATTGTGATAGGTTCATACCTTATTGTGACAGGTTTGTACCTTATTGTGATAGGTTCGTACCTTATTGTGACAGGTTTGTACCTTATTGTGATAGGTTCGTACCTTATTGTGACAGGTTTGTACCTTATTGTGACAGGTTCGTACCTTATTGTGACAGGTTCGTACCTTATTGTGATAGGTTCGTACCTTATTGTGACAGGTTTGTACCTTATTGTGACAGGTTCATACCTTATTGTGACAGGTTCATACCTTATTGTGACAGGTTTGTACCTTATTGTGACAGGTTCGTACCTTATTGTGACAGGTTTGTACCTTATTGTGACAGGTTTGTACCTTATTGTGACAGGTTCGTACCTTATTGTGACAGATTCGTACCTTATTGTGACAGGTTCGTACCTTATTGTGACAGGTTCGTACCTTATTGTGACAGGTTCGTACCTTATTGTGACAGGTTCGTACCTTATTGTGACAGGTTCGTACCTTATTGTGACAGGTTCGTACCTTATTGTGACAGGTTCGTACCTTATTGTGACAGGTTTGTACCTTATTGTGTCAGGTTCGTACCTTATTGTGACAGGTTCGTACCTTATTGTGTAAGGTTCATACCTTATTGTGACAGGTTCATACCTTATTGTGACAGGTTCATACCTTATTATGATAGGTGATGTAGACGATGTCCTCGTCACAGAGTCCGGTAGTCATCTTTATCACAGCAGTATTGGCTAAGAAACGGTTATCTTCTATTATGTTTTCCGGCAAAGGTCTCGGAAAAAACCTTCAAAATTAAAGTTATTACATTACTGATATATTACCTCATATATTGGAATTTACAATAATTAGTGACAGTTTTAACAGAGATATTTAAACACAGTGTCTCTGGTTTAAACAAGGAGGTGCTGTTGCTTTTGTAACATTACAACACACTGGGTAATAAAATTGCAATGGCTTGTAGGCCTGCTCGCAAGATCGCCGATTCAACCATTGCATGTTCAACTGTGGCAAAAGGTTTCTCCAGTCCTCCAATTCAACAGTGCAGGACAGAAATTTAAGAAGAGGTCAGCCCCTGACAATCTAGGCTGCTCAAAACTCAGGAAATTTGTTTTGATCTTAAAGGCCCTTTTAAATTACCCTCTGGACCCTTTGTCACCACTGGTGTAGTCCTTCGGATACAGTCAGACATGCATGGTCAAAATGGGGCACAGTCAAACTTCGGACCAGCAGAACGGGACTGGTTAAAGCAGCCGATCACCTGGCAATGATGCTGAGTGAAGTTAAGTTTTAAAACAACATACCTACTCCGGCAAAGAACCCTGAGGAGACCAAGTGCGGCAAAGAGAGATTTCATGCAGAAGTAAGGCCAGCCATAGCATCCAGCAGCGTAGCGTAGAAAATGGTGAGCCATTGATTCGTTCATCCAAGGTTCAGGTCTCACCTACACAAAAACCACAGCTTAAGTATTTGACACCAGGGGGCACTAAACCAGAGGTTAAGTATTTGACACCAGGGGTACTAAACACATGAAAATCATGCCTGCTGCTAAAATGGATTGATCTGTGGACTAGTGTAGAGAGACGTTCACCTTGTGGAGTTGCTTGTCGGAGTTTATTTCCTGTCGGATGTAGGTCAGCCTTGTTTCCTGTTCGTCGGCCAGTTTGATCAAGGCCACGAGGACGTCACTAGCCACGATGTCCACCTCCTCCTGCCATCGACAGAACAATTCAATCTTCACTGATCAGTATCTCATTTTCAAAAAAATCATATAAATTATATTTGTCTCACATCCTTGTCCAAATCATCAATTATCCAATCAATCCTATCATCATTATAGAGAGCGTACCTCCAACAATATGCTCTGGTTTGAGATTTGTGTAAAAGTACATTAATGACATTCAAAATGGTCATTCAAACCTCCTCTCTGTACTTTTATTTGTCTTATTTTGCAATGACACAAAAATATAATTGACATTTGTTGGGTAGATATTTATTTTCACATTTATTTGATTCTGAAAGATTATAGCATGACAATAAATACTCTTGGGTGCAGGTCGCAGTGGCCTCTAGTGTTGAGCAATACGCCTCTATTCCGGACTGAAGTTAGGATGCTGAAGCCTGTGCCTTACCTTCCTGAATCTGGCCAGATGCTTTGATAGCACAACCATCGCCGGGTTATCTTCTAATTTAAGGAACTTCAGAACACTGTGGAATCTAATAAAAAGTAAACAAACATTAACAAATTTTAAGACACTGATAACAGTAATCAAGTCACTCAATGGTGATCAAATTGAATCCATTTTTCTCTATTTCCATTTGGACTGTGCAATGGGTTAGATCATAAATATTCTTCTTTTTAGCTCTGCTGAGACTTTAGCTCGCAGAGCTTTAGGAGGGGGGAAAATGTCTGTCCGTCTGTCTGTCCGTCCGTCTGTCAACATTTCTTTAAAAATCTTCTTCTCCAAAACTACCAGTACTACATCTTTCATTTTTTATATAGAGGTAGATATATAGGTGAAGATTCAGATTCCTTCAAATCTTAGTGATGTCACCATTGACCTTAGTGCAGTGACCTTGAGGTCACAAATTTTATACTGAGCATATCTCAGCAACCACTTATTACAGGATATTAAAACTTGGTATGCAGAAATGTCTTATGTAAAAGCTGTGCCTTGTCATACAATTTTAGTCATGTGACCTTTGACCTTGACACATTGACCTTGATTTCATATTTGTGAACATGTCACATCACAACCATCAGAAGTGAATAAAAAAACACTTCATATCTGTTATATACTAACACTATGTTTAAAAATCTTCTCCTCCAAAACTACCAGTAATATTTGTTTCATATTTAATGCAGAGGTAGATAGAGAGTTGAAGATTCAGATTCCTTCAAATCTTAGTGATGTCACAATTGATCTTAATGCAGTGACCTTGATGTCACAAATTTTGTGAGGAGTATATCTCAGCAACTACTTATAAGAAGAAATTAAAACTTGGTATACAGAAATGTCTTAGGTCATAGCCGTGCCTCATCATACTTTCTTAGTCATGTGACCTTTGACCTTGACACATTGACCTTGAATTCAAAATTTGTGAACATGCCACATCATAACCATTAGAAGTGAATTAAATGCACTTCATATCTTTTATATACCAACAATATATTATACAGAGCTAGATAGAGAGTAGAAGATTTAGATTCCTTCAATTCTCAGTGATGTCACCATTGACCTTAGTGCAGTGACCTTTATGTCACAAATTTTGTAAGGAGCATATCTCAGCAACCACTTACAAGAAGAACTTAAATCTTGGTATACAGAAATGTCTTAGGTCATAGCCGTGCCTCGTCATACTTTCTTAGTCATGTGACCTTTGACCTTGACACATTGACCTTCAATTCAAAATTTGAATACATGCAAAATCTCACAATCATCAAAAGTGAATAAACATATATCAGTGGCCTTTGAGCTATGCATATCATTGCTTTTTTGTAATGTTTTTTAACATTTCTTCCTAAATGATCATTTAAATCCTTTTCAAGAGCAGAATTGAGCAGATAGTGATTTTGACCAATCAAAATGCATGTTACATATCAAATTTTGCCCCAACTTGTTATCTTGATTCTTATTGGCTATGTTATTCAAAATGGCAGCCTCCTTGACAACTTACTGATAGCTATCAGATTTTTGAAAAAAAGCACAAATTTTGTGCATGAAATATTGCATTGGTAACATGATAGTGATTTACAAAATATTAATGAATATCTCATCAAAACTGAATTGGGATCTTGTATGGAAAATCATAACCTGATTGCTTATTGCACTTTATCTCAGTTCATGTGTTTTCATTCAAGTCAGCAGAGCTATCAACCCATAGGGGTTATGTTTAATAAAATCAAACAAAAATCTGTTGTCAGGACTATAGTAAGGGTATAATAAATAAAAATACAGATCAAATGTCCAACAGTTAACAGTGATGTGGGTCCCCAGCCTTGGTATGTATAACACAGTGAACAAACAAGGCTACCCTGGTATGTTGATGATAGCCAACTTACATCATAAGTAAAAGGTTATGGTAAAACTCATTAAAAAAGAGTGAAAATATGTTGATAATCAGAATATTTTTGGGGAAATCCTATGTCAGAATGCAGCCAAAAATTTAAAAAAAATATATCTGTAAATTTGTTAGCAATCCAGACATTGTTGGGAAAGTTACATCTCTAAAATTGGGTGGCAATCCAGGTATTTTGGGCAAGTTAGAGCACCAACAAAACATTTTTATCTTGACCTATTTTGATAAGGTCATTAATATCAAATGAGCGCCATGAGCAGACCTAGTCTGATATGGCGTTATACAAATGATTATTATTAAATGATGTTCTATAACTATTTGGTCAGATTTAGTCAAAACTAATTTCAGCACTATCTTAGCTTTTCAGATTGATCTAAACAGTAGTTTTAAGAAAGAACATTTTTGAAGCACGGACAGAATGTCAGAAAATATCCCCCTCTCACTGCTTTAGTTATGCTAACAGCACAGCTAAAAATGCAGGCAGATATATCAACATGGACAAATTATTCCTCCCCAACACGACATACAAATATTTGCAAGGTACGGACAGCACTGAATCTATCACTATACTGCCTGAAATAATACATAGTTATAGATGTAACATTGATACCTCAGGCGAGTATTTCTAGTTGTTTGTGACGATATAGACTCTGAACGTTCCAGATTCCTGAAGCGGCCGTGGAAGCTTCCTCCATCGGAGATATCAGAATCTGGCGTGGAAGGGTCTGAGGGCGGATTATAATCCTGGTCATTGCGTGAGAGTTGATCCGGTATCAACAGGAAGAGGAATCCGACCACGGAGCAGATACAAAGGAACCACGTCAGCTTCACCAGGCGAAACATCACAGCCAGAATCTGAGGCTCACAACCTGCGCTGCCACTGCTCAGCTTACTAGGAACAAAATGGGAGTATATAAATATCATGAATGAATGAATGAATGAAATCTATGCAATATTAAATTGGCCAGATTATTAAAATAAAGGCAAAATAGGCATTTGTGATGCATTTTTGTATTCTCAATATTAAAGATGTGTTAAATAATATGTTGCAGACAATCACTTTAACACATTTTTGTATCTTCAAATATATTTATTTTACAAAATTTATATATTGAATTATTTGCAAAAAAAGTGAATACTTATGAGTGATACCTACATTGTTGCCCTTGCAACAAAGACGAGGCATGCCACTTCTAGAACTGCCCGACACAATATAAGTCTGGGAATATTCCTCCTGGGCCAGGGGTTAATCACAGATCCTCTGAGGCTGGCTTTGACAGTTGATCCAGCCACCAAAATCTTCAAGATAGCCAGTATAATGCCTGCCTGGAAATGGCCATCTACAGTGCTGCCCTCTGTGCACAGGTCTGCTGGTCTGGAGTTGTGGAGCACAGATAAAACCACCAGCAACCTGAAAATATCACCAGCAACCTGAAAATATCACCTCTCCAAATGCTGACTGGGTCTGACATTAACATAATGGAATATGAGGTCAATCAAATCAACTTTACCATTGAATGATTTCAAAAACAGAGTTAACTTACCACACTATTGTCACTAGGAGTTCAATGCTTGATGGTAGGGAAAGATCATCACTCCCTATGCGTAATGGAACACTCATCAACTTTAATCTCGGCATTGTCTCACTTGGTTTTCTGAAATAATTTGACAAGACAGATATCTATCACAAGGATACGATAATGGATGACATATCTGATATATTGTTTGAACTTTGTATGCTAATATTCCTAGCTGTGACATTAACAGCTGTTCACGGTTTAGATTATGTTTACACTTCTGGGTTCTCACTAATGGGTTACCATGTGCATGACGCACTCCAGCTACTTAACCGGGATCTACTATTGTGCAGTACTCTGATATGCTCATGTTAATTATGAAAACCCAATACAACAATCAATACATATGTTATGAAGTTGTCGATCCTCAGCAGCTATTGGTCAGTAATAAATTACACTATTTTCAATTATGTCAAACATCACAGATTTCTTGAGTTGTCTCCTTCAAATATATTCTTTGCTTTTCAAACATACAAGTGTACAACTGGAGGATACTGGTTATATATCCTGTGTATGTTAAGGAACAGTCAAATCTATGACATCAGGTAGGCTAGGATGAGAAGCAAAACAATTAGATACCTTGTGAGGAATGTCACAATCGGTAATGTAATAATCTGTGGTGTCAACAATAATAGTATACATGGTTAAAGCCAGTTTTCTTACTAAATATATTGCACTGGTTGATATCTGACCTAATGACCTAGGTCTTTTCCCCTGTGCTACAGGCTGTTAAGTGCACTTTCATTCTGCTCTCTCATCTAATTTATAGACCCTGTTTAAAGGCCCCTACCCCATCCCCATGCCACTGGCCTGAATACAGATAACAACATAATCTACTGTGTGCCTTGTATAACATCACACATATTGTCATTTCTTCCCAGACCGTTATTGGATTCATTGTATATTAAGTTTCCATGGAGGGGGACACACTGTGTGAGCTGCTGATTAAATGCCTGTACTTTAGACAACACTCAATACCAGCAGCAGCTAAGTCAAATGTAGGTCAATAGCAACAATAGAGACTATAGAGTGCTGTGTAAGTGACAAGGATCTGATTGCCCTACTTAGTCACAGTTGGCAGCAAGCCAAAATGATCATCCCCCTCCCACAAGCCAAAAGATCAAAGAATCCCCCCTATACCCAAGGAATGTCCAAGGATAAATTACAACCTCACATCTTGTGTAGCAGCTGGGTGCACTAGGTCATGGCTGGTAGAAGAGGCATTTATCATGTCATCCTCTTCATGACTCTATGCCTGCAAAGATGAAAAAACTACCATTTATATTGTGAAGTATGTTAAAACATAATCATCAGAATCATTAGAAGGAGAAGGGATGCTGCAGAAGAATTACAGTGAATCAGCCCTGATTTCTCCTCGGCTGGGGGCCGAGTTCTCTGGGGCCGACTTCACTTGTTACCCTACAGAATACACCTGCAAGAATGTTTATTTGTAGATGTTTTGACCGAGAAACATGATGACACAGAAGTTAATCAAGGGGGTCATTTTTAGTTAATCAAGGGGGTCATTTTTAGTTAATCAAGGGGGTCATTTTTAGTTAATCAAGGGGGTCATTTTTGATAGTGAACACTAGTGTCTGTATACACTGAGAACATAATGACCATGATCTGAGTCCACCACTGGCTCCAGAGCTTTTGGGATGATGTCTGAAGAAAAACTGAAGTTATACCCTCCATAACAGGACTCTCTCTCATATCAGTCCCTGCCTCCAATGGTTTACAGCTGGGCACAGGATCGGTCGCAAGTCATCAGTATTCATAAAAATCTTGCTGTCCTCTGATTGGTGAAAGAATATGTCAGACACCTGATCATGCTGATTACAGTGGCTTGTTGCATTCAACACGTGACCATTTGGCACGTTCAACTCAAAGTGTTCTGATAAAGTGTGACGTCACACAGGGGCATTGCGTGAAAGGCATCAGTGGCAAGTCCAGGGTTTTACATTTGTCAAAATGGGGTTCTTACCGGTCTCTTTTCTGGACTAGTGTTTGATATTATTCTTGCACATTCGTGTTCACAGATCTTATAGAAAGTCATGAAAATAAGAAGATAGACCAAATGATATAAATGTGAGATTTGTTTAATTGAACACCCCTTTCAACATCCATTTCTGGACCTGCCAATATACCAAAGATGATTCCCGCCAAATTCAGTGAAGTGTCATTTTTAAAACTTTTAAACAATAGCGTTTGATTGATTTAAATACAAGTTTGATGTTATCTGGTACGTACATGCAAACATTTCTTTTCAATCTTTTTGACCTCAAAAGCACACTAAAAATATGAGGTGTCAGACATTTCTCTGACTGACACAACACGCATCAAGGCACATCACGTGCCGAATGCATAAGCTGATTACAGTTTATAACCTGATGTTGGTAAATTCAGATTTAATGATATTTTTGTGAACAAAGCAAGTATTTAAAACTTGGGGAACTCTAAATTTAGAATGGCATCAAATACAGGTTATATTGAATATGTAATGCAGAGACAGAGTACTGAAGTTTTGATATTATGACTGGGGATGATCATGATGATGGTGACAGTCATTTTTTTACAACAGTTAATAACTGGTGGCGCTTAAATGGATTTGAAACTGAAATTGTGCATGTTTGTACAATGGGAAAAAATCCACCACCATACCACCAAGCTGTGCTTACGAGTAGTGTGGCAACAACTGTGACAAACACTGCACTGATCTGCTGATGTGATGAATGGTGGACGATCTGATGAATGGTGGACGATCTGATGAATGGTGGACGATGTGATGAATGGTGGACGCAATCGATTCAGTGAATTTGTGATCTATGCTGAGTAAATTAATGCAGATTATGATGAAGATGCACTCACCTCCAAGAAATGTTACATTACTTCAGTACTTACTAGAAGTACATGTGTATTTCAGTGCAATCTTCGGCAATCTTCTCACCCAAATTAACCCCAAAACTGAACGATGATTTGATTTGCAATGTTGGCCGTACCGCTTTTGTCTCGTGCGCAATCAAGGCCTAAGCAGTGTAGCTGAAAAGCTTTCTCCTGCCAAATCACACACAGGTGACATATGAATTGTTGATTACCATCATGGTTGACTTGGGGCAAATTTGGACCACTCAGCTGCCCACTTTACATTTTGGAGATCTTGAATATCATTGCTTAGAAAGAAAATATTGTTTATGATAGGTCTATAGCAATATAATATTATATAGAATTCAAATAACAGCTTTTTATTGTTGATTTTTATTGGTTTTAAATCATGACATAACATTTCACGAGACAATTTATTTGTTATGTGGATTGCGCATTTATCATGATTGGACTCTGTATCTGTATTGATATGTATGGTCAATAAAAGTATTATTATCATATATTGGCAGCGATTTAAATGGCATTTTCTGATAGTCATTTTTTCACCGAACATCATGGTTATATTTTTCCAACCTGCCAATATTTGTATCAGTAACTAAAAATAAACTGTGAAGAAACAAATGTCTGACCCCATTCAAATTTCTGACTCCATTCAGAGGATATAATATACAAATATCTTCATAAAATATCTTCATAAAATCGTCCAAACTTGAGTCGAGCTGAGAGCAATATAACTTAGCAATATATATATATATATATATATATATATATATATATATATATATATATATATATATATATATATATATATATATATATATATATATATTTATATATATATATATATATATATATATATATTTATATATATATATATATATATATATATATATATATATATATATATATATATATATAGAAAGAGATTGTATCAGATATGGGGTTTTTACCAATCTCAGACCTGTCTTGTGGGGCATTGACGTACTGTGAGGCATATAAAATACCCCACTCTTCATAGTGCAGCTGCTTAGTCACAGTTACATAAGTAACCTGTACAAGGCCTTTTTGAACAAACATGTCTGAGAAGCATATTTATACAACCAGGCAATAACTATATAAATCACTGCCATCTAGTGTCACATGTAGTAATAAGTGCCCTAGTGGTGGATAATGGCATTAGCGCCATTGATATGAATGTTAGATTTGTGAGGTATGTAAATCAATTTCATTATTAACACCAGATGGCACTCTCCTGTCACACACAATAAGGTATGAGATGGTACCCCATAATGAGGTCTGACAAAAATACCTCCAGTACCTCATATCTGTAACAGCTTCTAAATATATATATATATATATATAATAAATAAAGGCTTTATTATTGCTCTCAGATAAGAACAATTCAATTTATTCAATCAGTGAAACTAGGAGATAGTGAAACTAGGAGATATATATATATATATATATATATATATATATATATATATATATATATATATATATATATATATATATATATATATATATATATATATATATATATATATATAAATAAAGGCTTTTTTATTGCTCTCAGATAAGAACAATTCAATTTATTCAATCAGTGAAACTAGGAGATAGAGATGTGAAACTTGGACAGAGTATGTTATAGAATGTTGTGAACAACATATCACTCAGCTAAAAACAATTTTTCCAATATGCATTTTTAGTATTTTCTAGGAGGAAATATTTTTTAAAATACCAGCCAGCTACACTTTGAGATTTTGGCTGTCAGCTGTTATTTTTTACCAGCTGGGAAAGTTACCAGCTCAGAATTTGTATGGAATTAACAGCTGTTAACTTTGTTCGTGGATGTTTGTCAATGCCAAATTTTTTTAACAGCTCGTAATGTGCCAATTTCTTTAATAAATAATTAAAGTTAAAAACTTATAATTACAGTAGAAATATCATTAGGCTTAAACAATCTTTGTCAAATAGTGTTCATACAATTTAATTTATTTTTTATTTTGCAGTTTTCAATGGCGAAATTGCCAGTTGGTGTTAAAATCTCAATACTTTACCAGCCAGCCAATTAAATTCATTAGTCTGTCAGCTAGACCATTTTGAAATGTCAAATATATTTTGAGCCAGCTGATTCAAACAAAAAAAAGTTCCCAGCTGATAAACATACCAGCTGGAAATGAAATGCATTAGTTACAAGCTGCCAGCCAGAAAAGTGTGCATATTGGCTCTTTGTGCATATCATATAATGGTGGGCACCTGAGGAGAACATTCCATTCGGGATATGTATAGCTCTAAATTGGTTTTGTTGAATCTGGATCTGGGTCCGTATTCTAGTATTTACCAGATATAACTACCCCTCAGGCGGCGGCAACTATGATGTCACCTTTGATCTCAAGGTTCGCGCCTCCATTCCTCATTCCAGGCTTCCAAGATTTAATTAAAAAATCGTGATCAACGTTGATACAGATTCGGAGTATAATGAATGGATTTATATAAAAATTATCTACAGATAGAGAAGGATGAGATTTTCACATTATGAATAATATATTTAAAAAAAAATGTCTTAATTGTTCAAGAATATTGTCTCAATCAAACACATTAATTTTGAAAAAATTGATTTGCTATTGCAAAAACTGCAAGACTTTTTGTTAGAATATCAGATTTTTTTTTTGGGGGGGGGGATTGTTGCATCAATGCGAAATCATCTTGCTGGGCAAATACTAAGAAAATAGAATGGACGCATCCATTGACAGATTTGCAATCAACATCACTAGAAAGCACTTTTGTGAATGAAAAGAATGATATATAGAATGGACCTGCCAATAAATGACATAATTATGTGAAATAAATGTGAACGTTGTGCAAGTTGACAGAATTGTCTTAAATATTGGAGAAATCAATGCATTTGTCTTTATAAATTGGGCGTATCTTGTGGAAATGACTGACATAGACGTTTCTAAAACGTTAACAGATCATCTACAATTGGGGTAGAGAAATAAAAAATATGTCTATATAATCAGTGGAGAAAGTACAACATTTTACTCGCGATATGTTTAGGTCTTTATGGAATCAAAATTGTCACAAAGTTATAAAAACATCATATGCTTCAAGTTTTCGGCTGATGTGCATCTTTGATCTTATGGCGTCACAACTCCATTCATTATACTCCAAGGTAAAATTGCACTTGGGCATATTCACAAATCATATTATTAGACAAATTCAATGTTAAAACTGCAAACCACGAATAACATACTGTCACATACTCCATCAAGAAACGTTATACACAGTGCACCCAGGAGACCGCAAATGGGTTGGAAATGTATATCTTTTACATATTTTAATATTCAGGTCCAAGTAACTTAATATATTTGTAAGTTGCACATGTTCCATTTGTGTTTCAACGAATAATTCGTTAAAAACAGAATAACTCTTCTGCGTAAAAATGATTTATCAGGTTCTTATCAAGATATTTTTAAATATTTTTTACAATATGATTCCATGAATGTAAAGAGTTATTTTATATGGTTTGTAATATTTTAAATAGCATAGTAAGTTTCATTTTTTCAAATCATTTCAATCAACAGTAGCTTGTGCCCTCTGACTCACATTCTGGTAAAAGGAATACAATGTTTAAAGAAATTACTGCTAAATAAATAAAAAGGTTGGTTCTTTTGATGAAAAGGTTGGTCCTTTTTAAAGAAAAGAACGGAAAGTACTTATTTAATATATATTTGAATGATATGTGTATGTTGTTTGCAACTATTTATCATTTGTTTTACATACAATTAACAAACTTGTCACTACCTGACACGTGCTGAAATATATACGACATTCATAGTTGAAATTTAATCGATAAATACTAAAATATCATGTATTCAGGACTTCTAAAAACACAACAAAATAAACAACATATGATGGAATAATGACATTTAATACTGAACTTATGGGATGGGCATTTACCTGTGAGATTAATTTTCTCAAGTCTCCAAGTTGATAAAGAATGTCTTCCTAACCGTTTTTCTTTCGCCTGTTATTTGTGCCTGTGTAAAGCAATATGAATGATATGTTTAGCAATATGAATGATATGTTTAGCAATATGAATGATATGTTTAGCAATATGAATGATATGTTTAGCAATATGAATGATATGTTAAGCCATATGAATGATATATTGAGCAATATGAATGATATATTGAGCAATATGAATGATATATTGAGCAATATGAATGATATGTTTAGCAATATGAATGGTATGTTTAGCAATATGAATGATATGTTTAGCAATATGAATGATATGTTTAGCAATATGAATGATATGTTGAGCAATATGAATGATATGTTGAGCAACATGAATGATATGTTTAGCAATATGAATGATATGAATGATATGTTTAGCGATATGAATGATATGTTTAGCAATATGAATGATATGTTTAGCGATATGAATGATATGTTTAGCGATATGAATGATATGTTGAGCAATATGAATGATATGTTGAGCAATATGAATGATATGTTTAGCAATATGAATGATATGAATGATATGTTTAGCAATATGAATGATATGTTTAGCAATATGAATGATATGTTTAGCGATATGAATGATATGTTTAGCGATATGAATGATATGTTTAGCAATATGAATGATATGTTGAGCAATATGAATGATATGTTTAGCAATATGAATGATATGAATGATATGTTTAGCAATATGAATGATATGTTTAGCAATATGAATGATATGTTTAGCAATATGAATGATATAAATGATATGTTTATCAATATGAATGATATGTTTAGCAATATGAATGATATGTTTATCAATATGAATGATATGTTTAGCGATATGAATGATATGTTTAGAGATATGAATGATATGTTTAGCAATATGAATGATATGTTTAGCAATAGGAATGATATGTTGAGCAATATGAATGATATGTTTAGCAATATGAGTGATATGAATGATATGTTTAGCAATATGAATGATATGTTTAGCAATATGAGTGATATGTTTAGCAATATGAATGATATGTTTAGCAATATGAATGATATGAATGATATGTTTATCAATATGAATGATATGTTTAGCAATATGAATGATATGTTTAGCAATATGAATGATATGAATGATATTTTTAGCAATATGAATGATATGTTTAGCAATATGAGTGATATGTTTAGCAATATGAATGATATGTTTAGCAATATGAATGATATGAATGATATGTTTATCAATATGAATGATATGTTTAGCAATATGAATGATATGTTTAGCAATATGAATGATATGTTTAGCGATATGAATGATATGTTTAGAGATATGAATGATATGTTTAGCAATATGAATGATATGTTTAGCAATATGAATGATATGTTTAGCAATATGAATGATATGTTTAGCAATATGAGTGATATGAATGATATGTTGAGCAATATGAATGATATGTTTAGCAATATGAATGATATGAATGATATGTTTAGCAATATGAATGATATGTTTAGTAATATGAATGATATGTTTAGCAATATGAATGATATGAATGATATGTTTATCAATATGAATGATATGTTTAGCAATATGAATGATATGTTTAGCAATATGAATGATATGTTTAGCGATATGAATGATATGTTTAGAGATATGAATGATATGTTTAGCAATAGGAATGATATGTTGAGCAATATGAATGATATGTTTAGCAATATGAGTGATATGAATGATATGTTTAGCAATATGAATGATATGTTTAGCAATATGAGTGATATGTTTAGCAATATGAATGATATGTTTAGCAATATGAATGATATGAATGATATGTTTATCAATATGAATGATATGTTTAGCAATATGAATGATATGTTTAGCAATATGAATGATATGTTTAGCGATATGAATGATATGTTTAGAGATATGAATGATATGTTTAGCAATATGAATGATATGTTTAGCAATAGGAATGATATGTTGAGCAATATGAATGATATGTTTAGCAATATGAGTGATATGAATGATATGTTGAGCAATATGAATGATATGTTTAGCAATATGAGTGATATGAATGATATGTTTAGCAATATGAATGATTTGTTTAGCAATATGAGTGATATGTTGAGCAATATGAATGATATGTTTAACAATATGAGTGATATGAATGATATGTTGAGCAATATGAATGATATGTTGAGCAATATGAATGATATGTTTAGCAATATGAGTGATATGAATGATATGTTGAGCAATATGAATGATATGTTTAGCAATATGAGTGATATGTTGAGCAATATGAATGATATGTTTAGCAATATGAGTGATATGAATGATATGTTGAGCAATATGAATGATATGTTTAGCAATATGAGTGATATGAATGATATGTTCAGCAATAGGAATGATATGTTTAGCAATATGAATGATATGTTCAGCAATATGAATGATATGTTTAGCAATATGAATGATATGTTTAGCAATATGAATGATATGTTTAGCAATATGAATGATATGTTTAGCAATATGAATGATATGTTCAGCAATATGAATGATATGTTTAGCAATATGAATGATATGTTTAGCAATATGAATGATATGTTTAGCAATATGAATGATATGAATGATATGAATGATATGTTTAGCAATATGAGTGATATGAATGATATGTTTAGCAATATGAATGATATGTTCAGCAATATGAATGATATGTTTAGCAATATGAATGATATGTTTAGCAATATGAATGATATGTTTAGCAATATGAATGATATGAATGATATTATAAAATTCCCACCCTGGGTGATTTTATAAAGTGAGAACTTCCCAAGTCCTCCCTGCTCGCAAGTAAAGACGCAAAGATGTTGTTTTGCTGGATACTACTCAGGAACTGACTTTATTCTCAAACCTAGCAACATATATACAATCAGTTTAACACACACATGTATGCGGGCGTGGTGCTTTCCCACAGTAAAGACAATTTGTCATCTCAACACCATTTGTCTACTCTCTCTTCGTTGAGACCCCCAAACTCTCTCACCTTACACCCCATTAATCTATCGCTGACACCCCAGTGACATGTATACTAAACATGTCCAAACAATTCTACATGCTACTCTTCTATAATGGGTTTTCCACGTTCCATGCCAAATACCACATGACCGTGAGAAATGAACTAAAATACAATTATTAAAGATATCTGTTAATTAGTAAATAAGTAAATAAATTCCTCACTAATTCCTAGATTAATTAACACAATTAATTAACACTAAAGTCCTGGACTTTACAATCCTCCCTTATTTTCTAGTTTGTATGGGTATATACAAACTACTAAATAATATTACCTTAAGAAATCACTATATAACGTGAACTGACTCCAGACAAGCAGAAGTATTTGTGGGTCTAGGTTGTTATCTCAGCAAGGTCCAAGTTCTGACCACCAGTACTGGCCAAACTAGGGGTCGGTGCATACAGTTTTGACCGATTACACAGAATCTTTGTCTTTTTATATAATACAAAAACTACAAACAATATGACAAGTAAAACAGTAATCATAATAGAAAACACATTGTACCATGAAATCGGGTCATGGTTCTCATCCCACATGTAATTGTTCTGATCCAATGTCTTTAATGTCAGGGGCACATTTGGTATTGCTGACAACTCTATCTTCCTTGACACATTAGGGAACAACTTAGGCAAGGTGACGAGTGGAAGGGTTGTAGTGATATTTATAGTTATTGGGATATCAATTTTATCGACTTTAATGTGTCGATTTATATTTTCCTCATTTATGCCATGTAGTGCCCAGGAGTTGCCCATAATGCTACAAGTTGGTCGCACTGTGACCTGATAGGTGTCTGGCGTAAGAGAATACACTTTTTCATTTTCCCTGGCACATCTCTCTATAAGTTTTTCGCCCCAAGTGGTAACAACATAGGTGTTTATGTCAATTTCTGCAATATGTGTTGTGTTCCTACCCTTTACAATCTTGACTGTGCAAAATTCTTTAGGCGACTGTACTCCAGATAAAATGCCTCTAATACATTTCAATCTGTCCGTTTGATAGACAGGGCCCGATCTACATACCGTCGGACTAGAACCTATACAAAACGATGGAAGGAATAAATCACCTGTCTGAGTATTGAAACCGACATGATCGAACGCTTCTAGTTGAGCACTTAAATCAGAATTAGAATATGGTACTGGAAAGGTCCGGATATAGTACTGCAAATACTGTTCATCTTGGATCAACGGAATTGTGACTTGATATAACAAATTCCTGTGCTCACTGAAAATCGCTTTCACTTCTAAATGTTGATAATACCATTCAAGTTGAGTCACCACAGTAAACCCTTGAGAGATTGCCCTTTGGAGAACGTCCTCTAAAGTCCGTACTGGCAGCAAATCCTCTGTGAGGTGGCCAACCTCAAGAGCTGCCCTTTGAGCGTGATACATCACTTTTTCTTGTTGGTACAATTCACTAACCAACTCCAGGGTCGTCAGGACCCTGTCCATTTCCTGACTGAATTCTAAGGTGCTAATTCTAGTCCTATAGGAAATGCCTTGGGTTACTAGCATATGGATATATCTCTCAGCCAATCGTTGATGAGTCTCCATGTCTAGCAGCGTGTCTCTGTTCTCTCTCACAAAATGTCTCGTTTGATTTATAGCAGATAATAAGTCCGGGATAACGTGTATAATTTCATTCTGCTTAGAACGGAGGTGATTTAGGATGCTTCTATACTTGCTGATTTGTTTATTCGTGGCGATACCAAAAAGTCCGTGAAGAAGCATTCCTCCGGCATCAAATAGTCCGCGCTTAGTGCGGTGGGATGTCAGGTCCAGTTTAGCATCTAGCCTGGTTAGTCTGTCCTTCCATGCATCACGAAGCACATCAGAGATCTCCTTTTTCTCCGATGAGAGTTCCATGGTTTTCTTGACTTGGGCGATATTGTCAGCCAGGCCGGGGGGCGGTAGCGGTGCGTCCAACGCCACCAGCAAGATCCAGTTGGCAGACAATGTTCGTAATCCCGTCCCACCAGTCACCAATAATCCGTCGACCAGAGGTGAGGCAGGGGGGGACGCTTTCTGGCTAGACGCCGTACGTACTAATAAAGTCAACATAACTGCTATTGTCCACATGATGTCAGCGTATAATAATAATGATATAAATTGTCAAAATTCCCAGATTTGCGTCAAAAAAGTTTATGGCAGGAGAAGGTTCGCGATGTAAGATAATTATTCTGCGCCTGCGTGGATAACTGTCTTTCATTCCTACTCGCTAAAGGAACTCTCGCACATAAGCAATGGTTTCCAATCTTGCCTTTTTCTGAAGTTCTGGAGTGGGTATCGATGAAGCTGGTCTCTTCGTCATATGTGGCAAAAAGATCCTCTGTCTTTTAGGTCCGTCCGAGGCACTCGGGTTACTTTGTGCTCTACGCTTCACAGGCCGTGAAGGTGGCGGTGGTGATGGTGGTGGAGGAGAAAGTGGCGGTGTGTGTCGCGGGGCACTAGCTCTTGTGTTAGTGGCGCGGGAACTGGTGTGTGGTGTGACTCCGGCAAACTTAGTACTAATATTAGCTTGCCTTACCGGCCTGGGATTGACGTCATCCCAACACACATCCGGGTCAACTAAGTATACTTTATTTCGGTTCAGTATCTTAGTGAGTCCCGATTGTTGATGCCGCAAATTGACGACCTTTCCACGGATTTGGGTCACCGTCCAATGTGGATCCCACTTGCTTGTGGTAGTCAGTGGTTCGTGAGCTTTGATTACCACATTATCTCCGACTTTAAGGTCTCCATCGTTTGCTTTTCTTTCCAGTCTCTCTCTGTTGTACCTCCTGGATCCCTCTGTCAGGGCACGTGCACTCTGCAGAGCATCTGACAAGACTTGTAGGCGTCCTGTCAGTGGATCCTTCGGGTACAACATTTTGTTGAGCGGGAGTCGTGACCTTCGGCCATATTGAAGGAAGAATGGAGTGTGACCAGTCACCGTAGAGGTTGCATTATTGTAAGCTGTCAGTGCTGCCCCCATCTGGTCCTCCCATTCATCTCTCTTATTGTTGACCAATTTGGCTATTAGGTCTTTAAAGGTCCGATTGAAACGTTCCGTTTTCCCATTGCTTTGCGGATTATATGGCGTGGTTCTATGATGTTTTATCCCGACTTTTTGAAGATATTCCTTAAATTCTACAGCATTGAATTCCTGGCCCTGGTCCGAAATCAAAATTTCTGGGTAACCGTGGCGAGGAAGGTATTCTTTCCTGAATTTTGCCCAAACAGCTTCGTTAGTCTTCCTAGGGATGGCATAGCACTCTGCCCATCCCGTACAGTGATCAATGACTGTCAATATGTAAACATTTCCCTCCGTTGACCTAACAAATGGGCCAATGAGGTCCATTCCTATAATTTGACCTGGAGACGTTGCTAAGGGCATCTCTCCCATTGGTAAATGGACCGTTTTCCGGTTATATATTAAACAGGTGGGGCATTTCTTTAGTTCGGTTTCGATATCTTTCTTCATGCCCGGCCAGACATAAGACTCTTGTATGTGTCTGAGGGTTTTGATGGCAGCCATATGTCCAACCTCCTGATGTGCTCTGATGATGATTTTAGCTCTTACACTAGGTGGCAGCACCAAACGAGGATAATCCGCAGCATACTGATGAGGTTTCTTCATCGAGTACAGATTGCCCTGAATTATTTCATAGTGGCTATCCGGGTCTGTCGCTTCTGACCACTCATCCATGGTATGCTGTTGTTCCTCTCCAATACCTCTCAGGTCGAGATCATCATACAGCACAGGTACGATCTCATCATCGTTAACCTCTGGGGGTTCCGCACCTAGGCACCAATCAGAGGTATCGAATGTTGCCACTTCTGCTCTCTGTTTGATCCGGGATAACATATCGGCTCTGATATTGTGTTTCCCTTTCCTATACGATATTTTCGCCCCATATTCCGCCAGAAGCACTTGCCACCTCTGTATTTTAGTATTATTCATCTCCTTGGTAAATAAAGAGGTGAGAGGTTTATGGTCTGTGTATACGTTATATTCCGCGCCCCAGATATAAGGTCGAAGTTGTCTGAGGGCATATACTACACCGTATGCCTCTTTTTCAATAGTCGCCCATTTTTGTTGTGTGGCTGACAATTGTTTAGAGAGGTAGACCACTGGTCTCTCCACGCCTCTGTCATCTTCTTGGCACAGTATGGCACCTATTGCATAATTGCACGCATCCGTGTACAGCTTGTAAGGCTTCTCCGGTTGTGGGTGTGCCATGACTTGTTCGCTGATGAGTAGGGCTTTCAGATCCTCAAACGCTGCTGCCTCAGGTGGGCCCCACTGGAATTTTGCATACTTGCGGGTGAGTGCCACCAAGGGTGCAGCAATGTGCGCATAGTTATCCATACAAGATCGGTAATAGCCTGTCATTCCCAAAAATGACCTAACCTCTGACACATCCATAGGGTGGCCCAACTCGGCAATGGCCTTGACCTTGTCAGTGTCGGGTCGTATTCCATGCTTATCGATAATATACCCAAGCAACTTTATTTCTTTCAGTCCGAAGGCACATTTACTCGGTTTTAATTTTAGCTGGTATTCTTCGAGTCTCTGCAGAACTTGTTTTAAATTTTCAGCATGTTCAGCCTCATTAGTCCCGAACACGACTATGTCATCGATATATATGTTGCAGACTCTCCCTACTAGGCCACATAGTACTTTTTCCATGGTTCTTTGAAATACTGAAGGGGCATTTGCTAAACCAAAAGGCATGCGGGTGAACTCATACAGTCCGCAGTGTGTTATGAAAGCTGTCTTCTCAATATCCCCTTCCGCCATCGGAAGTTGCCAATATCCGCTACGCAGATCGAGTGTGGAGAACACAGATGCGCCACGCAGCTGGTCGAAAATGTCTTTAATGAGCGGGATGGGATAAGCATCCTTCTTGGTTATAGCATTCACCTTAGTATAATCCACACAGAATCTTGTGCTCCCATCCTTCTTCGGCACAAGTAGACAGGGGGAAGCCCAGGGCGATGAAGACGGCCTGATTATTCCCGAAGCCAACATATCCGAGATTTCTTTTTCTATTAGTTGCCTTTTTGACAGGGGGGCACGATAAGCTCTCTGCTTAATGGGCTCTCCCGTGGTGTTTATTGTCATCTCGATTCCAGGATGACAACCAATAGATTCCCCTGATGCTGAGAAGACATGTTGATACTTATTTACTACTTCTTCTATGAGTGTTCCCTCCATAATGGGTGGTTCAGTTCCGAGGGTTGCTATTGTTATTTTCTCTTTAGGCATAAATGAATTTAATTCATATTCACCATTGCGCCAAGTCATAGTCTTACGGCTGGGGCGGAAATCGAGAACAGCTTCTTCCCCAATTGCATCCATGCCTAAAATGGCAGCATGTGGTAGACCCTCCACCACAATGACCTTTATGGGTCCCGCTTGTCCCTCCATCACTTCGGTCTCTCCCATTACTTTCAAGGCATGTCCGGTTAGGCTACACAAGGCGACGGTGGGTTTTAAAATTGGTTGTCGGCGTGAATTCCTGCATATTTTCAAATATTCCTTGCGCCGCAGCAAGGTTCTAGAAGCACCAGTGTCCAGTAAAGTTTCTATCTTGTAATTATGAATGTCCAAATGAAGGTATGCTCTATGGCGCTTCTTGTCAGTAGTGGCTGCGGCGCTTATTGGCCCCCCTGCAACCTAGACGGTTGTGCAGGTGTGGAGCGGGCAGACTGCAGCTTCTTAAGCTCGGAGCAATCCCTTTTGAAGTGTCCGGGTTTTGCACAATAAAAACACTTGCCTGCTTGTGAGCGTTTAGGCGGCGCTGAAGGTCCTCTGAAGCCTGATGCAGCCGTCAGCCTGGTAATCTGCTTTGTCATGCCGGCCACTTGACGTTTTAATTCCGCCATCTCCTGTATTATTTCCTGATTATATTGGGAAACAGCACCAACTTCCATTGGTTCTTCTGCTCTGAGTTCATTTACCGTGCCCTCTAATGCCTTATTCAATAGGTATGCATCTGAGGTGTACTGTGCCACAAATGTGATCGCATCTAGGAAATTATCTGGCTTGCCTTCCCTGATCAATCGTTCCACCAGGTGGCGATCTCTCAAGCCCTTCATATATGCACGCAGCATCACTCGGTGCTGGTCTGGATTTCTTGTGGCGGCTGGGTACGCCAGGTCACATACATCTCGGAAACGGCGGCCAAACGAGGCGGTGCCCTCGTATGCATTTTCCCTTGTTCTCTCTACTTCATCACGGAGTCGGTCTTCTTCATGTGTGCTTAGAAAGGAGGCTTGGATGTGGCCTCGCAACTGTTGCCACGTCACTTCAGCCCTGGCTGGCTGAGCCCCCAAGTATCGCCATATTTCTTTTCTTAGAGGTCCCTCTGCCGTGCTTGATGCTATGTAAACTGTTCTATCTGAATCTGGAATAGTCATATCTACCTCTTGTAGCCATTCCCTGACCGCCTTTGTAGATGAGCCATCACATCCCGGCACCTTTTTGATTTGTGCAGCCGCTTTTTGCCGTTCTGCATTCTCTGCTACCTGCCTCCTGGCAGCCTCACGGTCCGCCTGCTCCATCCTAACAAATGTGTTAAATTGTGTTGGATCCATCTCTATTGTCTTTACTTTTGTCTCGTCCGGGTCGCCAGTTATAAAATTCCCACCCTGGGTGATTTTATAAAGTGAGAACTTCCCAAGTTCTCCCTGCTCGCAAGTAAAGACGCAAAGATGTTGTTTTGCTGGATACTACTCAGGAACTGACTTTATTCTCAAACCTAGCAACATATATACAATCAGTTTAACACACACATGTATGCGGGCGTGGTGCTTTCCCACAGTAAAGACAATTTGTCATCTCAACACCATTTGTCTACTCTCTCTTCGTTGAGACCCCCAAACTCTCTCACCTTACACCCCATTAATCTATCGCTGACACCCCAGTGACATGTATACTAAACATGTCCAAACAATTCTACATGCTACTCTTCTATAATGGGTTTTCCACGTTCCATGCCAAATACCACATGACCGTGAGAAATGAACTAAAATACAATTATTAAAGATATCTGTTAATTAGTAAATAAGTAAATAAATTCCTCACTAATTCCTAGATTAATTAACACAATTAATTAACACTAAAGTCCTGGACTTTACAATATGTTTAGCAATCATCAGACCAATATCCATTATCTTGACCTCGTATGACACATTCTACTTGTATAGCTCCGTGAATGAATACAATCTTTATATACAATTTTCTCTCCTTTAATTTAACACTGCTTGGAAAATCCAGGAAAAACAAAAAAAATCTGTTTTGGTCTAAGTAAATTTATGCTCTAATAAAATATGCATACACAATTTTTCTGGGTTTTTTTTGTAATTTACGTCCAGAAAAACTGGCATCATCCCTGTATACTTTGCGCACTATATCTGCTACAAGTAGGTGTCACTATAATCTGACTGAAATAATGTTGAAAGTCGTGTAAAACCCCAAACAAACAAACAAAAACGAACAGAATCACACTTAACATTGTAGATGTTTGTTATTTCAAGTAAAGCTGGTTATTAGAATAATGCTGTCGATAGCACTGTAGTATGCTAACTATGTGCACCATACATCCACACATGCATGTAAAAATATGCAGGGCCTTGGTTTAAGATCTAAACAGTAATTTGGCAGTAATATTTTGAACATCTAGGAAGTATCTTGTAACTCTCGTGAATATTAACTGCATTGCATTAACCAATGCATTATATCTATGGTCGAATAACACAAACTTCTGTCCTGATAAAATGCCAATATGAAATTTTAGTAATTAGTAAGAACATTTTATTTTGGTTGCTCCCACTTCAATTTTGAATGGATTGAAATATAAAATCCCTCATTTTTCTGCAGTTGGTATTATTTAAGTACTTTATTTTGTATATTTTATTGGAATAGAATTAATTTTTATGTTAGAATTAGCAGACAATTGTAACTCATGCTACTCAAATGTTAAATGACATTTGTTATGACAGAAGTGGTTTGATCATGTTGATAGTGTGATATGGAAATAAATGCCTCCTTTAGATTAATACAGTAATTGCACACATTGTACATTCCAAAAAATAAATATGCGATATAACTATTGTCTCTAAGGTAAAATAACCATCGTAATCTTGGACATGTCATTAAAATCTTGGATAAAACATTAAAATCAAATTAAATTGTGGTGTAAAGTTAATTTGAGGGGAAAGTAAAAGGGATTAACTTTTGACTTTTTGGGCAAATAATCATGGATATCTTCAGAAAAGGAATACACAGGCCAAACCACCAAATCCTATCAAGGTTTATTTTCTAGACCAAGAATTACATGCATGTTTTAAAGATCACAGATTTTTTTTTAATTTAGGAAAGTTTTCTCCACAAAAGTAGACGCTCTTTAATAACGTATTTGTGGTTGATTTTTTTCTTTCAGTTCAGAAGTTCCATTGCTTGCCACATTGATGCGTCTGCAAGAAAAGAAATCAAAATGTACAAGATCTCAATTATATGACTTGATCTATAACCAGGTTACAAGATCTCAATTATATGACTTGATCTATAACCAGGTTACAAGATCTCAATTATATGACTTGATCTATAACCAGGTTACAAGATCTCAATTATATGACTTGATCTATAACCAGGTTACAAGATCTCAATTATATGACTTGATCTATAACCAGGTTACAAGATCTCAATTATATGACTTGATCTATAACCAGGTTACAAGATCTCAATTATATGACTTGATCTATAACCAGGTTACAAGATCTCAATTATATGACTTGATCTATAACCAGGTTACAAGATCTCAATTATATGACTTGATCTATAACCAGGTTACAAGATCTCAATTATATGACTTGATCTATAACCAGGTTACAAGATCTCAATTATATGACTTGATCTATAACCAGGTTACAAGATCTCAATTATATGACTTGATCTATAACCAGGTTACAAGATCTCAATTATATGACTTGATCTATAACCAGGTTACAAGATCTCAATTATATGACTTGATCTATAACCAGGTTACAAGATCTCAATTATATGACTTGATCTATAACCAGGTTACAATATCTCAATTATATGACTTGATCTATAACCAGGTTACAATATCTCAATTATATGACTTGATCTATAACCAGGTTACAAGATCTCAATTATATGACTTGATCTATAACCAGGTTAAGTAATATATAATTCTTGATGATTTTTTTTCTATTTCAAGTTGGGTACCTTTTACTAAATTTTCTGATTTTTGAGATTATTTTGATTTTAATGTATTATTATGAGAAACTTAAAAGTGATCAACATACTCTCATGATGAATAATTATTCAAATTTAGCTTAGTGTTCTCCAATCACCAATCGGCAAAGCCCAGATAGGTGATCTGGAGGGGTTTGTGGAACATACTGGATCTCTTCTATTTCAACTACAGAAAGATTTGGTGAAGTTGATAGAGCTCTCATTCAAACGGATTCAATTTGGTCGTTTAAACGGGTTTGACTCAGGTTTTTTTGCAGCTGGCGACTGACATCAAGTGTATATATTTTCTTTATTTAATGTCACTCAAAGAATAATCCAGCTTTTTTGGGAGACTTTAAATCAGCCTTGTTTATCAGTCTTGGTTGTAAGCGAGCAATGTAATTCCCTTGTAAGCTAACTGCAGTTAGAGATAATCAAGTTCCAACCTTTGCCCCCTTCTGAAGCAAGCTTGTTGCCGTATAAATGTTTCTCCGTCCTGTGTTGTCTGCAGCAGGGCCACGCCCCCGGTCTCGGGCAGTGTGAACACCAACAATCCCGCCATTACAGATATTATACCAAATATCACTGGCGGTAAAACAGGACTCACGCTTGACTGGAAAGAAAACAAACACACAGCATCGTATTTGTCTGTTTTTGTTTCGATTGTGTTAACCACCTACTCAGCATTACTTAGGTCATATCAGGTGACAATAAAAGCCCGCCATCGGGATTAAATGCCCTACTCTATTCAAAGAGCGATCGGGGATCTTTCATCATTATCACGTCGACATGACGACACAAACCACAGCCTAAAAATATTATTATTGTTGCATTACTTACCATTTCATTCATTTATGAATATAAAATACTCCGATCCTATCGTGAATATATTAGTAAAAAAAGAACATGTAATGTAATGCATGCATGCATGTTATTAACTGAGCATCATGTCATTATAACTTTGAAAAATAAATGTTCAACTGATAATTAAAAATATTGTAGCAGTTACTAAAATATATTTGCAAACTGCTAAGGTAAATTTAAAAGGCATTAAGATTGCTGACCAAGAAACCCAGCTACTTGCAACAGGTAAATATAAAGGCATTAAGATTGCTTACCAGGAGCCCCACATAGGAAGCGAGGACTGAGGCGATCCTGGCGAAGGTGGAGCAGGTGAGCATGCCGAGGGCCCTGACAGAGGTGGGGTATACCTCCGTCGTGTACAGCCACACTATGCTAAATGTCAAGGTGATGCACAACTTGCCCAACATGGACAAACTCAGAAACAACCAATGAAGAGCTTAAAAGAGAGGCCAAAAAATACATTAATAAAACACAAAGCAAAACCTACTTCACCTTAATCAAAAAATCAAAATTGAAAGGTAGCTCTGTTCATTCTAAGAATAAATATAATCTTGGATGAAACACTCAAACCAAATCAGTGTTACACATATGAAACTCAACTCAAATTATTGTTAAACATATGATGTTTAAAACATGACGTTATTTTGTGTGATAAGTAAAAGGTAGATTTTCTTAACAAAAAACATGTTTCGGAGCTTGAAATAAGTATGAGTGTGTAATAATATTAGTATATAAAGATGACTGATATACATACAGGTCGGTACAAGTGCAGTTGCGAGCAGTGAGACTCCGCCGAGGATAGAGGCGATGGCGAGTGGCCAGATCCTACCATATCTGGTGAGAGACCACCACATGAATGTATACGCCGGGATCTCCACAGCCCCGGCAATGAAGAAGTTCAGGAATGGGTCACCTCCCAGGTCAGACGTGTTCAGAGAAAGTCCATAATACACAAAACCATTAGCGAACCTGCATGGGCAAAATTGTAGTATATTGTTCAGGTGACATTATGCGATGTACATCAAGTGTTTCAGGGCTTATTTTCAAGGTCATTTAAATGTCACTTCAAGGTCACAAGCAATACTGTATAAATATCATCTACAAAGGTCCATTTCCAGCCACAGTATGCATCGTGCCACTGACTAAAACATATAATTATCATCTTACCAATTAAAAAAGAGGTTAAGTGAGAGAAATCTTAAAGCTGGGGTTCTGATCAAATCCAACATGGTTCCTCCCTTGTTCTCTTCCTGTCAACAAATTTTAGTCACATTGCTGGAGACATGTTTGAAACATAACATATGCATTACATGAAAGAACTCACCACATTGAAAGCAAGTTAACAAAGTCACCTGAATGAAGGAGTCAATGTGACTGAATGGAGGCTGAAAATGTGACAGGTTTCTCTTTAAAAAATAACACGCCATGGTGACGTGCTGGTGACGTCATGTAGGTCTAGACCTATACATTATTTAAAATTGCAATACTATAACATTATATATTTCATATGAAGTCTTTCACATTCTGATATGATATTAATGCTTTCAGGCGGGAGTTAACACTTACATGAGTAATTATACATACAGAAGGTGGAAGACATGATTTGTTTGATTTAGTCATCTTCCCTATTATCGCCATCGCCTCAGGAGATCTTTTCTTGAGTAACAGCCAGCGTGGAGACTCGTCAAGAAACCTGTTAATGGTATTTATTTAAATTATTGTCATATTTATATCATATTTCAGGACAAATACACAGGTGTGATACACTATCTGGTTATTGCGTATAACATAAACAGTGAAAATAAACCTTAAATGTAAAGAGTAAACATAAGAGTAACATAACAAGAAAGTCTTTTTTTTTAAAGAAGAATTTGTATATTGTTCTCTTTTTGAAAATGATATTTATATTTTCTCAACGTTTTGAAGTTACGGTAAATCATAGACGTCATTGACAAACACGTGCAGACCCGCTCGGAAACTAAGGTCATAAGAGTATGATTCGAATGCATCTACACAAATAACTGTGACGTGTACACATAGCCCTCCTCGTCTCTGAGCAATATAGTACAATTATATGTTATAATATAGACTATATTATAACATATATTTATTACTGCTTTAAGAGCTGTATACGAAAAGTAAACATAACAGTAACATAAATTATAATCATACACATTAAACTTAAAGCATTCATGAAACCTGACTTTCAGACACATTTTCTTTACATAACATGAATGTTTATACCCTAAACAGTGCTTTTGTGTAGTATTACCCAAAATATTCCCTGTCAACAACTTTCTGTGGCACTTGAAAGTTGATCAGTTGTCTGCTGAAACCTACACCAGCAATTGAACACTTTGTCAACAAGCTTTGTTTAGCTGGTTTGTGATCTCGTGTAAACACCTAATGAGTTACCAGTTGGGCACCTGTCCAGCTTGGGAAACAGGGTGGAGATGTTTTGTACAATTTATCAATTTATTGCCAGGAGTATACTTCAGAACAACATAAGATTATTTTGATATTATTTGAATCAATGAAATAACTCATGGTTGTGACAAATATCTTATGGTTGTGAAAGATATATCATTTATGGGAAAAGTATACTATTTATTTGAAAAGTATCTTATGCATGTGAAAACCTTTCTGTCAAAAAGGGAAGACATGACTTAAAGTCTGCATGGAATCCCCCTTAACTTAAAGGCTGTGATATTGAAAAAGTGACATTAAACCCTTTGATCAGTGGTTTGGCCTTAAATCACAAGGACTTTGAATGGCCAAACTGTGAATGCTGATAATTGGTATCAGTAAAATATATGATTTGACCCTCTTTGATGAAATTTGGGGTTTTTCACACCACTGAATGGGAAGACATCAAAGGCTGCATGGATTCCACTTTAAAAGCTGGGCTGTATAGAATTTGTTAAAGCTTTTTTTTGGCAAACATATATAATATAAAAAATAATGATTTTTCCTCATTTATAACTTCATAAATACTCATTCGTTTTTAATCATTTTACCACCAAAAGAAAGCCAAGAAAAGTGTTAATTTCCAATTCATTCTTTAAATAGTAGAAAAAATGGCCGAAAATGTGTTGCTCCAATTTTGACAATTGGTAAACAACACCTCCTGTGACTTACGGAGCCCCCTGACAGTTCAAAGGTCAAGGTCACACAACAAACTTCCTGTTTAGTACTGGCAGTACTTGGTGGTCACAACAAATCATAATTCTCAGGGCAGATGTTCTTTTGTGGATTTCAGACAGATAGCCTGTATGTATGTCAATTTTAAGATCATATATTGTTTTCAGATACCTTAAAACACTGTAAAATCACCTGGAACCTTCCAGGTTTCATGCTTTAAAATGCTTTAAAACAATAAACATAACAGTAACATAAACACTAAACATAAACAGCAAACGGGCTTTCTGATATTTGCACTGACAAGGCATTATATAATTTCAAGATCATTTATAATTGTACAAAAGAAGACAAAGGAAAGTGTCAAACAATCTAAAGGTCACTGACTATTGATCACGTGACAGTAAGGTCATTGACTATTGATTACGTCACAGTAAGGTCACTGACTACTGATCACGTCACAGTTAGGTCATTGACTATTGATCACGTCACAGTAAGGTCACTGACTACTGATCACGTCACAGTAAGGTCATTGACTACTGATCACGTCACAGTAAGGTCACTGACTATTGATCACGTCGCAGTAAGGTCATTGACTATTGATCACGTCACAGTAAGGTCACTGACTATTGATCACCTCACAGTAAGGTCACTGACTATTGATCACGTCACGGTAAGGTCATTGACAATTGATCACATCACATTAAGGTCACTGACTATTGATCACGTCACAGTAAGGTCATTGACTATTGATCACGTCACAGTAAGGTCACTGACTACTGATCAAGTCACAGTAAGGTCACTGACTATTGATCATATCACGGTAAGGTCATTGACTATTGATCACGTCACATTAAGGTCACTGACTATTGATCACGTCACAGTATGGTCATTGACTATTGATCACGTCACAGTAAGGTCACTGACTATTGATCACGTCACAATAAGGTCACTGACTATTGATCACCTCACAGTAAGGTCACTGACTATTGATCACGTCAGAGTAAGGTCACTGACTATTGATCACGTCACAATAAGGTCACTGACTATTGATCACGTCAGAGTAAGGTCATTGACTACTGATCACGTCACAGTAAGGTCATTGACTATTGATCACGTCACAGTAAGGTCATTGACTATTGATCATATCACAGTAAGGTCACTGACTATTGATCATGTCACAATAAGGTCACTGACTATTGATCACGTCACCGTTAGGTCACTGACTATTGATTACGTCACAGTAAGTTCATTGACTATTGTAAGGTCATTGACTATTGTTAGGTCACTGACTATTGATCAGGTAATTTAAAGTCAACGTGCTGCAAAGTCGCTCACATATTCATGTGGATATTAACGAACATGTATTATTGTTTATAATGCAAATGCTAAATGGAGGAGGTAGTAAGTCAGAAATTGTTAGGATCATTTAAGACTTTTAAATGTTAAAACGATTAAAAACGCCATGTATTATTTTGTCCCATCCAAGCATTCATGAAATCAAAGAGGTCACAGGCAATTTTACAGAGATTTGGGTTATGTTTAAATGATACGTGACCACCAAACTGTGATACAAAGCTATCTCACTGAAATCAACCAAAATATACAGACCATGGTTACTGTGGGGTTTGTTTTGTTTTTTGTTTGCTGACATTGCCAAGAATTGTGCAGTAGTCGTGTGATCACGGATTTGGTCTGTAAGGGTCTAAGGCCTGTACCAATTAACAAATAATAAATATACAGGCCTCTGCAAGCCAAATCACTCCAGTGGCCCCATCTGAATGTGCCCCATTGCCAGCAAATAGGTGTTTGCAATAGTTTGTTGACAAAGGGTTCAATGGATGATTTGGATTTTAGGAGAAGACCCATTCACTTTCAAATGGCACCGACATTTTTGTAGGGGAAATATGATCTCTAATAACATTTGATCACAAAGAGTAGGGCATAAACATTTATATTATGTGAGGAAAAGTCCTTGTAAATATGATTTCATGAAAGCTTTAAAAAGGACCAGCTTGCCCGAACCATTCTGTTTAAAAATCACAAAACGTAGGACAAGATTATTCAAAGTTCTGAGTTCCAAATTAAACTTCCACTATCGAATATGTTGTTTCATAGATATTTCGTTCTTTTATAGATATTTCATTCCTAGATATTTTATTCATAACAAATATTGCCTGCCTTTCAAAATATGGGTCCACAAGAATATCAACATGGACCGTGGACACAGGACACAGGATACATTCAAATTAAAGAACATTTTAAAAACTCACCAGAATATAATGGCAAAATAAAAAATATCAGGAACAGAAATGGCAAATTGCAAAAGCCTCCAATACCGTATATAATATGAGAAAATTGGAAATATAACATAACCAAACGCCCATCCCAACATATTGACGAAGACGAAGAAAACTCGCCACGATGGACCGATGAACTCGTTCACTGAAACACACAATGCCATATTCTCAAAATTCCTTTAAAAAACGAGTAAATTGGCATATTTTTACATAAATTACATGCAAAGTATTCTCTATATGTCCGACTAACAATTCCAGAGACAAATATATATATATATATATATTATTATTATTATTATTATTATTATTATTATTATTATTATTATTATTATTATTATTATTATTATTATTATTATTATTATTATTATTATTATTATTATTATTATTATTATTATTATTATTATTATTATTATTATTATTATCATCATTATTATCATCATCATCATCATCATCATCATCATTATTATTATCATCATTATTATGATCATCATTATTATGATTACCCGCGATGAACATTATGGACGTTTTGGCCGTGTATCCCATGGCGTTGACGAATCTCATCGCTATATAAGCTGTATAAGCGGGCATAGCGGCTGTCAGGACCTCCGAGATCACCTGAATACTGTAGGTGAGAACGATGACCTTCCTTCTGCCATATCTGAGCCCACACATGGAAAGGACAGAGAAACTATCAGTGTTGCTCTTTATATCCCTATGGCTTATTTGGTGCTTTTTGTTTTATCTTTAAAATAGTAAGTAAGGATGGTATATGGGTTGTTTCTGTCTCGTGCGATAACACAAGATGACACATAATAATAAGAAAAAAAATAAAAAAAATACTCCAAGAAATAAGAAGGAAGGCGTACACTTTGATTTGCCAGTATTCATGTTGAACAATATGATAAAAGTGATTGATGAAAAGGTAACAAAATGACAAACTTTCACAGACACCTGTTGTTAAGGTGATATTATACAGGAAGGCGTTATAGAACCTGTCAGCGAGTTGTCCAAACACCAAGCATCCAGCCATTCGACCCAGCATGAAAGCGGCGTTAGATGTCGCCACCAGGCTTCTCTGGTCACACACAAGGTCCCACTGAAACATCACCAAAGCCAACCATATATATATATACACACACAAATATATATATATATATATATATATATATATATATATATATATATATATATATATATATATATATATATATACATAATAGATAAATATAGATGTAGATATAGATATAGATATAGATAAAGATATAGATATAGATCGCACGCTGATACAATATAAAGTAAATGGCAAGTTTGAGCAGAGACATTTAAAGCATGATGATAGTACATACCTCGGTGGTGATTGTCTCCTTGTAGAAAGTGTCATCATAGGTCCACGCCTGGCACGGGATGACGTCCGCCGAGGGTCCGCCCTCATCGCCACACACGTCAGCCTCACTCACCGCACTGTAGTTGTGGTTGAACATAGAACACGATTCAAACCCGTCCGCGTCTCCCGTCACCGTCGGTATGGCAAACGCCATCTGGCGGAGAGAGGTGCAATTAGAGAACTGGGTGACCGGGGTCCTGCACCAATGTCTGGGCACCCCCGCAATGAAGACGGGGCACAGGGCTTGGAAGCAATTCGTGATAGCGGGTAAACAAACAAGTACGACCAGAACACGCTGGTAGAAACCAAACTCCCCTATATGATGCCGTAGGGCGTCGTCCATCTCCATGGCAACCTTCTCCATGGCAACCACAATCTTCAACTGCTTTCAGATTTATGTTAGTGACGGTGGGATACACTGGTGGCGATGTCAAGATGGTGATAGTCATGTATATGAGAGATTGTCCATTACATAATGTACCTTTTAGACTGTTTCCATCCCTTATGAACCTTTTCCAAACACTGAGGCCTCTTCTCTGAGTGAGAGAGTCATGGACAGCGCTTGGCCAAATATATTCAGTGTATAATTGTAATCCGGTTTTCATGCAACTGCATAAGATCAAGTTGGTTGAAATACAGCGACTCCTTGAGCTATTCCGAAATTAGGAAACCGATATCAAACAAAGCTTTATATGCAAATAGATGAGTGGATATTTTGGTATTAAAACCTCGTCTCTGATGCATACACATATCAAGTTAGCCAAATGGTACAATTTTACATAGCATCACTACAATTTATTCTGGGCGGTATAATTTGTGATCAATCCAAATAAATCACCTTATTGGGTCACCAGCTGGACTGGAGGATAAACAGTTTATGATTTATCTTCATGGTTCCTCTTATCAGGTCACTATCCGGACTGGGGGATAAACAGTTTATGATTTATCTTCATGGTTCCTCTAATCAGGTCACTATCCGGACTGGGGGATAAACAGTTTATGATTTATCTTCATGGTTCCCTTATCAGGTCAGTATCTGGACTGGGGATTAACAGTTTATGATTTATCTTCATCGTTCCCTTTATGATGTCATTATCTGGACTGGAGGATAAACAGTTTATGATTTATCTTCATGGTTCCTCTTATCAGATCAGTATCTGGACTGGGGGATAAACAGTTTATGATTTATCTTCATGGTTCCCCTTATCAGGTCACTATCTGGACTGGGGGATAAACAGTTTATGATTTATCTTCAAGGTTCCTCTTATCAGGTCAGTATCTGGACTGGGGGATAAACAGTTTATGATTTATCTTCATGGTTCCTCTAATCAGGTCACTATCTGGACTGGGGGATAAACAGTTTATGATTTATCTTCATGGTTCCCTTTATCAGGTCAGTATCTGGACTGGGGGATAAACAGTTTATGATTTATCTTCATGGTTCCCTTTATCAGGTCAGTATCTGGACTGGGGGATAAACAGTTTATGATTTATCTTCATGGTTCCTCTAATCAGGCCAGTATCTGGACTGGGGGATGAACATAATATGTTTCAAGTACACATGGATTGGGAGATAAATTATTGTTACTGGTAGGAAAAAACACTTTCACTTCACTATTCAAATTATCTTACTGTGGATAGGACGAAAATATAATACAGAAAAACAACCCAATTTCACTGATGTAATGAAAATGATATACTTTATTTAATCTTTAAATAGTTTAATGTAGATGTAGAACTTAATTTCTATCAAAGCACTGTGATACCTCACAAATATATTCACATTTCTAAAAAAACATCCTAAGCAGTATTGCACTATTTTTTATGTGAGCAAAGTGATGCATCAAACTGTTTACTGAAACGTATGCATTTTCATTCCAAACGAATGTATATCTTGGCACAAATGAAGCATTACAGATTCTATTTGAAACGACAAAATTCTATAGAGAAGTAAACTGATGTAGAAAATAAAAAATATCACCATCTTCAATATATTTTGTTCTTGAATTCTATATTGAATTTGAGCAAATACTAATTAAAAGACTTTTATAAGTCCTTTTATAAAACGTTTATAAGTCCACAAACTGGTGAAATTCCTATTCTGACATGGATAATGTGTCCTTCATTAAAAACATATTTGGATGCCCTGGGGCTAAGGTCTAATTGCAATTAGAGCATTTTGTAGAGTGATACAATTCACATTCCACGATCTATGTTTATGCTATAGGTACCCTAATCACATATATTGTACAACAACAAGTCCAGCAGTATGTTTGATATAACTACACTAACAATGTTAAAGCTGACCTGAGCTAATGGCAGCATTGATTCCCCTGTCCACAGTCTCGGCTTATCCATCTGTACCTTTTCTTTAGATAACCCTTGCTATTATTTCAAAACAAGAGATTTTTTTCATTACAGGGAAATCGTTGACTTGAGAACAGAGAACAAACCAGAGTTGCCATTATTTTTTTCAGAATGAAACCTCAGATAAATAACTGAAAAATGTATAATATTCTGTACAAGAATCCATCTATTTCAAGATGAAGGTATTTATAACTGAATTGTATCACTTAGCTACTATATAACATTGGAACATAGAGACAGGTCAACAACAGGAAGTTGTTTTGAATGCTACTTCCTGTTAAAATGCATGGGTCACTTGTAAGGTACAATCATATTAATGCAGGCAGTCCTTATGATTTGAAGCAGTTCTTTATTTCAACTCAATCATCTTGCCATTATTGACCGGGTCAGCTTTAATGACATTTCATATTTATTCTGAGACCACAACGCATAGAAGTTCATTCGTCAGCAATTTGCTATATTGTCGGGTCAGCTGTGATGACGTTTCATATTTATTCTGAGACCACAAGGAATAACACCTTATTATTAAGCAATTTGCTAAATTGCTAAATTAAAGGTATTTTATCAATTGGGGAAGAAGAACTTATGCCACAAGTTGAACACAATAGTACAGTCATTAAAAATTGTCTCTGACCCCCAAAACATTAAATCATCTTAATGTTTCATTCAAAATAATCCATTTAGATATATGTTAATGAGAATATATCCCATAAACAAAAAGTATCATTGAAGAATCTATATAAATATATATTGTCTGATTTGAAGGAGGAGCTCTTCGACCTAATATTATACTCACAAGCATCCAACCTTTACATGGTGCTGTCTTTTTTCATCATTGAATGTCTGGTCTCAACAAAAAAATATATAATATAACAAAATCATTAAATTTAGGTTTTACAAACATCAGTTCTGTAGTATAATATTCAGGCCAATTATCCATAGTCTCATTTAAGTCTCACTGAAACCACGTGACTTAAATCATCCATATCTGGGATAGCATACCCTCCTCGGGTCACAAATATGAGTATTTTTGCTACAGAATAAACACATGTAAACTGAGGCGCCATTCCTCTTCGACAGATTGAAGAGAGCATTCCTGATTTCCTCATCCTGATAGAGATCTCCATAGGGAAAAGCTGCAATTAAAGCATTCACAGGTATTAAAAGCTACCAAAAGATGAATAATAACGGCATATTACAAGTAAGTTAGTCATTTTATCTAACCACAGATTTGATAACCGAATGTGTGTCTATTATTTAGTTTTATCACAAACTAATAGTTTTCAATTTGCCTACTGAGTAGATATAGTAAGTTTGTTCAATTCAAATAATCGTATATGACAGGAAAATGTAATTGTCATTCATGTCAAAGACGCAAGATGTAGCATGTTAAAGATGAAGCATTGCTTGGTTAGATAGAAAAGTCAGGATGGAATGCATTAACCAACCTTGTATGTACTGGAGCGTGATATAATACAAGAAGTAGCATGTTAAAGATGAAGCATTGCTTGGTTAAATAGAAAAGTCAGGATAGAATGCATTAACCAACCTTGTATGTACTGGAGCGTGATATAATACAAGAAGTAGCATGTTAAAGATGAAGCATTGCTTGGTGTAATAGAAAAGTCAGGATAGAATGCATTAACCAACCTTGTATGTACTGAAGCGTGATATAATACAAGAAGTAGCATGTTAAAGATGAAGCATTGCTTGGTTAAATAGAAAAGTCAGGATAGAATGCATTAACCAACCTTGTATGTACTGAAGCGTGATATAATACAAGAAGTAGCATGTTAAAGATGAAGCATTGCTTGGTTAAATAGAAAAGTCAGGATAGAATGCATTAACCAACCTTGTATGTACTGGAGCGTGATATAATACAAGAAGTAGCATGTTAAAGATGAAGCATTGCTTGGTTAAATAGAAAAGTCAGGATAGAATGCATTAACCAACCTTGTATGTACTGAAGCGTGATATAATACAAGAAGTAGCATGTTAAAGATGAAGCATTGCTTGGTTAGATAGAAAAGTCAGGATGGAATGCATTAACCAACCTTGTATGTACTGGAGCGTGATATAATACAAGAAGTAGCATGTTAAAGATGAAGCATTGCTTGGTTAAATAGAAAAGTCAGGATGGAATGCATTAACCAATCTTGTATGTAGTAGAGCATGATATAATACAAGAAGTAGCATGTTAAAGATGAAGCATTGCTTGGTTAGATAGAAAAGTCAGGATGGAATGCATTAACCAACCTTGTATGTACTGGAACGTGATATAATACAAGAAGTAGCATGTTATAGATGAAGCATTGCTTGGTTAAATAGAAAAGTCAGGATGGAATGCATTAACCAACCTTGTATGTACTGGAGCGTGATATAATACAAGAAGTAGCATGTTATAGATGAAGCATTGCTTGGTTAAATAGAAAAGTCAGGATGGAATGCATTAACCAACCTTGTATGTACTGGAGCGTGATATAATACAAGAAGTAGCATGTTATAGATGAAGCATTGCTTGGTTAAATAGAAAAGTCAGGATGGAATGCATTAACCAACCTTGTATGTACTGGAGCGTGATATAATACAAGAAGTAGCATGTTAAAGATGAAGCAGTGATTGGTTAAATAGAAAAGTCAGGATGGAATGCATTAACCAACCTTGTATGTACTGGAACGTGATATAATACAAGAAGTAGCATGTTATAGATGAAGCATTGCTTGGTTAAATAGAAAAGTCAGGATGGAATGCATTAACCAACCTTGTATGTACTGGAGCGTGATATAATACAAGAAGAAGCATGTTAAAGATGAAGCATTGCTTGGTTAAATAGAAAAGTCAGGATAGAATGCATTAACCAACCTTGTATGTACTGGAGCGTGATATAATACAAGAAGTAGCATGTTAAAGATGAAGCATTGCTTGGTTAAATAGAAAAGTCAGGATAGAATGCATTAACCAACCTTGTATGTACTGAGGCGTGATATAATACAAGAAGTAGCATGTTAAAGATGAAGCATTGCTTGGTTAGATAGAAAAGTCAGGATGGAATGCATTAACCAACCTTGTATGTACTGGAGCGTGATATAATACAAGAAGTAGCATGTTAAAGATGAAGCATTGCTTGGTTAGATAGAAAAGTCAGGATGGAATGCATTAGCCAACCTTGTATGTACTGGAGCGTGACATAATACAAGAAGTAGCATGTTAAAGATGAAGCATTGCTTGGTTAGATAGAAAAGTCAGGATGGAATGCATTAACCAACCTTGTATGTACTGGAGCGTGACATAATACAAGAAGTAACATGTTAAAGATGAAGCATTGCTTGGTTAGATAGAAAAGTCAGGATGGAATGCATTAACCAACCTTGTATGTACTGGAGCGTGACATAATACAAGAAGTAGCATGTTAAAGATGAAGCATTGCTTGGTTAGATAGAAAAGTCAGGATGGAATGCATTAACCAACCTTGTATGTACTGGAACGTGATATAATACAAGAAGTAGCATGTTATAGATGAAGCATTGCTTGGTTAAATAGAAAAGTCAGGATGGAATGCATTAACCAACCTTGTATGTACTGGAGCGTGACATAATACAAGAAGTAGCATGTTAAAGATGAAGCATTGCTTGGTTAGATAGAAAAGTCAGGATGGAATGCATTAACCAACCTTGTATGTACTGGAGCGTGACATAATACAAGAAGTAACATGTTAAAGATGAAGCATTGCTTGGTTAGATAGAAAAGTCAGGATGGAATGCATTAACCAACCTTGTATGTACTGGAGCGTGATATAATACAAGAAGTAGCATGTTAAAGATGAAGCATTGCTTGGTTAAATAGAAAAGTCAGGATGGAATGCATTAACCAACCTTGTATGTACTGGAGCGTGACATAATACAAGAAGTAGCATGTTAAAGATGAAGCATTGCTTGGTTAGATAGAAAAGTCAGGATGGAATGCATTAACCAACCTTGTATGTACTGGAGCGTGACATAATACAAGAAGTAACATGTTAAAGATGAAGCATTGCTTGGTTAAATAGAAAAGTCAGGATGGAGTGCATTAACCAACCTTGTATGTATTGAAGTGTGATATAATACAAGAAGTAGCATGTTAAAGATGAAGCATTGCTTGGTTAAATAGAAAAGTCAGGATAGAATGCATTAACCAACCTTGTATGTACTGGAGCATGATCAGGTGCCATATTAGGAGAATGATACAAACAGACCCTGGTAGCTTCTTGTAAACCCACATTCTGCAATGAATAACACCAATGTAAATATCAGATTATAATTTACAGACAGCATATGTAAAATCAATCTTGTCATTTTTATTTGATTTCTTATAAATGATTTTAAAAGTATATAACATTAGGAATCATATCTCTATGTATAAAGTACATTATAGCATAAATACGTTTCTTTTGAAGGTCAATATTGTCAGTTGATTAGAATCCAGAGAAATCATACAATCATCAGCAGCTTTTGAACAAATGACCATAACAGACTGCACTTGAATGGTTCAAACCATATCTATCAGACATAAATCAGAGACAAGATATGGACGCTCACAGGACGAAAAATGAATCATTTCCTCCAAACTCCAATATGTGACTCGTCCGTCGAGTCATTACCAGTGGTAAACAGTGTAAAACAACTTTGTATAATATCGTACTTCTATCATATAATATCGTACTTCTATCATATAATATCGTATAATATCGTATAATATCGTATAATATCGTATAATATCGTACTTATATCGTACTTATATCGTACTTATATCGTACTTATATCGTACTTATATCGTACTTATATCGTACTTATATAGTATAATATCGTACTTATATCGTACTTATATCGTACTTATATCTTACTTATATCGTACTTATATAGTATAATATCGTACTTATATAGTATAATATCGTACTTATGTCGTATAATATCGTACTTATATCATACTTATATCGTACTTATGTCGTATAATATCGTACTTATATCATATACTATCGTACTTATATAGTATAATATCGTACTTAAATCGTACTTATGTCGTATAATATCGTACTTATATCATATACTATCGTACTTATATAGTATAATATCGTACTTATATCGTACTTATATCATATAATATCGTACTTATATCATATAATATCGTACTTATATAGTATAATATCGTACTTATATCATATAATATCGTACATATAGTATAATATAATATAATGATTTCAATGGTACTTGCTCTGATAATGATTTTAATGGCGTATGTTCTGATGATTTCAATGGTACATGCTCTGATAATGATTTCAATAGTGTATGCTATGATAATGATTTCAATAGTGTATGCTATGATAATGATTTTAATGGCGTATGTTCTGATGTTGATTTTAATGGCGTATGCTCTGATATTGATTTTAATGCTTGTGGTCTTTTGACATGCACATGCGTATTTTGCAAAATGGGGTTAATAAAATATTTGATCAGCAAACTAATACATCTTAAATGACTTTTCCATGCCTCTAAAGTCACAGAGTAATATTGGGCAGGCCAATAAATAGATGACCCTTTGGTGCACTACGACTTAAAAAATTCATTCACCAGCAACAAGATCAAGTGAAGTTGTCACGTCTTTCTTTGTCGTGGACAGATGGCGTGATCTGATTTCACAGGCCCTCCCCCGCTTCCGGCGATGACATACTTCCGGTCCTTGATGGCCATAGTAAAAGGCGATTTTACACACGAACTTATCATCATCTGTTGCTGCCTGACAAATCTACTGAATGCCCCGTGAATACTCTAGAGTCATATGTTCCTTTCATCGTTTTGACACTGAATGCATATGTCACAAACCAGCATTTCTATTTATAGAAGATTCATGTAAAATGTAACAGAACACAAGGGCACGTGGCGCGTTCCTGTTCATATATGCTCTTTGTCATCCTCCCCAGCCAGGACAATCCTTTCACATCTGGAACATGACGTGTGCTTGCCATAACGTGAATATTTCTGTCTTTGGAGGTGAAGCACTGGAGAAAAGAACAGTCGTGATGGACTCAAAGTTAAACAAAGCAGAGCGGCCAAAGTATTTGCATCTTCTGCATTATCGTGAAAATCATTTTTTTTAAGAATATAAAGATGACAACAAAGAAATCATCTTCAAATCTGTGGTTAATGTGGCTTTGTAAAAAAGTGACGCTTTTTGTGAAAAAAGTGACGCTTTTTGTGAAAAAAATGACGCTTTTTGTGAAAAAAAAGTGACGCTTTTTGTGAAAAAAAGTGACGCTTTTTGTGAAAAAAAGTGACACTTTTTTTAGAAAGTGACGCTTTCTTGGTTATTGGTCATAAATATTGGTAGGATATTTATACATAACAAAGGATAAAAATGAAATGTATTATTTTTGAAATATTGTCCTCTATACAAATATACCATTACACTTGTCGTATTTGAGAGTTCCTTTGCCATTCTTATGATCTGATAATATTGTCAGATGATATGTTTTAGATCCCAAATATGAAATGAAATTTTATATTTTCCATTGGTTAATTATTAGAGAAAATATAATTTTTTGTGGGATTTCCTTCACAGCTTGTAGTTAAAATGAGCGTCGTCTTTGCGCACATGGAACTTTTTGATAATGCTGGAAATTTCTTATTAGATGGAGTATCTAATATGGAGAGAAACTGAAGTACTTCTACTTTCACTGAAATATAAGATCAAATATCATTGAAGATTGTATTAGACCTGTGTCCTCTAATTGCACTGAAGGCGTGAAGTAAACAGGAAGCCAGATATTGGCACTTGTGTGTCCCAAACATATGACATAATATAGCACAATTCAGCACTCTATATGAGAGCAGAATGTCTCGGTGTTTACATTATCTGATTCCAGGTACTGATAGACGTCATACAAACTATTTCTGACCTGCCTTAATGGGTTATTATCACCAATCAATTCAAAGAGAATAAGTATATAATATCCCCTAAATACCTCCACAAACATTTTATGACAACATTCTATGACAAATCTATATTTACCCAATTTGGGAGATATATTTAAAGAATCAAAATGTCTATATTTATATATTATAAAACGAAATATCTTTGATTAGAGAAATGCCAGGATTGGCCCACCTCCAGAACCGGAATAATGCGATATTGCTCAATAACCAATCGGTGTTTTTACCATTTTCTTTTTTGCCTATTTGCCAGCACTGCTATATTTGTTATGTGGATACGATTTCCAAATATGCCCTATGTGAACTATGCAAGTGCCTACAGAATATACTCCATCTGGGAGAATGAAACTATTGCAACAGAATACACTACATCTGGCAGAATGTAACTATTGCAACAGAATACACTCCATCTGGGAGAATGAAACTATTGCAACAGAATACACTACATCTGGCAGAATGTAACTATTGCAACAGAATACACTACATCTGGGAGAATGAAACTATTGCAACAGAATACACTACATCTGGGAGAATGAAACTATTGCAACAGAATACACTACATCTGGCCGAATGAAACTATTGCAACAGAATACACTCCATCTGGGAGAATGAAACTATTGCAGCAGAATACACTATTATTATTATTATTCATTTATTGACAACAACTTAAACAAAACAAAGTAGATCAATTAAATATGGGGAAAAACAGAAAATAAACAGTATAACAGTATAAGTTGCGTCCATTATAAACATATCAATGTGTAATACTGCATAAAATACTTGCCTTGCTTTAGGCTTTATACTAATGAACATATATATGTGACAGAATATCTGGCAGAATGAAACTATTGCATTAGAATACACTACATCTGGCAGAATGAAACTATTACAACAGAATACACTACATCTGGCAGAATGAAACTATTGCAACAGAATACACTACATCTGGGAGAATGAAATTATTGCAACAGAATACACAACATCTGGGAGAATGAAACTATTGCAACAGAATAAACTACATCTGGGAGAATGAAACTATTGCAACAGAATAAACTACATCTGGGAGAATGAAACTATTGCAACAGAATACACTACATCTGGCAGAATGAAACTATTGCAACAGAATACACTACATCTGGGAGAATGAAACTATTGCAACAGAATAAACTACATCTGGGAGAATGAAGCTATTGCAACAGAATAAACTACATCTGGGAGAATGAAACTATTGCAACAGAATACACTACATCTGGCAGAATGAAACTATTGCAACAGAATACACTACATCTGGCAAAATGAAACTATTGCAACAGAATACACTACATCTGGGAGAATGAAATTATTGCAACAGAATACACAACATCTGGGAGAATGAAACTATTGCAACAGAATACACTACATCTGGCAAAATGAAACTATTGCAACAGAATACACTACATTTGGCAAAATGAAACTATTGCAACAGAATACACTACATCTGGGAGAATGAAATTATTGCAACAGAATACACAACATCTGGGAGAATGAAACTATTGCAGCAGAATACACAACATCTGGCAGAATGAAACTATTGCAACAGAATACACAACATCTGGGAGAATGAAACTATTGCAACAGAATACACAACATCTGGGAGAATGAAATTATTGCAACAGAATACACTACATCTGGGAGAATGAAACTATTGCAACAGAATACACAACATCTGGCAGAATGAAACTATTGCAACAGAATACACTACATTTGGCAAAATGAAACTATTGCAACAGAATACACTACATCTGGGAGAATGAAATTATTGCAACAGAATACACAACATCTGGGAGAATGAAACTATTGCAACAGAATACACTACATCTGGGAGAATGAAACTATTGCAACAGAATACACTACATCTGGCAGAATGAAACTATTGCAACAGAATACACTACATCTGGCAGAATGAAACTATTGCAACAGAATACACTACATCTGGGAGAATGTAACTATTGCAACAGAGTAAACTACATCTTGGAGAATGAAACTATTGCAACAGAATAAACTACATCTGGGAGAATGAAACTATTGCAACAGAATAAACTACATCTGGGAGAATGAAACTATTGCAACAGAAAACACTACATCTGGCAGAATGAAACTATTGCAACAGAATACACTACATCTGGCAGAATGAAACTATTGCAACAGAATACACTACATCTGGCAGAATGAAACTATTGCAACAGAATACACTACATCTGGCAAAATGAAACTATTGCAACAGAATACACTACATCTGGCAGAATGAAATTATTGCAACAGAATACACAACATCTGGGAGAATGAAACTATTGCAACAGAATACACAACATCTGGGAGAATGAAACTATTGCAACAGAATACACAACATCTGGGAGAATGTAACTATTGCAACAGAATACACAACATCTGGCAAAATGAAACTATTGCAACAGAATACACTACATCTGGCAGAATGAAATTATTGCAACAGAATACACAACATCTGGGAGAATGAAACTATTGCAACAGAATACACTACATCTGGGAGAATGAAACTATTGCAACAGAATACACAACATCTGGCCGAATGAAACTATTGCAACAGAATACACTACATCTGGGAGAATAAAACTATTGCAACAGAATACACAACATCTGGCAGAATGAAAGTATTGCAACCACTTAGATAGAATTAAGTTGTATTCAATTAATATCCAAGATTTTATTCTGCCCAGTCTGATCTCAGAGCTTCTGAGGTCTGGCATAATCACAGGTGTAATATTTCACCTAGGCTCATTTAAACCAATCAGAAACCCTGTACCATCTTAAGTTTGGAACCATCCGATTTCTTATCTGTTCTGTTATAGGTGGATGCTGAGATGAAATGATTTCTGTAGAATGCATGGTACGGGAACTACATATACGGTTATGAGATGACCACATATGTCCTCAAGCCCTGTATTCATGGGGAATTCGTTCTGAATATCTTTCTGAGCCTAAAGCATTTGTAAATTGTTTGTTTCTGTCCTAAAGATATATTTTCTATGTTTACACATACCGCTCAGAACAGCTCCCATCTTAAGCTTTTGATCTCATTTCCCTTTATTAAAGCTGACATTTGGCACAACCGTTTTGTGGTGACACACATATATCAGAATCGAAGCTGAGATATAAAACCAGAAATAACCACTCTGCCAATAGCAATAGAATTGACTGAAAGCGGAGAGAATCTTCAGTTAGAATCAGATTACGTCAAACTCAATCTCGACTCACCCTGGCCAGAAACACCCACGCCCCTCAACTTTGATATCCTGTAATTTTGTTTGAATGTTTGATGTGTGATCACGTGAGTAAAAGTCCTTATCAATTCATATTATTGTTCATATCTGTATTTTAATTTTGCAAGTCATTTTTATTATTTGTTATCAGTCGCCCAGGACCTGACATCTGTGTCTGCTAGTATGCACGATTCTTGGGGGGGGGGGAATGCTTTATTGGTGTGTTCGCTTTATTTGATTTTGTCCTTGAAATCCCTCTGTTAGAACTTAGAAGACCGCTGAATGATATCACATTACTCACCACTAAGAAGCACAATTCCCTGAGTACAGTATTATTTCAAACGATTAAGACATCAAAACCGCATCTTATGTAATTAGACACTGGTTTGATGGACACTGGTTTGATGGACACTGGTTTGATGGACACTGGTTTGATGGACACTGGTTTGATGGACACTGGTTTGATGGACACTGGTTTGATGGACACTGGTTTGATGGACACTGGTTTGATGGACACTGGTTTGATGGACGCTGGTTTAAAGGAGACAATATTCCAAAAATGAAGAGATACAATCATCTTATCAATTTGAAAGAAACTCTGATATTAAATATGTCCAAAATTGTCCTTGAAGGGTGATAATATATAAATCCAGATTTATTAACGATATATCAGAGCTTATATACATTTTCGCTAATGGCGTTCTCCCATGGCCACGATATATACATCCATTATAAACTTTTTAATAATAATAATAATAATAATAATAATAATAATAATAATAATAATAATAATAATAATAATAATAATAATAATAATAATAATAATAATAATAATAATAATAATAATAATAATAATAATAATAATAATAATAATAATAATAATAATAATAATAATAATAATAATAATAATTATAATTATAATAATAATAATAATAATAATAAAATTTGTATAGCGCTGATACCAGACAAGTCTGTTCATAGCGCTTTTTATGCTATGAGGGTCCATACTTGAAGGAGGGGGCTATAACTCAGTCAATAATAAGAAGATCTTTTTTTAAATGTTTTGATAAAAATGTCAGGATGAATGTTTTCCCCTTAAACAGACACAATCAAACTGATTGCTTATCATCGCTATTTGAGAGAGCATTTTATATCATGATACGTGATATTACCAATATGCACGCCATTCTGATTCAAATATCACACAAGACAGTATTAAAGCTTGCCAAGTTCATTTTAACAGTAAAATTGATGATTTCCTGAATTGCAATTTTAAAATACATTCCTATATATATATTATATGCAAACACTCGACATTTTTGAACGTGTAAAGTTACCAGAATTCCTACAATAGGAAAAAAGAATTATTGCGCCACCTTTCACGTGTCATGCTCAGTGTCAATTTCAAACAATAGCCTCCTGAAATAATGGCGGCTAAATGAGCTTCGTCAAGGTCACAATCAGATATTCAGCTCATCACAAATATCGGTTAATATGTTTCTCAGGCCATCATTATTAATAATGCTTTGATATTATTGTCTTTATTTGAACTTGGGCATTTGACGAATTAAGTATTTATTTCACTTGAAGCTCAGAATCTGAACCTTCTTAACGCTGTGAGGGTCAATACAGTAGGGAGAGGGATTGAAACCCTGCATATCTTCATAAAAATCTGCATATTTTTTTTATATTTTCAATTTACATACTGGTCATTATCAAGTGACAATATAGCCATTATCGAAAGTGACGCTTTTCTTTGAGAAATAAAAATTTGTCACATTAAATATCGGCACTAAGAAGTGACATTTCTCTGAGGTGCAGATCGGCCATTTGAGCATGCGCATTGCGCAGATGAAAAATTGAAATGCTACATTTCTGACCACCTGACACCACCAGGCCCCCGCAATAGTTGTCCCTCGGTCTCAAAGTGTGCATTGTGATCTCCATTTCTTCACAATAGGCTGATTATGAAGAAAAAATAGAGACATTTAATCTACCACAAAGTAAATATTCAGCGAATTTAACTCTTGGCAAACGTTCAGATGTGAATTTGCAAGTTGACACAATGCCTTGTTCTCTTGGAAGTATCGGACTAAGGGTCTTTATTTTGCATTATCACATAAACATTACACGGTTTTTATCACTCTCATTCATGCACCATTACCAAAGTAATCGTCCAATTTGGGATTCGAACCTCACCAACATTGGGTACAGACTTCTTCACAAATTACCCCACATCCCCATAACACTGTGACCATCGATTAAACTATCAGGTTCCAAATTCTAATTAATAACATATTTCAGTCGGAAAATCTATTCAGATAAAACACGCCATTACTCATGTCTGGGATTGAATGGGAGATATCAATCAAGAACAGCGGTATGTTAAAATAACCATAATTGTTCTTTTATTTGTAATTCAATTTTGTTCATGTTTCCATTCATTCCCCGCCTCATATTTAGGTTTTATCAAAAATTCAATGCTAATTTCCTTCCAAAAGACGATGTTTGCACCATCATAAAAGAAAGGATAAAATAGCCAAACACTGTAAAAAGTTGTTACAGTGTATTTGCTGTTAATTTGCAGAAGACGGAACATACATTACAGTTATCAGCTTTTGCTGCATGTTAACAATATAATAACAACTTCTATTGTAATTGTTCTAAACTATTACAAATCTTAATTTGCTTTAATTCTCGTTGTCTATTGGTGGAACAAGAATGTTCATTTAATGTTTTGCATTTTCATGAGAGATTTCTTTCAAGACCGGTGCAAAAAGTTCAAAAATCTGTTACTGAGAGGATGAATTTTGTTGTTTTAAAATAAGTTAGATTCATCAGTACTATGGGTTCTTTAAATATGAAATTTAACAAACGGTGTGAAGTAAAACTAGCATTAGAAAAATATAGATTACGTATTTGGAAAGACTTTTCTATTTTATTTTGAACATTTTGAAATGTAATAATGGTTAACATAACAACTACTGTTTCTGAAGATTGTACAGTATTGAGATGTTATAATGATTAACTGTATCTGTTATACGACAGTAATATATGCTGTAATTTTAGGAACAAAAAAAAGAAATTGCCCCAACAATAATAAGAAAAAACATGTAATTGTGAAGCTATTTTAAAGAGCACATGTCATTTCAATATTAAAAGTGGAGAAAAGCAAAAGAAATACAAGATGACATGTGAATCACAACATTCAGCTCAATTTCAATAAGTACAGTAAGATTTGCTTGACGTTTACCCATGTCAGTTCGGAGTATACATGCTTTGACTTCAACTACAGTATCTGTACACTTGGCGGTTATTGTGTATGGAAGTTGAGGCACTAAGATGTACAGCGTTACACTTTTATTAATTAAACGGCAATGACAGATTGCTAATGTCCCACCTTGTGTAGAACTCAAGGCGTTCTGCTATATCTGTTTTGTTTGTTTGTTTTTTGGGTTTTGCATCACTTCCAACATTATTTCAGTCATTTTGTGATGAGACCTACTTGTAACAGATATAGTGCTGCCTCACTGAATTGTCATGTCGCAGGTCCTTGACATGACAACCCATCCGGTCACAGATTTACAAGGACAACGGGTTAACCCTTTTGGCACAGGCCTCTGCTCATATGGGAAATTGAATCATGAGTTCAATCTCTGCATGGTCGGGGTTTGAACCCACAACCTTTGGATCACCACAGAGGAACTGGTGCTAATAAGCTGGCGCTCTAACCAACTGCGCCACGGCCCGTGGTCTGCTATATCTGAATTCAGTCAGTAGCAATGCCATCTGTGTTATGTGTATGCCTCTATGATATCTTGTTGTAGAAATGTTTGGCCAGAGAGGGCAGAGATATGGAAAAACGTACACTTGGTCCACCATACTGAAACCCTGCAACGTTATATTTCTCGAATTTTGATTGGTTAATAATCAAATAATTAAAGGTGCGAGAAAAAAATATGTGGGTATGGCTAGGTGCTTTTTATCGGGTGGAATATCTGTATTAATTGATAAAGATAATGATAAACACATCTGAGGACTGCAAGGAACACAGAAAAGGTGTAAAAATGTTTAGGTTTGTACAGAAAAATAAAATGCTAACACCACATCTGTCGATTACAGGTCGTTAGAAAGTAGCGTCTCACCTTAATAATAATAATAATAATGATAATGATAAGACCGGAGTCTGTACAAAGCGCTTCTTTAAGCACATGTTTTCGGAACTGATAAGTCTTCAACATGTTCTTAAATGAGTTAAGTGAGGTGCTAGTCCTAATAGCACTCTGGATGCTATTCCACAGTTTAGGGCTTATAGAAGAGTAAGCTCTATCGCCTACTGTCTTAAGTCCAGTGTATGGTACACATAGATACGTACCATCATTTGACCTTAGATCCCTATCACCATGTTTTAGCATAAGAAGGTCCCAAAGGTAGGGGGGCTTACCTTTTAAGGCCTACCAAGTTATAAGTAGTATTTTGAATTCAATTCTCGCATATAGATGAGTAAGCCCTATCGCCTACTGTCTTAAATCGAGTGTATAGTACGCACCTTTCAGTGGGATGTACATTATTGGTAAGAAAGATAACTCAGATGGCACTGGAACTGACGATCCGAGCAAGTTGCATGAGAGTAAGATCTATATTTACTGGTCCAAGAACCTTTCATTGTGCACAAATGTTCAAATAATCGTTACTTAACAATGCATAGAAGTCGAGGCAGTGAGATGTGTTAAAGAATTGAGTAGGAAGATGATTCATCTTGCACTGCAACCATCTTGACAATAAAAGCATCACAATTACAGTTGCTTTTTGAGGCTATAATATTTCCAGCCCCTGGTGTGTTTTTGTGAATCTGTTAACTCACCACGTTTATTTGATAAAAATAACGACGGTGAATCATCCTCTGTCCAGATGAGCATCGTATCAGCGGCAGCCATTCTGAGGTCACCTTGTCTTTTTTTAGTTATTGGACTTTGAAAATTTAATGAGTGGTGTGGAATTATAACTTTTTGATTAACACAACAAAGCCAATGTTGATAATCCACACCACAGATCTAGAAAAATCCAAATTACTCGCATACATTGGTGTTTATGATCTATCTGAGATTTGTCATAATTCAACTCTAAAGTTTGAGAGTTGACATTAAATAGAACAAGAAAACATAACATTTGTCCAAAAACATAATTAGTTGATGTATCGGAAATAGCATTAAAATGTATAGAAATAGCATTCCTGACATTTGCAATCTGGCACTAATATATAAACACAAATGAGGTCACCATGCTCTTTTGGAATTATTGAACTTTTCAAACTGAGATCGTTTGTATGAATTATATCGGTTTTTGATTACCACAACAAACAAGAGTTTAAGATCCATAATAATCTTTAACTTTTTCATTTTTTTCAAATAAGTTCTCGATATATTTTGCAATGACATAAACAAAACAGTGCCAACCCTATCATAGTGGCAACACAGTATGGGAATGTGTATGTTTGTTTGGGGTTTTACATCTCTTTCAACATTATTTCAGTCATTTCGTGATGAGACCTACTTGTAGCAGATATAGTGCTGCCTCACTGAATTGTCATGTCGCAGGTCCTTGACATGACAACCCACCCGGTCACAGATTTACAAGGACAACGGGTTAACCCTTTTGGCACGGGCCTCAGCTCGTATGGGAAATTGAATCATGAGTTCAATCCCGGCACGGCCGGAGTTCGAACCCACAACCTTTGGATCACCACAGAGGAACTGGTGCTAGAAAGCTGGTGCTCTAACCAACTGCGCCACGGCCCGTGGCCGTATGGGAATGTGATTTCATAAATTCTCTGACTCGCCTGACAAGGAGGCGACTGAGGACATTTACTCACTGTGTTCTAAATGATATTACTGTTTAATTTCAGCAATCTAAATTGATTACTAAAGATAAGAATGTATCATTCCCGCTGTATCATTCCCGCTGTATCATTCCCGCTGTATCATTCCCACTGTATCATACCCACTGTATCATTCCCGCTGTATCATTCCCTTTAATATTATTATTATTATTATTATTATTATTATTATTATTATTATTATTATTATTATTATGATTATGATGATGATGATGATGATGATGATGATGATGATGATGATGATGATGATGATGATGATGATGATGATGATGATGATGATGATGATGATGATGATGATGATGATGATGATCATCATCATCATCATCATCATCATCATCATCATCATCATCATCATCATCATCATCATCATTATTATTTTTTGTTTGTTTGTTTGGGGTTTTACATCACTTTCAACATTATTTCAGTTATTTCGTGATGAGACCTACTTGTAGCAGATATAGTGCTGCCTCACTGAATTGTCATGTCGCAGGTCCTTGACATGACAACCCACCCGGTCACAGATTTACAAGGACAACGGGTTAACCCTTTAGGCACGGACCTCAGCTCATAAGGGAAATTGTGTCATGAGTTCAATCTCGGCACGGCCGGGGTTCGAACCCACGACCTTTGGATCACCACAGAGGAACTGGTGCTAATAAGCTGGCGCCCTAACCAACTGCGCCACGGCCCGTGGCCTCATCATTATTATACTACATTGTTAACAAATGAAAAAGGATATTAAACATTTTATATTTTAAAAATGTTCAATGGAAAATCACATTAAACATGAGGGAACTACAAAATTTCTCATGATAATTCATAATCTTTAACAATTAAGAAGTTCCCAATATTCGCCACATGCAAACGTCCTGATAACAAACTGGGCGATGACGTCAGAGATAGATATGAGTGAGGTCCTTTTATAGCGGGGGGTGCCTATCATGAACAGGTCTCAATTTAGGTTGTTGTTTTTTTCTCAAAAGGCTACTGCGTGAACAGGTTCATACTGGTATATAATAAGTGAAAAATATTCCTAATATTTTTTTCAACAATTGCAGTCTAACTTATCAGGATGTAACTGGACATAGAAAACATGACGATAATAAATTATTTGTGTGCACTTCCTATAAATATAACTGCTTGTCTTTCAAACTAAGTTATACGCGAATCTCCCTGTGTCCTGCCGATCAAGCAACACGATGTCTGTTCAAATAAAGTCTATCCTGCACGACTTACAACAAGAGATATGGATTAATGGCGTAACTGAGGCCATTGTTTATCTGTGTGCGTGGGAGGAGAAAGGGGCTGTTGCACAATATAATAACATAATAAATGTTTATAACTCAATAAGCCGCCCTCTTCGTCTCCAGTCACTTTGAAACATAACTGAGATAAAATGAATAAATTGTGTACCAATGTCCCACACAATGTTTGCTTTTTTTGACATTTAGCTTGTTTTTTTACAAGCTAAATGTCCTCTGTACTGTCGTGTGCAGATATAACCTGAGATCACTTGAGAATATATGACCTAGGATCACTTAAGATGAGAATATATGACCTGGGATCACTTAAGATGAGAATATATGACCTGGGATCACTTAAGATGAGAATATATGATATGGGATCACTTAGGATGAGAATATATGACCTAGGATAACTCAGGATGAGAAGATATGACCTAGGATCACTTAGGATGAGAATATATATCCTATGATCACTTGGGGTGAGAATATATGACCCAGGATCACTTAGGGTGAGAAGATATGACCTAGGATCACTTAGGATGAGAATATATGACCCAGGATCACTTAGGATGAGAATATATGACCCAGGATCACTTAGGATGAGAATATATGACCTAGGATCACTTAGGATGAGAATATATGACCCAGGATCACTTAGGATAAGAATATATGACCTAGGATCACTTAGGATGAGAATGTATGACCCAGGATCACTTAGGATGAGAATATATGACCTAGGATCACTTAGGATGAGAATATATGACCTAGGATCACTTAGGATGAGAATATATGACCTGGGATTACTGAGGATGAGAATATATGACCCAGGATCACTTAGGATGAGAATATATGACCTACGATTACTGAGGATGAGAATATATGACCTAGGATCACTTAGGATGAGTAGGTGTGACCTTGGGATCACTTAGGATGAGAATATATGACCTGGGATCACTTAGGATGAGAATATATGACCTGGGATAACTTATGATGAGAATATATGACCTGGGATCACTTAGGATGAGAATATATGACCTAGGATCACTAAGGATGAGAAAATATGACCTGGGATCACTCAGGATGAGAATATATGACCTGGGATCACTTAGGATGAGAATATATGACCCAGGATCACTCAGGATGAGAAGATATGACCTAGGATCACTTAGGATGAGAATATATGACCTAGGATCACTTAGGATGAGAATATATGACCTGGGATCACTTAGGATGAGAGTATATGACCTAGGATCACTAAGGATGAGAAAATATCACCTGGGATCACTCAGGATGAGAATATATGACCTGGGATCACTTAGGATGAGAATATATGACCTGGGATTGCTTAGGATGAGAAGATATGACCCAGGATCACTCAGGATGAGAAGATATGACCTAGGATCACTTAGGATGAGAATATATGACCTAGGATCACTTAGGATGAGAATATATGACCTGGGATTGCTTAGGATGAGAATATATGACCTGGGATCACTTAGGATGAGAATATATGACCTGGGATTGCTTAGGATGAGAAGATATGACCTAGGATCACTTAGGATGAGAATATATGACCTAGGATCACTTAGGATGAGAATATATGACCTGGGATCACTTAGGGTGAGAATATATGACTTAGGATCACTAAGGATGAGAAAATATCACCTGGGATCACTCAGGATGAGAATATATGACCTGGGATCACTTAGGATGAGAATATATGACCTGGGATCACTTAGGATGAGAAGATATGACCCAGGATCACTCAGGATGAGAAGATATGACCTAGGATCACTTAGGATGAGAATATATGACCTAGGATCACTTAGGATGAGAATATATGACCTGGGATTGCTTAGGATGAGAATATATGACCTGGGATCACTTAAGATGAGAATATATGACCTAGGATCACTTAGGATGGGAATATATGACATAGGATCACTTAGGATGAGTAGGTGTGACCTTGGATGAGATAATATGACCTAGGATCATCTGGGTATGACAAAGGCCCACATAGAGTGGGGTGTGACCACCACAAAGTAACGTTGGGTGTAGCTCGATGATATCACCGTCAGATCACTAAGCTGAAGATCACTCCAATGTAACTATTGGCTGTGGATTTAAAAAGTGTTCCATTCCTTCTTGCGTTTGAAAGACATTTCTTAGATTTATGATACCATTTGATGAGTATTCACCAGCATCTGTATTCATAAATGTTAGTGTCCCCAAAGCTGCACATTAATACCCATAAAGGCAAGTGTAATCGTTCTAATAGCACAGTTATATATCGGCTGTATCGACATACATGTATTGTGCATGAATCGTCTCAAATACTTGAAACTACTCAAAGCCTCTGACGCAAGCGTTCATAAAGGAGTGCGCGATGCAAAGATTTAGCGCACCATCACAGCATATCTAGATGCAGGAAAAACGGCTTTTTTTAAGATGAAAAGAGTCACCACACGCCAAAAGAAACTTAATCAGGTCATCTTTCAGTTATTACATTCTAATTTTTCCCTCTATAGTTAAATGAATGAGACTTTTAAGAATGTCAGTTTCCCCTCGGACTTTTCACATGTTATTCAGTCCGGAGCTGTTAAGTGATGCGCTTTTCCTAAGTTCTGCACTGGTTTGGTGTGACTATGGCTTCCACCAGGACACCTCTCCTGTCTGACAGTATCACTAAATACTGCCAATTTAAGACTTGCAAATAGATATGGTATGGAAAGAAACGCAGTTTTTTTATATTTGTGATACATTTCAAACAAGTGTTATTTTTCAGAAAGCGAATTTTTGTACCTACTTTGACTCCGAAACTTTGTTTATCAATTATGTTGCTTATCATGTTATTTTCTAAAATAATGTTAGAATTTTGGTGGCTCCTATTTCTTCTTTAAGTCGTAATTACAAATCATATCAAATAGTTCATTCTAGTATATTAGAACAAGATTCTAATGAAATGTGAAGACGAGATTGGATAAAAAGTAACTTACTTGCCCGCGGTGAGACGATAGATTGAGTGATTGACACCTCTTTGTCAAGGTGTGAACGCTAGTCAAGCTACATGCGGTACCTCTCGAGATGCGGACATTCACTTCACTGACTTACGTCTATTTGTTTTATGTTTCTGTGGAAACTGTTCCGCAGCAAACTTGTCATCAATATACTGTGTATGGGGCTCATTCATGCAACGTCTAATACGGCGGTAAATATGCAAATACTTGCGCATGCGCGTTGAGCTCAGCCCTCTCCGAGAGTGGAATCGTGAGATGGGACGTTGTGCACACGCGGCTATGGTGCAAGATCGTTTATCCTGATTTGGGGGGATGGGGGATGTGGGTTATGTCGAATATGTTGCTGTGACCTTTTCGATATATTTTTTCTCTGAGATTTGACTAGGAGTCATTTCCGGTTTGAATCGTTTGACTTCAGCATGAAACATAATCCTGATAATGGAATTGCAATAGAGATCACTTAATAAGTACAGCGGGGTAACGCATCTTATAGGATTCGCGCATTAATTCACAGTAGCACATGTACATACTGCATACAGAAAAGACGAGTTTTGGGCACAAAAATGTTGATATGAATAGCGTGAATTACCTGCACCCCCCTGACCTCCTGTCCTCCCCGGGGGTGTCCTCGCCACTGACGCAATGTGCACGTGCTTCAGTACACGTTTTCTTGTTTGTTACAATCCTGGATGCTGCTCTGTCTGTTGTTGGCCGATTTACATCATTGACATCTGACCCAATCTTCATGATCTTGGCCATGGACCGTGGCGCAGTTGGTTAGAGTGTCGGCTTAATAGCACCAGTTCCTCTGTGGCGATCCAAAGATCGTGGGTTCGATCCACGGCCGTGCCGAGAATGAATTCGTGATATAATTTCACACATGAGCTGAGGCCTGTGCCTAAAGGGTTAACCCGTTGTCCTTGTAAATCTGTGACCAGGTGGGACTTGTGACATGACAATTCAGTGAGGCAGCACTATATCTGCTACAAGTAGGTCTCATCACGAAATGACTGAAATAATGTTGAAAGTGATGTAAAACCCCAAACAAACAAACTGACTCAATCTTGAGCCTTTTCTTTGTAAGACACCATTACTTTACCCCCTATTTGTAAGACACCATTACTTTACCCTATTTGTGAGACACCATTACTTTACCATATTTGTGAGACACCATTACTTTACCCTATTTGTGAGACACCATTACTTTACCCTATTTGTAAGACACCATTACTTTACCCTATTTGTAAGACACCATTATTTTACCCTGTTTGTAAGACACCATTACTTTACCCTATTTGTGAGACACCATTACTTTACCCTATTTGTGAGACACCATTACTTTACCCTATTTGTGAGACACCATTACTTTACCCTATTTGTGAGACACCATTAGTTTACCCTATTTGTGAGACACCATTACTTTACCCTATTTGTGAGACACCATTACTTTACCCTATTTGTGAGACACCATTACTTTACCCTATTTGTGAGACACCATTAGTTTACCCTATTTGTGAGACACCATTACTTTACCCTATTTGTGAGACACCATTAGTTTACCCTATTTGTAAGACACAGTTCGGTGGGTCCCTGCAAGCAGAATGCCGCCATGATGCCACACATATCATCAACTCTGCATCTAATACCAGAGGACATGATGATAAACAATTACAAAATCATGCAGAATTGACCAGCCTCAGCTCTAGCCTCAGCTCCAGCCTCAGCTCCAGCCTCAGCTCTAGCCTTCTCGTGCTTAATGTTCGGTGAGAAAAATCCACACGGAAACGCCGAGATTCAACAAGATGAATTTTTCCAATCTTAAACTGCGGCATCTTGATCATTAACAAAGATTCGTTCAAGAGTTTCAAAAATGTATAGCGCAGTTAATGCATTAGACATTCTGAACCTGACACATTCGATGTGTTTTGTTTGTATTGAATATCAACTACCTTTTCCACTGTTTACGTTATATCATGTCAGATAGAAACCGGTCATCATGATTCAATGCCCTACTCTTGTCGAAGAGTGATGGAGATATTTCTTTTGCATTATCACCCAGATATGATAACACAAACCATGCACGGCCTATGGTAACCAGTTGTGGAACACTGGCTGGAATGGGTAACAACCCAGGAGCAGACATCCACTTGTCTCGACCACACGGCATGACCGAAGCACCCCAGATGTGAGACAGACATCTTGCCAACTAACACTCCTCACATTCCATATGTTAAACGTCATCAGTTTTTGCGCACATATGACAATCTATTAACTTTGACATCCTTGTTTATATGCATTCAAAATTTATTCGAGATAATATTTGAATCATTGGAATGCAATTTCGCGTATCTTATGTACAGTATCAACAACAACAACAACTTTATCAATGTTACCTTAAAAGATATTTTGTTTTTATATTATGTATAATGTTGTCATTTTAGTTCTGTATTATCACGCCTATTTGTGTGTGTGATTCGTGATGTGGTGTTATGAATAAATGATTGGTCAAAATGGTGTGTGAAAATATTCAAGTTAATACAGATTCCGCACGTCTTTTTGTTTTCTTCTATAAATATAGGTTTAAACTGCAAAACATGCTGGGAGAGAGCATTATAGAAATGTATTAATGCAGTTGGGAAAACACACCTGTTTATGATATGGGGAAGTACTTGTATTATTCATTAACTCAATCATTTGCGAAAGTGTAACCCAGCCTTTTTATCATCTGGAAACGGAAACGGAAGTAGCATAGACATTGCACCATGTTGATGCATGATGGAGGCATTGTGACGTGTTTCCGTGCCATTAAATTGCATGGGACGAATTGCGCGTTTGCTTTGCACGAAATTCTAATGCGCCAATTTGAAGTGGGTTTTGGATGAGGATTCGGGGAGGAGACCAAAGAAAATATATTCTATTTCGAAGACAGGGGATCTGATGTCATTTAATGAATTTTATCCAAGGTATATGGTCTCCGAAACATGATAGGAAATATGCAGTTTGTTTTTTAACTTTCAGAATTAGATATTTGATACTCAAAAGCAAAATATGAAGAACGATGTACGTCTTTCGGGAAAGTTGTTTTTAACTGTTTCACAAATAGAATAAATAATTAGTACTTTAGTCATCTGAAACCTGTGATGTTTTTATTAAAGCTTTCATGAAATCAGATTTCCAACCACTTTTTCCTGACATATTATAAATGTTTATACCCTAAACTTTGTTTTTACCCGACATAAGTTTCTGTGACATTTAATTGTTAAACTCCATTTCAACCATTGAGCATGTTGAGACTCTGTCAACGATTGGCTTAGCTGACCAATGATTAAATACAAACACCTGCTAAGTAATATTGGGGTACCTTCAGATTAGTACTGTGGAATGATTTGGATAGCAGAGGCCTGTTTGTCCATAAGTGTTTGTTAACAGGCCTAACACCACAACAGTGGTATGGTCGAAAATAGTACTGCACAGTACTTGACACTTTCAAAAAATACAATTATCATGGCAGCTGTATCAAAAATACTGTCTTTGCCCTTTATGATTTCATAATAACTTTAACAAAAATCTATGAAACACCTTGTCAGATTTATGACAATGTTCACAATTACATCAGCTAATCACAGGTTAAAGTACAGGGGCGGATCCAAGACCCCGGGGGGTTCAAATGTGCAAAGGTCAGGGGTTCCAGTCCCATAAAGTAAGGGGCTCCAGTTCCCAAAAGCCCCCCTAGCCACAGACCCCCAGGGGGGTTCAGCCCCAAAGCCCCCCGCCTGGATCCGCCACTGAAAGTATAACTTATATATACTTTGCAAGTATATATTTATTTCCCCCTTGTTCTGACTAGTTCATATTTGTTTTAAGTATTTTTATAAAACCTTTATGTCTGGAAACTTTCACAGCCGTTCTTGTGATGGATTTTATTTGTGCACATTTTGGGAAGACATGGCTAACTGCCTGTTATGAATCTCTCCAAAAGGAACATTGGAAAAAAAAAGACAAACTTTGATCACTGTCAAAGTCCTTTGTATAACTTGAAATTGTTATATTTAGCATTTAAGAGTTCATTATTACTGTGAATACTTCTATTTCGCTAAAGTGAAATTTCACTTTTGAGGTTTTCTGTTGGAATTTATAGTTTCTTACCATCAATTTTATTAATTAAAAATCAAATAGTACACAATTAATGTGATTCTCTGGATTCTACCGATCATACAGCACCACAATCTGGAATCCCTTGATCTTACACGTACATCACCACCTTCTAAAATCCCTTGATCCAACACATACTTCACCACCTTCAAATTCCCTTGATCTTACACGTACATCATCACCTTCTGGAATCCCTTGATCTTACACGTACATCATCACCTTCTAGAATTCCTTGATCTTACACGTACATCACCACCTTCAAATTCCCTAAATCTTACACGTACATCATCACCTTCAAATTCCCTTGATCTTACACGTACATCATCACCTTCTGGAATCCATTGATCTTACGCGTACATCATCAACTTCTGGAATCCCTTGATCTTACACGTACATCATCACCTTCTGGAATCCCTTGATCTTACACATACATCATCACCTTCTAGAATCCTTTGATCCTACACGTACATCATCACCTTCTGGAATCCCTTGATCTTACACGTACATCATCACCTTCAAGAATCCCTTGATCTTACACATACATCATCACCTTCTAGAATCCTTTGATCCTACACGTACATCATCACCTTCTGGAATCCCTTGATCTTACACGTACATCATCACCTTCTGGAATCCCTTGATCTCTCCCATACATCACCACCTTCTAGAATCCCTTGATCTTACACGTACATCATCACCTTCTGGAATCCCTTGATCTCTCCCATACATCACCACCTTCTAGAATCCCTTGATCTTACACGTACATCATCACCTTCTGGAATCCCTTGATCTCTCCCATACATCACCACCTTCTAGAATCCCTTGATCTTACACATACATCATCACCTTCTGGAATCCCTTGATCCTACACGTACATCATCACCTTCTGGAATCCCTTGATCTTACACATACATCATCACCCTCTAGAATTCCTTGATCTTACACGTACATCACCACCTACAAATTCCCTTGATCTTACACATACATCATCACCTTCTAGAATCCTTTGATCCTACACGTACATCATCACCTTCTGGAATCCCTTGATCTTACACGTACATCATCACCTTCTGGAATCCCTTGATCTCTCCCATACATCACCACCTTCTAGAATCCCTTGATCTTACACATACATCATCACCTTCTGGAATCCACTGATCTTACACGTACATCATCACCTTCTGGAATCCCTTGATCTTACACATACATCACCACCGTCTAGAATCCCTTGATCTTACACATACATCACCACCTTCTGAAATCCCTTGATCTTACACGTACATCACCACCTTCTGGAATCCCTTGATCTTTCCCATACATCACCACCTTCTAGAATCCCTTGATCTTACACATACATCATCACCTTCTGGAATCCCTTGATCTCTCCCATACATCATCACCTTCTAGAATCCCTTGATCTTACACATACATCATCACCTTCTGGAATCCCTTGATCTTACACGTACATCACCACCTTCTAGAATCCCTTGATCTCTCCCATAACCACCTTCGAAAATCTCTTGAATAGAATAGATGTTATAATTGAAAGAATTGTTCATCTTAGTGTCCCCGCTGTTCCTGAACAAATATCATGTGGGTTTATTTCTTCTTAGATATTCCATATATTGTCAATTATGACAATTCCAACATTTTCCAGAATCACAAAATGAATGCTTTGACAACCACTGCTCAGCCATTAAAGAATGCTCAAAATCACAAAGAGAATATTCACACTCTGTACTATGAAAAAAAACCTACATAGAGGTTTCAGCTCATTATGACCAATAACAAAATGTTGCATATTTTGTCAAATTAAACGTTCATTAACATTTTGCAGAATGTAAGGAAGGATGTTTTGACCATCACTATTCAGCCATCAAGAAGGAGACGAGAATCATGAGATCCAGGGACAAGAAGGTTTCGATTTTCTGTATTAATATTAATGGTCACAAAAATAGATCACTAAATAATATAATACAGCAGTCAGTCTGATATCTTGAGACAAATCCATGCAGTCATTCACCTGACAATATAAATACAAAAATGTTCATTTTCTCTTCCAGCTTCCATGACCTTATTTTTCATGTTTAACAAATAATTATGGAAAATGTTCCCTAAAAATTGTTCTTTATCAAACCCTAGAAATTGAGCTTTAGCTCTTCGTGGCCATGTCTTTGAGTTTGTGGTGAAAGATATTGCAAATATCATTCCGGCAATATATATGTCAGTTATTCATAAAGAATAGTTGTGCAGAACATAAGGGTGAGTGCTTTTATTATCAGTGCTTGGCCATCATGAGGATGCAAAAAGGGCAAAATTCACGAAGGTTTCAAAGAATGCTTTAACTCTGTTTGATGTCTGTTTGATGTAAACAAATGAGTTTATGGGTTGCTTTGTAAATCTAAAAGATATTGACAATTGAGAGATTTAAAAGTAAATATAACAACATAAAGAAATTGAAGCATAACATGAAGGGTACTTCCCTTTAGAGAAATCAAGCACATTCTCAACCAGCATTCGGCCATCTTGAGTTCTGTTACGAGTGAATGCATTGAGTATATATATATATATATATATATATATATATATATCAACACATTAACTCCCTATGAAACTAACATCCTACTGGACAACTTTCCATATGACCTCTCCAGAAAAAAAATGCACTACTCCAGTGACTGACATTCTTTGGCTTATTACAATTTTCTGTTTTATGAGTTCGAGTTAAAGATATAAAATGTGTTTGGATATTATATGACACACCTCATATTCAATATTAATAATTACGTGCCAACCTTATATACCTTTCTACAGAGAATCAACTAGGAAATGGTTAAACAAGAGATGAGTTATAGATATCTGTTTCTTTTGATCTATTTGCATTACTATTGATATCATCTTAGACAAACATATTTTTGGAAAAGTTTAGTCTATAAATCTAACTTAGGCTGCCGTATGACATTACTGGATATCCCTTTATAAAACAACTTGATAAAGTGATAAAGATGTTGACTATTTGTGTGAGTTACCAGTGAGAACATTAAATCATACTATTCAACATGACTCTGTGGGTAAGACATTAGTCTCCCATGCTACAGGTCTGGGGTTCAATTCCTGGTGGGAGCAATGATATATTAGCAAAGAAATGGAACATTGTGCCAATTTCAATTTTCATGCAATGCTGTGAATCCTACACTGCTGCCACAGGGTGATACGTGGCTCAGTGGTTAAGATGTCTGTCTTCAATGCTAAAGGTCCAGGGTTCAAGTCCTGGTTGGGAAAAGTATTATTTTCATGCTGAAGGTGAAATCTTCATATTGGGGTTCTGTTTGAGTGATATGGAATTTAGAAAGCATAAATTTATTTGTCTATTGCAAATGAAGAATATAAAATAATAGAAATATGTTGATAGCCAAAATAAAAAAGATGAAATCTTTATATTGGAGTTTTTGCATATCAATTTGCATATCAGAAGAACGTTATTATAATTTTTCTTTTGCAAACATAGAAGATATGAATAATAATGACTTTATACAGTAATCAAATATAAAATCTTCATATTGGGGTAATATTTGAGCAAATATGTATGTTAGAACATATAGAATCGAATATGTTTTTGACAACATAGAAAATATAAAATATAGTAACTTTATGCAGAAAACAAATATGAAATCTTCAAATATGAAAGCTCACTCAACATTTTGCTCACTCAACATTTTGCCACATATCAAAATAAACATGCAAACAATGCTCATTCTTAAATACATTCCACTAGATTGGCATATTATTTATTCCAAAACAATATTCAAGATCTTCAAGATGTGGAGTTGTCAATATCTGGCCATATCAGTCACGATGGAAATCAACAGGTTACCTGTATGTGTATTTCTCTGTTTTCCAGCGAGATCAGCCAACAATGCATGTACTCATGTGCAAAGATCACCTCTTGGAGATGATGTCAATTCCCCCAAAATAGTTGTTCTCTAGTTTCAGTTGTTTGAACACTATCAACAATATAGAATTAGTCAAGATCTTCATCACCATATCAAGTTATCTTATAAAGGAACTCACTATTTTCACACAGCATTAAAAAATATTGATTAAATAGTGCAATCATTATTTTAATGGTCAAATAGAATCACAATTTGAATAAAGAAATATATATAGTAATACTGCTGAGATGTGTACTAATCTGAGCAAGCAAGCATTCTCAGCAATATGCCAGCTCATATTTTAATCTCTACCGCTGGTACCTTGACCTGATAGTTTCCTCTTTTTGTTGTCTTAAGGGAAAAAAATGCAATTATTCGGCCATCTTGATTTCTGTCATGAGAGAACTCAATGAGTATATATCAACAATTTAGCTCCCTGTGAAACCAACATCTTACCAGATTACTTTCATTGTTTCAAGTTAAATATATAAAGTGCCTGAACATTATATGACACACTTCATATTCAATGTATTACATGTTTACCTGATATACCTATGGGGAATCAACTAGAAAAATGGTGTCTTGTAGATATTTAGTTCTTCTTTTGATCTATTTTCATTAATTTTGACAAACATGTTTTTAGAAAATTGTGGTCTACAAATTCAACTTAAGCTGCTGTGTGAAAATAGTGAGTTCCTTTATAAGATAACTTGATATGGTGATGAAGATCTTGACTATTTGTGTTATTTACCAGCGATAAGATCAAATCATACGTTTCAACATGGTTCAGTGGGTAAGACAACTGTCTCCCATGCTGAAGGTCTGAGGTTCAATTCCTGGTTGGGATAAGCACTTTTTTCATGCTTCGTTTTGAAGTTTTATTTTTGCAATATGCACATCAGAACATACAGAACTGAATTTTTTTTTGTTTTTTTTTGTTTTGTGTTTGTAAAAGCAGACATTATAAAAAATGCATATCAGAACAACTTTTTTAAATTAATAAATATCAAACTATCAAGCTTTGTTGTCTGGTCAAAAAAATGAATGTTGTTATAAAGACAAAACATACAGAAAATATGAAAGATAATTTTTTTGTTTGAGGTATTTTACATCACTTTCAAAATTCTTTCAGTCATATTGTTATCAATGAGACCTACTTGCAACAGATATAGTGCTGCCTCACTTAATTGTCATGTCACATGACCCTAAATAGTTTAAATAGTGGGGGGGAGTCTGTGTGTGGGTGCGGTTCTGTGTGTGGGTCTGTGTGTGGGGGGGTCTGGGTGTGGGTGTGTGTGTGTGGGGTGTGTGTGTGTGGGTCTGTGTGTGTGTGTGGGGAGGTCTGTGTGTGGGTGTGGGTCTGTGTGTGTGTGTGTGTGTGGGTGTGGGTCTGTGTGTGGGTGTGGGTCTGTGTGGTTGTGGGTTTGTGTGTACATGTGTGCATCTGTTAACAAAAGCTTTCACATTTTGCTTTGTCTTGGCTAAGAAGCATGCTGTGGTCTGAGCTATTCTAACTCGGACAGCTTGGATGCCTGACTGAAGTTGTAAATTCTCAGTTTTAGTCTATAACGGGGCACTTAATATGAGCCTGAGGGCTTTGTTTTGTATGACCTCAACCTGCTGTTATGCACTATCTGAGGCAAATGCTAACAGTAGTAACACCTCTTAGGACAAGTACCAAGATAGCCCTTGGTGATGGTGGCAAAATGCCCTCCAGGAGAAATCACTGGGCCACCAGGGCTGCTTCCCAAGTGCTAGGGTTTAGAGATGGACTAGTATTACACAAAGGTGCAGACACTCCAACCTCCAACTATGTCATCCCTCCGCCCTGGAAGCCACTCCCATATAGCATTACATACATGCCTGTGGCCAGCAAGAAATCAGACCTAGATAGGGCAGACATGCTCAGACAGGCTCTTGCGTCCATAGATATTGTTAGGCCCCCGTGAGCAACAGTGTACTACACTGATGGCTCAGTTCAGGAAGATGGCAGGTCAGCCTCTGGTTATTGTCAGGAAGGTAGACAGGAATTATGGAAAAATAGTGACAATTGCTCAACCCTGCAGACTGAGCTCATTGCCATTTCATTTGCCCTCCTAGATGCCCTTCACAACAAGACAGGTCCAGTACTAGTAATCACAGACTCACAGTCATCCTTCAAAGCACTAGAGAAAGGTCACCCCTTAGACAATGTTAAGCTCATCACGGGAGTTTATGTTACCCTGTATAAGTTACAATCAGCCAATAGAGCTGTTGTGCAACTTTGGATCCCCAGTCACATTGGACTTGTGGGTAATGATATGACAGGCGAGGCTGCGAATGCAGGCTCCAAGCTATCCAAGATATCAGCCCATGTCCTCCCCTCTCTTAGCCAGACCAGACTACTTTTTGTTTCTGATTCAAAGGAAAGGCACTATTGTATCTCAAGCACAAATACAGTGTACCCGGTTCAGGAACTGCCAGATGGTATGCCATAGCCACAAGATACAAGCCACTCCCCAGACTAGCTGAGAACCACAGATCCCTACAGGTCACCATGCACTTGGGAATTGTTAGGAGATATGTATAGAGTCTGCGAGCATTGCAGTAGGCCCACCAATAAACCACTGTGGCACTACCTGTTAGAATGCTTTTACACAATGCCTCTTAGACTATATGACGATAGAGTATATGATGTGGAAGATGGCGCTGACCACACCCAGGCTGCAACTGAGGTGGTCCATAATGCCTTAAACTTTGTGGATCTGCATCATATCCTGACTCAGTATCCTGTACACAGATAGGAACTGGAAAAGATCCCACTAGAACCCATGAAGTAGGCAGCCTCGCATGATTGACTGACTGCAGATGGTCAATCAATGGTCACTTAAGGGATCAGGTCACAGTGGCCACTAGCTGATTTCCGGAGGACACATTGACTAATTAAAACAGAAATGAACCTGATCCTACCACTGGCTGCAATGATGGAATGTATGCCCCACATCCCCACATTGACAGCCTGGGTAGATAAACCTAACACATTACTAACACATGGCACCCCCACATAATAGTGTAAATGCCTGGCCTGCCGGCTTTGGTTTCACAAGAATGACCAACAGCAGTTGCAGAGATATACAGTGTATATCCTGCCCATTATTGGACATACACCCACCCAAGCCGAAGAAAAAATATATATGTTACAGAAACTATAAGAACATGGACATTGAATCCCTAAAAAGGGATAAAAGGAATATCATTAATTCCGACTCAAACTGGAATCACCTATCACTATATGACATAGTAGAATTCTATGACACAAAACTATCAGAAATCCTAAATAAACATGCTCCACAGAAAATGGCAAGAGTCATCGACAGGAAACCAGCACCGTGGCTCGATAACAACATCAAGGTCCAAAGATCTCTCAAGAGAAAATTAGAGAGAAAAATGAATAAATCTGGGTTACACATTGATAGAATAATTTATAACAACCAGAAAAATAAGTACAACTCACTACTAAAATCCTCTCAGTTGAACTATTTTGCAAACTTGATAAATGAGAATCGACATGACCCTAAAAAATTATTTAAGGTCATAGATATGGTCATGCACAAACCTAAAGACACACCCATGCCAAAATCGGATGATGATACTGATCAAGCGAACAAGTTTAATGATTTCTTCATTGAAAAAATAGAATCAATCAGGGATCACATAGATGCGACACCTATCGGCTTTAAACCGACACCTGGTGTCACAACAAACAATGGATACAAAACTGGACCCAGCTCTACCACACTAGAAAACTTTAAGCCACTAACCATTGAAGATGTAAGAAAACTAGTGAGGAAGGCGGCAAGAAAGTCATGTGAATTGGACCCCATCCCGGCATGGCTACTATATGACCTTCTTGATGACCTCCTACCCATAATAACAGTCATTATAAATAAGTCATTGATTGACTGTGAGGTATCCGACAACATGAAGATTGCAATAATTAAACCCCTACTTAAAAAACTGGGCCTTGAACTAATAGAGAAAAACTATAGGCCAGTTTCAAACCTAAGTTACATCTCAAAATTAACTGAGAGAGCGGTTGCCGACCAATTGAAGACTCACTTAGTAAAAAATAGTCTTACCGACAAATTTCAGTCAGCATATAAGGAGTTTCACAGCACAGAAACGGCTCTGCTTAGAGTACAGAATGACATCCTAATGAATTTAGACAGAAGGAAATCAGTAATTCTACTCTTATTAGACCTGTCAGCGGCATTTGATACCATCGATCATCAGCTGCTATTCAGGAGATTAGAATCTCGATGCAATGTAACAGGTCATGCACTTGCATGGATAAAGTCATCCTTAAGCAACAGGAAGCAATGCGTCAAGGTTGGACTTAAAAGGTCGACTTTGAAACCTATAAAATACGGTGTTCCACAGGGATCTGTCCTAGGGCCGATATTGTTTACCATATACATGTCCCCCCTGTCGGATATCCTTACCAAGTATGATCTTAATTACCATATCTACGCAGACGACATGCAAATCTACATACCTGTAGATCACGCGTCAACAGTTAATACGAATATTAGCAAATCAAATCTAGAGAAATGTGTTGACGAGGTCAGAGCATTCTTCATATCAAATAAAATGAAGATTAATGACTCATTAGATACACCTGCGGAAATATCACCTTCTGTCACAGTGGGGGATTCATCTATATCACCCTCGGACACAGTATTAAATCTTGGTATCATATTCGATTCCAAAATGGACATGAGAGCACAGATCAAAAAAATGTGTAAAAATGGTTATTATCATATAAGAAATCTATCCGCCATTAGACACTGTCTAGACGAGAAAACAGCCATCACCCTAACACATGCATTTGTAACATCAACTCTAGACTATGGAAACGGCCTACTTTATGGTCTCCTGAAATCAGAAACTAAGAAGTTGCAATACCTGCAGAATGCTGCGGCTCGGGTAGTTGGTAAACTCAGGAAATTTGATCATATATCGGACAAATTAAAAGAATTACATTGGCTGCCTGTTCATGCTAGAATTGAATTTAAGATCCTACTAATAACATGGAAATCTCTTAATGGTAAGGCACCGACTTACTTGCAAGACTTGCTACAGGTAAAGCAAGGAGACAGGAGCCTTAAATCATATGACAGTACTTACCTGTGCGTACCTAGGACATGCTTAAAGACGGTGGGAGACAGAGCTTTCTCCACTTCTAGTCCCAAGCTGTGGAATGCCCTGCCTAGTGACATCAGGACTAGTACCACAGTCAACTCTTTCGAGAGTATACTTAAAACTCACCTTTTCAGAAAGTATGTTCTGAATTTAGCGCTATGAACAGTATTAACTGGTATCAGCGCGATATAAATTTAGTTATTATTATTATTATTACTTGACCTCTCCACTGTTACTTGACCTCTCCGATGCCTTTGACACCATTGACCACCAAATTCTTTTTGATAGACTGGAAGCTAGATGTAATGTCAAGGGTCACGCCCTCTCCTGGATTTGGTCATATCTCAGTAACAGGAAACAGTGTGTGAAGGTAGGGACTCATAGGTCCTGCCTCAAGTCCATAAAATATGGGGTCCCACGGGGCTCAGTCCTGGGTCCCATACTATTCACCATTTATATGACACCCCTTTCTGATATCTTAGCCAAATATGGTCTAAGCTATCATATTTATGCGGATGATACTCAGATCTACATCCCTATGGACCACACTTCCCCCCATCAAGTTGATATAAGCAGACACAAACTGGAAGAGTGTGTCAGCGAGGTTAGAAACTTCCTTATATCAAACAAGATGAAAATAAATGATGGAAAGACAGAAATGCTTATATGTACTGACAGGTACAATATTGCCACCATCAGCAGTATCCCAGCCACAATTGGGGTTGGGAGCTCTGATATTGCTCCTAGTGAGTCAGTGGTTGACCTTGGCATAACCTTTGACTCTAATATGGACATGAAGGCCCAGATCAGGAAAATGTGCCAGAAAGGCTATTACCACATTAGGAACCTGGCAGCCATCAGACATTTTCTAGACGAGAAGACAGCTGTAACACTTACCCATGCCATTGGTACCTCTACTCTGGACTATGGCAACAGCCTACTTGCAGGTCTTCCTAAATCTGACACCAGGAAGCTACAATACCTCCAAAACTCTGCAGCACTTGTCATAGGAAAAATCAGGAAATTTGATCACATTTCAGGAAAACTATGGGAACTGCACTGGCTCCTAGTTTTTGATTTTAAAGGGGGAGTTCCTAATAATCTAACCTTATTTTTTTTTAACATGTAATGAAATATATGGTAATAAGATATCATATCACACACATCCTACATTAATCTGGCCAACTGTTTATTTACAAAGTGGATCTTTGTTGTGGCAGCAGGCTGTCCTGGAAAGAAAGGTCGGGTTCGGGAGGGTAATAAAACTTCGGAGATTATACGTCACGGGTGTAACTCCTTATCCCGGGAAACTGGGTCTCACAATGGTGGGTGAAGCTAGCCCCTCAACATGTACTCAAAATAAGCTGCTCTCATTGTCAGGGGAATTGTGTGTCATAAATATTTGCGACAAAAGTAATTGACAAGGGATCAATGTTTTCAATTTCCCAAAAATTGTGGCAACAAAAGTTTGAAATACACAAAATACGCAGGTTTGAAACACAACCAGGGTTATCTATGAAGAGAATATTTTGTTCTTGAGTCAGAATATGGTAACAGTTGGGCCTGAAACAATGACTACCAGAGGTTCCCTAGGCTAAAATGAACTGTAATTCTTATTAGACCACATCACAAACCTAGTGATGATTAGATTAGCTGAACAGAGGTCATTTCACAATCCACAAAATAGAGGTAAGAAGTTCAAGACAAGTCTCCACTACTGATGCCATGATCAAGTGGCAGTGTCAGAAACACTAGCATAGTGGGTGTCAGGGTGCTGAAATGAGAGGTGAATGTAGATACCTCAGTGATTCAATGTGCTGTCCCCAGGAAAACATTTACCAAAATATTTTCAAATTTAAAGAAAATGGTCCTTAATTTTAAAACCTCTTTTAACTATTATTCTATATGAACATGTTTGTGATATGCAAGTCTTTTCAAGATTTTAAACTTTGAGTATATACTTTGTGGTCCATACAAATGACTGAAAAATAAGATAAGTTAAATCGCATGGCCAAGGTTCGTGTTTTGTTTTCATAATTGTTAATTGGCACAGTGTGATATGTTGTGTCATAACATACTATCTGCTATCATAACATATACTATTTTGATTTGTTGAAGATCATCCCCACTGTCAGACTCTTCTCAATCACAGTTTGCAGGCTACGAGTCTTGTTTGTTGTGGGGGGTCAAATTGCCATCCCTGAACTTTACCCTGCTCAATAAAGCTACCTGAAGGTGGCTCAGACCCACTTCTTTCATCCTCAGATGATCCACATAAACTTTGGACCTCTATTATGTCAGAAACACTTGTTGAACAATCACTATCTGTAAAATCTCCCTCCGACTCCATGATGCTGGGCTAGGGGTTTTCCCAAAATGTTACACTCTCTATGTCACCACCCCACGTGACAGGGGGTAATAAAATTCCGGACTGACTTCGGAGATATGTCATGATCCAAACTTTGAAGTGAAATTTGATCATCACAACGTTTACAAGATACACTTGAAATTTGTGAGATGACTACTGGCAACCAAATGAATGATTTTATGACAAAAAAACACATGGTTTGGGGTACAACCCAATTATTAGGAACTCCCCCTTTAAGATCCTTCTCTTGACCTGGAGGGCCCTAAATGGTAAGGCGCCGCCTTACTTGTGTGATCTACTCCTAGTTAAACAAGGGGAATGTTGTTTAAGATCAAATGATGGCACCCACCTACAAGTTCCTAAGACCCGGCTGAGGACAGTGGGTGATAGGGCCTTTTCATCAGTTGGCTCTAGACTCTGGAATTCCTTGCCTAGTAAAATTAGGACTAGTGTACGTCAGTCTCCTCTTTTAAGAGTAGACTGAAAACTCATCTCTTCAGGATGCACGTCCTGAACACAGCGGTATGAACAGACTTGTCTGGTATCAGCGCTATACAAATTTTATTATTATTATTATTATTATTATTCATAGTCGGCTTTCAGTGCCCCAAATCGGACCATTTGCACCGATAATCACACACCACCCACCCCATAGCAATTTCAAATAAACTATAATTAGGCATTTTTACACATATCATTTCCAAACTTGGAACACATAATAAGATGAATCTTCTGAATTATTGTTCATGGAAACGCAAACAAAACAACTGTAAACAAAAAAAACTTTTGCCTATGGACACCCCACTGGGTAAAATGCAATTCTCACTACTTTTTAATCAAAATTTCTACATAACTTCTCATATATGCAACCCACACACAAAATCTGAACAAACATAAAACCACCTCTAAACTCACTATGGGTAAGTCCCCCTATGACAATGCCTGGTTAAATTGTCCCCCAGCAAGGTCATTGCTCGCCCGCTTGGATTGGGCGTTGTGGTCCTATGTATCTGACCCCATCTAAGAGCACATTAAAGAACCCAGTAGCACTTATCGAAAAAGTAGGGGGAACCCGGTGTGAATGGTCTCAAAAAACCTTTCAGTTAACCAACTCACAACAACAATAGTCCATTTTTCAATAGCAATAATCAGTGACCAAATTTAACAAGACATGATTGCAATTCACAGCAATCACACTGCAGGGCCGCCTCTCCAGGCTACGGCCCTCTTGCAAATTAATATTGCATAGATTTCATTCATTCATGCTTTGTCTTAGCTATTTGAGATACAGGCTCCAATTGTTTAGCACATGTGCATATCATTAAAGCATTCATTAAATGAAGTTTTCGAGTACATTTTCCTTGCATAAATAAATGTCTATACCCCAAACCTTGCGTTCAAATGTTTTTACCCTTCAAATGTCCCCTACATAAATTTCTGTGCCATTTGAAAGTGGATGAGTCAACAAACATTGTTTAGCTGACCAGTGATCATGTACATTCACCTGCTTAGTACAGTTTTGCTTAATATGGGGCACCTTCAGTGTGAGTTGGCTAACAGAGCCCCATTTTTCCATTAATGTTGGTCCATATTCACTATGCAAGGTGCATTTCGATTGGCTGTAATATAGCCTCAGTTAAAACTTCTGAAATAATGCAACGTAGGGTCGGCCCCAATATTGGGTACGTTATCATTACCACATTGATGGTTCTCAATCTGCTGGTTAAACAATTAATCATTTATTAGGCAATTTGCAGGCATTTCCTGAAAATGTTCAGAAAAATCATCAATAAGTCATGATCAGCATAGTTCAAAGGCCATTGGCCTTTGTTTTTTTAATAAACTTATGCTCTAACCAGTCATGTATATGTACTTGGTTTACCACATGGAGGTTAGTTATAATATCAAATGCCTTCCTATGTTCCATAAAGTTGAAAATGAATCACTTTACCCTTCCAATTTTACTGACAATAATCATCAAGCATGCATGGCTGGCCAGTGGACATAGACAAAACGCAACATGTGTTTACATATTACAGCTGTTTATTTGTTTTGTGGCAAATTACATACATCATTTACATAGAAATGTGTGGCATCTTAGTGAACTCATATGCAGTCATTACATGTCATACCTCATTCAACCAATTATCACATTTATTCATCATTCATATTGTGCTCAAATATAAAATTCATTTAAACTTTACATATTATAATAGATATATCTCGTCGTATTCTTTATCTATAAAGCAACACACAAATTCTATATATGGGCAGTACTAATCTCTTTTCAGAACAATTCAACATTTGTTAGTCTGAGAGCCATGATCCACAATACAAAAACACACTGGACTTTGCATATAAATACTGAATATATCTTGAGACCATTTTGAATTGCAGTACAGTAGAATATGAGTAATCAATTAAAATGTGTCTCAATATCATATACATATATATATATTGTTGCTTTTTTCTAGCTATTCACACTTTTATCATTTTATTTATATTCAAATATTCTGCTTGGATCCCATATCTAAATATGACTTTTCAAAAATACATTTCAAAGGTTTTGATACACACATAATTCATTCTAATCACCTTAATTCAAATAAATATAGAGCATACCAAGCACACGTTATTCTGGAATTAAGCACCAATTCCAAAACCTACATGACAGAATCAGTTATCATGATTGCCTTACATTCATGTAAGTTTCTTTTGATATAAAATAAGTTTGTTCTTGATATGGTAACTAGTACATTAACCAATGCAACACCAATTTCCCTATTAATTACCTTTACTAATAGCAACAGAGATGTATACAAAAATATCTTGTGTTTGATAAGGATTTTCTATGCTTAGTATCTTATTTTAAGTACATCTCCAATAACTCAATAGAAGATACCTTCTTTATTTTTCATCACTTTAAAAAAAATCATGTTTGTGATAACAATACAAATTAGTCAAAAGATATGACAGAATTAAACTAACCAGAATATAAGAGGCCAGGTTGGCCAATAATTACAATGTAACCTAGATTTTAAACCAAAAAGGTGTTTTGTTTTTCTATATGCCCTTCTTCTATATGAGGACATAACATATCAGATTATATTGAGTAGAATAGTGCCAATCATTACTGAGATATTTACATCTATACAAAATATACAACTATAATACAAAAGGCATAGACAGGTTTGAAAATGGACAGAAACGATCTCTGATGTAAACAGTCTCCTTTAAAACCCCACATATTCAAAGTGCATACTGTACAACCTTGGATATATATATCTATTATCAGTGCACACCCAAACCCTCAAATGGCACTTGCTCTCAGTGGCAAGCCATTCAACTGCCCCTTCCTATTTCAAAATCTTGCTATCAAAACATTCCCCCAGAAATTAGATATACCTCATAGAGTATAGAGCTTTCCGTTAATACAGTATATCAATAGGACAGAGTAGTGATTTTGGTTCAATTTGACTTGACAGCAGCAGTAGAATGTTCACCCAGATATAATGGTGTATTCACACTATTACAAATAGTCATCGTTGTATAGTGCTAACATTAATATGACTTAATAAACTTTAATCTCCACCCAAACACCTTATATATTCCTGCCATCCCGGAATCGTACAACTTGTACATTCGCTTCCTTCCATTTATGGTTGGATTCTTTGAGAGAAAAAACAAATACCCATATTTTGTTGGATTAATCATGTAGGGATGGCATCCATAGTTTGAAAAAGACTAACTTAAACAGGAACCACGAGTTACTGATGAACAAAATATCACTCCCCGAAGGAAATAAATTATTTATCATTTGCTCTGTATAATACAATATTACTGACAGTTATTAGGTAATGGTTAAGGCTACACCCAGGTTAGAAGGCAATATCCTATACAAATAACCCTCTCCATCCTTAGAGGTAAATACAAGTTACCCTCTATCCCAACAAATCCCATAGCACACACTCGTATCAACTACTGCATAACATTTACCAGGGATTGGCCTCATCCCTGGACCAAGTGTCACCATAAACATGTCCAAATGCTGAGGCCACATTTACCATAATACAAATAGTTTGATGCTTTGGCAAAGATTTGGGCACATACATTAGAGTTGATAATTGCAATAATAAATTTTGTTTTGATATTCAAAAACTTGTGCTATCTTAAATACAAATCCCTTTCATAACATTATCAATTGTTCGTTTTAATTTTTTTTTACATGTTTGATCTTTTTTTAACATTCTAATAGCGTTGGCATTAAGTGGACGGTCTCCACCTCATTTCCTTATTTTGGTTTTCTACATGGTTCAGCACAGCTTCTGTGACAACTATTGCTGGATCTGAATATCAGCACACAAGTACACCCAAACTAAGCACAGAAAGGCAGTGAAAAATGAGTAAAATAACATATTGCTCATGGCTATCAACAGAACATATCACATGTAATACTTGCAATATTGCTTGGTTTTGCTGAATACATTTCAACATTAATATAAATTTCTAGCACAAACAAAATGTTTCCATAATTCTCTTGAAATCATTCAAAAGTATTAGCTAATTCTAGGACCAAGGGGCAAGTGCACTTCTCTAGTGAAAATGTAAGGGTTTAATCTTCTAAGAGTAATCTCCTTGATATACATATGTGCTGTAACATCATAATAATCAAATCATATGTAGATTCACTGACAAGTGCTGGTCGTCAGAGTCAATGGTGTTTCTATGTCCCTTTCTGCAACAAAGGCCTCATCGGGTAGTGCACATTTTACCTGTATAAAATTTACCACTGATTGGGATTTGAACCCACAACTTACCATCTACTCTCATTTAACCAACAAATGTGGATCACAATGCTCAGCCATCTGTGCCAGTGGGGCCAGTCTAACGAAATAACCAAGACTCTTTTAGTGCAAGACATAAAATATGGGTAGTTTGAATTAGATTTACCGTAGATGAGGTTCAGAGTAGGTTACGAAATAATCCAGCCTATTTGACATCTTTCAAGGACTATTCATTGTACCGTACCCAATCTGAGGTAAAAAATGCCCATATCTACTTGATGTCAATTATCCTTGTGGTATCTTTATTACATTTTCCAGAGAACAGTAACGATCATTTTACTGGCAACTATTTATCAGTATTATATTCATATAACCTTTTTTTATTCAATCTTTATTCTTTACAATCCAAAATATTGCTTTAAGTGATAGACATACATCATTAAACAGTTAATCAAAGAAAAAATAATTTAAATATTTGATCTGTAATACCAGTAATTAATCAACCCACAATGTATTGAGGCTATCTATATTTTAATCATCCTCCGCTTTATTTAACATTCTTTAACAATTACATTACTTAAATTTGACAACAACTGAAATATAAAATGGTATAATTGTTCCCATTTTGGCTTACCACAGCGCAAATACAGCTGTTGTACATAGAATGTAATTAATTTTGGCGATATTCATTTGAACATTTCTTAGTTTTCATGGCATTGATACATGAGAACTGTATTAATACCACCATGATTGAAATGAAAAAACCTAATTAGATTTTGCTTTGTTTAAAAATAACTTTGGTTTGATATCATCTATTGTATTATAGATTAATTTGACTGGAAATGACAGTCTGTAAGCATGCACTATTACCTGTTAATTCTGTCTTTGCTAATCATTTTATCATGTTTGTCTTCTTGGCTTTTGAGCTTTAAATAGTTAACAGCTCCTTTCAATGATGTCAACAGGGAATGTTTAAGTACATAAATATGGTAACACAATCTATGTTAAAATAAATAAAGTAAAATAAATTGTTATATCTGTGAACCCTTTAAAAATATTCTGTCAAACTATTCTGTTTGATTTTGTTTTCAAAGTTAATCATAACAAAATATTTCACATAAAATAATATAGTAATACTCAATTATTGTTGTATCATTTGGCACTAATTTACTTCAAAATCATTATATACATACATATATATATATATGTATATGTGAATGGAGTTTGAGATAGATGTTACAAAGAAAATATATTCTAATCTCATGATTACATATTGATGAAATAAATTGTTTTTCACCATAATTGTTGTTGTTATTTTTTACCTCACATGACCAGATTCACGCTTATTGGCTGGCCACAGAAAGAAATGTTGAAACTTAATCACAGTAATGTTTCCAAACAATATTTCAAATTTGCCATTACATTACAAGAGTCTTTTACTTTATCATAATATTTTTTGGCAAAGAGATTAAAAATGATCAGCACTAATTTAAAGCACCACTAAATTAAATATCCCCCCCCCCTAAAAAAAAATAGGATGGTAAAAAATTAATTGTAAGCAGTTGTTGGTATCATATTTCCTGGTTACATTATTAGCTTGGATGAGATAGAGTGAGATCTATGGAGTGAGAGGACATGTCTCACCCGGAGTGACACACCGTAGTGTGGTGGTATCCGTGATCGGGGTGATGAGAGGACAACCTGGTGCCCCGCCATCCAATATCACCACCCACTCCCACGCACCACGCCCCGATTAAAGCACACTCAGTGATAACAGCCTGCCACGCCAACGCCTCTAATCTCTGCTTCAAACTCTATCACATTCAGCAAGAATCCTCATGAGGTCTTTGAGTCTATATATATGAAAGGATTTCCCATTCTTTTGGCCAGGTCATCTTTCTGAATAGAAACCTATCCAATTGCCCTGATAAGTCCAGGGCCTTTGCCACGCAGGCTTTGAACACGTGATATGTGATAGTCCATGTTCTAGATATTCTGGTAATCGTGACAATGGTCAGGTTTACTCAGCTCTTAATTACTTCTTTCTTACCACTCAAATTACAAGCTTATCTTCCAAAATAACTCAGCAATGTCCTTAAAAATAATTAAAGTATTATGCCCTTTGATAGAAGTACAAATCAAATCTAGATTCCAACTTTGTCTGTAGATTCAAATGACATTGTAGACTACTTAATTGTTTGTTTACAGCAAAAAACTGCATTGAACAGAAAACAAAATGCATCACTGTTCTAATGGATATTGCCCTTAACTTGATACCTTGTGACAAATATCACAAAAGGTACTGTAATAATCTGTAGTGTAAACAATTACTGTAGACATGGCTACAACCAGACTGCTTAATACTCTATACATTGCTCAGCAATCGTTATATCAAGAGGTTGTTATCTGACCTTATGACCTTACTCTATGCTGCAGTCTGCTAGGTGTACTTGCTCTCAGCTGTTGTATCCAATATATAGACACTGTTAAAGTTTAAGGCCCCTGCCCCACTCCATGCCAGTGACCTGAATACAGATGACAACAAACATAGTTTAGTGTGTGCCTTATATAACACCACACATATTGTCATTTCTTCCCAGCTTGATATTGGTTTATTGTACATCAAGCTTCCATGGAGGGGACTATAGAGTATCACTGCCCTATTTACTCACAGTTGCCAAGCAACAGTTGCCTAGCAACCCAATAGTAGAATTAGTGCGGATGGACAGAGAGAAGATTAGAATAAAGACCGGGGACAGACAATGTGAGAGGTATACAAAGTTACCTTCCAGTGCCTCAATTGATGTTGAACTGTATCTCATGTCTACTGGGCTCATCTCATATCATCATTTATCAACTACTTTTATAGTTCAAATAGTCCAGCAAAATGATTTTGATATCTATTGTAAGTAAGCAATTATTTGAGCAATAGTTGTTTTCTTTGGTTGGCATGAGTAATATAGAGACACAAATATACTGCAGAATGCAAAGGACATCGTAAATAATCGCCTTGTTTTCTGTTTTGATTTCATGGAATTCCCCCCGAAGTAATTACATAGGCATAGAGCAGACTTAGTCTGATATAGCGCTATATAAATCATTATTATTATTATTATTATAATGAATCATAAAATGAAACAGTCATAAGTTCTAACGGTTACCTGGCTCACCGTTTGTAAACATGATTAGTCCTTAGAAGTTTGGCAGTGTTCAAAACAAAGTGACTTCCACCTGGAAAGTTGTGTGGCATATCAAAGCTTTTAAGGGAATCGTGGCGTTAGGTAGATATGTTTTCAAGATAACATTGGGCAATATGTCAAGGTGGCCCCCAGCTGCTGAAAGGTTGTGTAAAGTTGGCAAGGGCTCCCTTACTGTACAGGCAGCCTGGCAAGAAGAGCTCCCTTATTGTACAGGCAGCCTGGAGAGAAGGGCTCCCTTACTATTCAGGCAGCCTGGAGAGAAGGGCTCCCTTACTATACAGGCAGCCTGGAGAGAAGGGCTCCCTTACTATACAGGCAGCCTGGAGAGAAGGGCTCCCTTACTATACAGGCAGCCTGGAGAGAAGGGCTCCCTTACTGTACAGGCAGCCTGGAGAGAAGGGCTCCCTTACTGTACAGGCAGCCTGGCGAGAAGGGCTCCCTTACTGTACAGGCAGCCTGGCGAGAAGGGCTCCCTTACTGTACAGGCAGCCAGGTGAGAAGGGCTCCCTTACTGTACAGGCAGCCTGGAGAGAAGGGCTCCCTTACTATACAGGCAGCCTGGAGAGAAGGGCTCCCTTACTGTACAGGCAGCCTGGCGAGAAGGGCTCCCTTACTGTACAGGCAGCCAGGTGAGAAGGGATCCCTTACTGTACATGCAGCCTGGCGAGAAGGGCTCCCTTACTGTACAGGCAGCCTGGCAAGAAGGGTTCCCTTACTGTACAGGCAGCCTGGCAAGAAGGGCTCCCTTACTGACACCTATCCTATGTTTATCCCACATTTCAAAATTATAGTAATCCAAGCATCATTCCCCAACCATGACTATAGTGTATATAATATGAAGCATACTGCTGTACCCCTGCTGTATACAATGCCTCCCTATGCAGAACTGTGCAAGGACCAACCTCTCCCCCATGTAAATGTATATATTGATAATGATAGATACTTTAACCTTCACTCAGTAAGTCTTCATGGTCAGTATTTCATTAAAGATATTACTTAATCTAATGCCTAAATATTAATAAAAATTATCTTGGATTAATATTGGAATCGAACATCTCCCTGGTGGAAATCTCCACATGATTTCTAAACTGGTAGTGACACCTGGTGGTAGTGCCAAGTAATAGTGCCACCTGGTGACATTCTTAGAATTCTCTTATCTGATGAAATCAGGGACACAGTTTATATTGTAACATATTCAGTGATAAGCAATTATTAATAAATCAAACAAGATTGGGTTATTCCAAAATATTTACACATTGAATGGCTATACTAAGAATGTATTCTGTAATAGACAATATACTAATTTTCTTCTTGGCATGAAAAATATCACTGAAGAAAGAAGACTACAATTGTAACTTTCGGTAGGTCTGGTCATATAGGCCTCCATATTTGAACTAATATCACGCAATAGTTAAGCTCCATAACCTGTAAGTAAATCCATAGTATTGCAGCTTGTTATTGCCATAAATAATCTAACCCAATCATAATAAAGCATTGATAACAATTGGTTTAAAAATTTGTTCATTTACACCCATGCAGAGCAAGCTGTGATGAATGTTCATGATACCTGAGTGGCCAACCTGAGTGGCCCATTTAAGCGGCCCATTGAATTGGCTCACCTGGGTGGCCCATCATAGTGGCTCATATGCATGGACCATATGAGTTGCCCACCCGAATGACCCAATTATATGGCCCACCTGAATGGTCCATCTGAGTGGCCCATCTAAGTGGATGACCTGAGTGGCCCATTTAAGTTGCCCACCTAAGTGGCCCATTTGAATGGCCCATCTGAGTGGCCTACTGCGTGTCCCTCAATCACAGTCAGTACCCATATCACCTTTCCTAAGGTGGGATTTGTGCCCATGGCAGTGCATGACCTCGGTGTTCACTTATTATACATCTTACACATAATAAATACCCTACAACTAAAAAAAACTCCCTCATTTCTTATTTTCCTTGTCCTTCTTTTCTTTCTTTTTCTTCTCTTTTCCTGAACTTGATCTTTTGGTGGAGCATTTTTCTGGCATAGGTGTTCGTTGTTCGTCGATACGATTGGACTGAACTCTCTGTATGAGACTGAAGAAGTCCTCGTCGGGAACCGTGGGGGCCGAGCGTGCCGGCAACTCACTGCGCTGGTCCTCGATACGAGATCCCTGCAACAAACAAACAAACAACGGGTAACTACTGGTCTACGCATTAGGCAATTACTGGTCTACTCATTAGGTGATTACTGGTCTGCTCATTAGGTGATCACTGGTCTACTCATTTAGGTAATTACTGGTCTACTCATTAGGCAATTACTGGCCTACTCATTAGGTAATTACTGGTCTACTCATTAGGTGATTACTGGTCTACTCATTAGGTAATTACTGGTCTACTCATTAGGTAATTACTGGTCTACTCATTAGGTGATTACTGGTCTACTCATCAGGTGATTACTGGTCTACTCATTAGGTGATTACTGGTCTACTCATTAGGTAATTACTGGTCTACTCATTAGGTGATTACTGGTCTACTCATCAGGTGATTACTGGTCTACTCATTAGGTGATTACTGGTCTACTCATTAGGTGATTACTGGTCTACTCATTAGGTAATTACTGGTCTACTCATTAGGTAATTACTGGTCTACTCATTAGGTGATTACTGGTCTACTCATCAGGTGATTACTGGTCTACTCATTAGGTGATTACTGGTCTACTCATTAGGTAATTACCGGTCTACTCATTAGGTGATCACCGGTCTACTCATTAGGTAACTACTGGTTGACTCATTAGGTAATTACTGGTCTACTCATTAGGTGATTACTGGTCTACTCATTAGGTGAGAACTGTTCTACTCATTAGGTAATTACCGGTCTACTCATTAGGTGATTACTGGTCTACTCATCAGGTGATTACTGGTCTACTCATCAGGTGATTACTGGTCTACTCATTAGGTGATTACTTGTCTACTCATTAGGTAATTACCGGTCTACTCATTAGGTGATCACCGGTCTACTCATTAGGTAACTACTGGTTGACTCATTAGGTAATTACTGGTCTACTCATTAGGTGATTACTGGTCTACTCATTAGGTGAGAACTGTTCTACTCATTAGGTAATTACCGGTCTACTCATTAGGTGATCACTGGTCTACTCATTAGGTAACTACTGGTTGACTCATTAGGTAATTACTGGTCTACTCATTAGGTGATTACTGGTCTACTCATTAGTTGATTACTGGTCTACTCATTAGGTAATTACTGGTCTGCTTGTTTAATGCTTGTTTATTACATAACAATATTCAAGACACCAAATGTTCTATCAAGGACACCAACCTGAGGTAATAATAGTCCTACTGACTTGAATTTCACCAGTCACAGCAACTAGTCATATTTTAGCTGCTTGTCCAGTATTGGTTAAAGTTAAACAGTAACATTTTTTAAAACTTTAAAATCCTAACCTGGCATCTAAATATCATATCAAAGAATCCGTCGTCGAGGGAGGCAGAGTCAGCCTTGCTGTGCATGAGTTGGTCGATGATCTCCTGGCTGTTATGGAGGCCGGGGAAGTTTGGCAGGCTGGCTCGCTGGTCGTTCATGCGTGACCCCTGGATCCCAGCTACCATGTCTAGGAACTCCTCCGCAGCTGGTGAGTTAGCTGCAATTAGTCACGGTTCCTTATTTCAACATTGTGGCAAATCTCATACACTTATATTCCAAAAAGAAAGAATCAACTTCTTTTTTTCTTATATTCTCAAAATTTGAAATTCTCGGGGGAGATATGTGTACAAGAATTTATACTTTTAAATCAGACTTAAAAACCATAGGGCAATGACCTTATATCCATGCTGAACTTTTTTGTAATGTTTGTGAACATTTTCTGAAATTTTGTTCACAAATGATCATTTAAATCTCTTCCCGCGGCAGATTTGAGCAGATTATAATTTTAACCAATCAAAATGCATGTTACATATAAAATTTCGCCCCAACTTGTTATCTCGATTTTTCTTGGCTAATATTTGTAATGACATAATCAGCAGCTGAAATGTTTCATGCTTCATTCAGACAAATGGCAGATTATTGGTATGAGGCGGAGTCTGACCGTTATAGGGGGCGTCGTCTACGAGGTCGCTGTTCTGGCTGCTGCTCCTCTCCACCGCCCGGAAGGAACATCTCTGGTCATCTATCCGCCGACTCTGGAACTTATGCAGCATCTCAAACAAATTATCAGCTTCATCCATCAGCTCCTCAGATTTCTGAATAATAATAATGAAAAACAAAACATGAATCTGTGTTGTGAATTGTACCATTGATGGATAACCTCCAAGTCAATATCAAGATCTTCTCTTGCAATCTTCTCATAATTATTAGAATTACCACCCAAACATTACCCATGTGATATCAATCCCAAGCCAATTATCCATCTTTTGTTTGTTTATATTTCATTCAAATGTAATTGTGCATGAATAATTGTCTTTAAATAAAAAAGTCAATCTACATTTCTACATTGGTATGGTTTGCCCACTGTGAAGTAGACATACCAGTAAGGCAGACATACCTGTGAGGCAGACATACTAGTGAGGTAGACATACCAGTGAGGTAGACATACTAGAGAGGCAGACATGATAGTGAGGCAGACATACCAGTGAGGCAGACATACCAGTGAGGCAAACATACTAGTGAGGCAGACATACCAGTGAGGCAGACATGATAGTGAGGCAGACATGATAGTGAGGCAGACATGATAGTGAGGCAGACATACCAGTGAGGCAGACATACCAGTGAGGCAGACATGATAGTAAGGCAGACATACCAGTGAGGCACACATACCAGTGAGACAGACATACCAGTGAGGCAGACTTACCAGTGAGGCAGACATGACAGTGAGGCAGAGATGATAGTGAGGCAGACATACCAGTGAGGCAGACATACCAGTGAGACAGACATACCAGTGAGGCAGACTTACCAGTGAGGCAGACATGACAGTGAGGCAGAGATGATAGTGAGGCAGACATACTAGTGAGACAGACGTACCAGTGAGGCAGACGTACCAGTGAGGCAGACATACCAGTGAGGCAGACGTACCAGTGAGGCAGACGTACCAGTGAGGCAGACATGACAGTGAGGCAGAGATGATAGTGAGGCAGACATACCAGTGAGGCAGACGTACCAGTGAGGCAGACATACCAGTGAGGCAGACATACCAGTGAGGCAGACATACCAGTGAGGCAGACATGATAGTGAGGCAGACATACCAGTGAGGCAGACATACCAGTGAGGCAGACATGAGAGTGAGGCAGACATACTAGTGAGGCAGACATACCAGTGAGGCAGACATACCAGTGAGGCAAACATACCAGTGAGGCAGACATACCAGTGAGGCAGACATACTAGTGAGGCAGACATACCAGTGAGGCAGACATGAGAGTGAGGCAGACATACTAGTGAGGCAGACATACCAGTGAGGCAGACATACCAGTGAGACAGACTTACCTGTTTTTCTCCCAGTGGTCTGGCACTTTTGGGGCGGGATGATTCTGTGTTCAGCTCATCATGGGCAGGGTACATGGCGGTGGCAATGCTGGCTGCTTTCTCCAACTTGCCTTTACTCTTAGCTTTGGCACCATTCATCTTGGCATCCAACTGTTGTTACATGAAACAAGGTTAGAAAAAATATTCAATTTTCAAGTTTGTAAATAGCACAATCTTTTTAGCTCTACCTGAATCTGAATACATTTATAATTGACCTCCTGAATCTGAATACATTTATAATTGACCTCCTGAATCTGAATACATTTATAATTGACCTCCTGAATCTGAATACATTTATAATTGACCTCCTGAATCTGAATACATTTATAATTGACCTCCTGAATCTGAATACATTTATAATTGACCTCCTGAATCTGAATACATTTATAATTGACCTCCTGACTGCAGTCCTTTCAATGTTGTGGTTTAAATCACATGTTCGTGGATTATTTTTTGTATCTGAGGTGAATTAATTTAGATAGATTTATATTAAATTTTAAATATGTGAAACTCATATGTGGTGAATAGAATATTGTGCTGCGCATACACTGACATCAACTATAGTGTTTGACTGCTGCTCATATACAACAGGGGGCACCACCCATTCTTAGCCTGAAGAGGGAGTGAAATCTGACCGCTTCCATCAGTCAAATATCTATTCAACTGAGCATATATTGGCTGACGAGGTCACATGACGAGGTCACATGACGAGGTCACATGACGAGGTCACATGACGAGGTCACATGACGAGGTCACATGACGAGGTCACATGACGAGGTCACATGACGAGGTCACATGACGAGGTCACATGACGAGGTCACATGACGAGGTCACATGACGAGGTCACATGACGAGGTCACATGACGAGGTCACATGACGAGGTCACATGACGAGGTCACATGACGAGGTCACATGACGAGGTCACATGACGAGGTCACATGACGAGGTCACATGACGAGGTCACATGACGAGGTCACATGACGAGGTCACATGACGAGGTCACATGACGAGGTCACAAGAGCAAAGTTATACTGAGATATTTTTCCAGAAATTTCTCTGCATATCTTGAATAAAAAACTTCACCCACTAATCACAATATAAATCTCCGCACAAAATTGATGTTGTTTCAAACAATGTTTGTTAAACCTCTGACATTGGCACAACTGAATACTTGCCAGTTTCTTGACAATTCTGTTCACCCTGCCCTCTCTCAACTTGGTACTTTTTTCTACTTTCCTTTCAACTTTGTGCTGAAAGAAATCAATGTCAATCTGTATACGGTAAATAATGCAGAAACGTCATTTTCTACCCTTTTCCGTGCATTGTCAGTACTGTATCTATCTGTTTTATGATTAGTTCTACTAGTGACAGGCATCATATTGCTGCCAAACATTGATTGTTACTGGCAGAAGCAGGGGGTTATCATAACTATCTTTTAAGATCCCTCCCTGTCTTTGATGTTGTGTTTTCAGCCCCACTGATCAAAAAGATTGTTGCAGCATTAGTAGACTGTTCTATCTGCCTAGATCTATGGAGGCTGTACTCAGCTAGACCAGGTGCAGGTGCAGGTGAAGGTGCAGGTGCAGTTAGTAAGCAATGCTCAGAATATATTCACTTCTAGCCTCCAACAGAGGGCATTCTCTCTCCATTCACTCCCGCCAGTCATTGTTCCAACTTGCGATCAGGACTGGCCACAAATCATAAATATTCATATCATCAAACTCAACACGTGACAGACTGAACATTAGTTTGTATATTTTTTCTTCCTATCCTGTTCCATTTTGAGTGCCTCAACAACTGACAATACAGAAACATACATAGCAGCTTAGAAATAACTCCACAAACTACCACTGTGCCTAGCATAGCCAGTCGATCCTCTACCTGCCTCTGCCTTCATTGCCCTCTCATTATTCACAAGTCATTTCATGACAAGACTTACTTGAAGCAGATATAGTGTTGCCTCACTGAAACGTCCCTGATATGACAACAAACCTAGTCACATATTACCAAGGATAAAAGGTTAACCCTTCAGGACACAAGCCTTAGCGTATATAAGACATTGTATCATGAATTCAATGCGAACACAACCACAAATTGAACCCAGGACCTCTGGATCACCACAGAGGAACCAGTGCTAATAAGCTTGCACTCTAACCAATGGCACTGCAGCCCATCATTACATTCTGGTGTATTTATGCATGATGTCAGGGTTCATTTTGTATCAGCTTTCTCAATGTCCATCAACAAACAGATAACACCATATATAAATATAGTTTATCAACACATTGACACCATTTGGGCTAGACAAAACCTGGTGGATGAGTGAAAAAATGAAAAGGAAAAGATAATTCTCATTAAATATTGATATTGTAATTGTTGACATTTGGTTGGATCAAATCAAGCTATAAGGTTGAGAAGGCCTAAGTAATTAGTGGACCCTGTCCAAACAAGATAATCAAATGATAATATGAACATTCTTATATTCCTTGTCAGGGCTTTGGGGGCAGAGGTATGTGGAGGATCTACTACCTCTGTTCAGCAGGGTACATTGTCTTCTGAATGCACTTATTTTTCTATACCTTCTTCTTTCCTTTCATCAGTCTAAAGTAAATAGTTGTATAATCAAAAGTGAAGGAGGATTGTTCTGGGTCACGCTTATTTTGCCTTCAGGGCTGGGTGTTCAAAGTTTCAACTGATTGCACTTAAAGTCCCTGGAGAATGCACACATTGTCAGTCCAGGTCGACCATGTTTTGGTTTCCCACACCAGATGGCGCTGTGCAACAGAACTGGTGTACATTATGATCACGTTTACCTTGAGATTTTAGTGGGAATGGTCTGTTTTTATCCAATGAATAATTCATGCATGAAAATGTCCTTATATGGACAATGACATCATTTAATTAATTTGCGAGCTTGATTTTTTTTAAATCAACATTTGTTCTTCCTTTACTTGTCTGATGACATACATATTTACCAATGACTTGGGTTTTTTTTATATTTCTTGTGAAAACAGTCTCCAGCCCTGATTAATATACATGAGAGCACACAAAGCTTCCTTTGCAAGTTGATGATTAAGATATATTGTCAAACTCATTAAAAAATTGAAAAAAATGGTGATAATAAAAATATTTTTGGGGCAATCTAAATTTGACCTTATTATGACCTCCATTGAAAGTTGTCACTAAATGCTCACCAAAAATCAATAGGAATATATTTATGCAGTGTTTTGTAATGTTGGGCAAGAAGTTGAACCCTGGTCCAATAGGTCATGGAAAGGTCAACATCAAACTTATCCAAGATTCTATCAAGAAGCATGCATATTTAAGATCAGGACAAATATTCCAATGGCAGGGATTTTGTAATAGATCAAACAGGACAAAACAAACTGCTTTTTTAGACAAGAAAATCCTTTCATGGCATACAGCAAAAATATCGGCAATGAACATCATTAAATTTTTAAGTGAAGAAACTAGACAGTATATCTAATAATTTGGACCAAAAGATTGTGCATTACACCCCATACAGGGGCATGCTCATGAAAGTTCCATTTTTCATTGCCAGAGGGCAGTGCGAGACCATACGCAATGTTTACATGAGGTGATCTGAGAGAGTGGGTCAGCACAGGGATGATAATATCTCCAAGATGCAGAACTTGAGCACTGACTCCTGGTGGAGAGGCTAGTGGATTCACTGACCCCTGGTGGAGAGGCTAGTGGATTCACTGACCCCTGGTGGAGAGGCTAGTGGATTCACTGACCCCTGGTGGAGAGGCTAGTGGATTCACTGACCCCTGGTGGAGAGGCTAGTGGATTCACTGACCCTCAACTCAACTCAGAACAAGAACAATCAACAGCTGTAATAGTCTTATAGTCTAACACTATCTTTTTGTCCCCGGCCTCGATGAAGTCGAAGAGGGGGGACTTAAATTTGGGTGCTCTCCGTCCGTTTGTTAGTTCATTCATTAGTTTGCTCGCATTAGTTTGTTGGCATTAAAAAGCCCTAAGGATTGCTCGGATTGTTTTCTGGACAATTTCTGTTGCCATGGTAACCACTTTCCTGAATGGTGGGGGACTAAGAGTCAATCAATGCTCTTGTTTTGCCTGGCAGTTAGTTATGCAGTATGTAATAAAAAAATTTAAAATAACAAGGTCTCCCCTCCCCCTAGAGGGTGGGTCGACAAAAGGTCCAGTCTGTATACAGCCAGACATAAAGCAAGTAATGTGTGGGAATACACATGTGTACAGAGGTGATCATGATTGGCAGGTGTTCAGATGGCGATGGGCAGGTGTTCAGATATGGCGATGGGCAGGTGTTCAGATATGGTGATGGGCAGGTGTTCAGATATGGTGATGGGCAGGTGTTCAGATATGGCGATGGGCAGGTGTTCAGATATGGCGATGGGCAGGTGTTCAGATATGGCGATGGGCAGGTGTGCTGGTTCTGTTATATCTACTCTCCTAATAGGATACTTGTCTATAGTGGGCTCTGTACGTAGGCCAAGCACTGCATCTCTATCTATTCTAAACACCACCAGGTCTATAGTGGGCTCTGTACGTAGGCCAAGCCCTGAATCTCTATCTATTCTCAACACCATCAGGTCTATAGTGGGCTCTGTACGTAGGCCAAGCCCTGCATCTCTATCTATTCTCAACACCACCAGGTCTATAGTGGGCTCTGTACATAGGCCAAGCCCTGAATCTCTATCTATTCTCAACACCATCAGGTCTATAGTGGGCTCTGTACGTAGGCCAAGCACTGCATCTCTATCTATTCTCAACACCATCAGGTCTATAGTGAGTTCTGTACGTAGGCCAAGCCCTGAATCTCTATCTATTCTCAACACCATCAGGTCTATATTGAGCTCTGTACGTACGCCAAGCACTACATCTCTATCTATTCTCAACACCATCAGGTCTATAGTGGGCTCTGTACGTAGGCCAAGCACTGAATCTCTATCTATTCTCAACACCATCAGGTCTATATTGAGCTCTGTACGTAGGCCAAGCCCTGAATCTCTATCTATTCTCAACACCATCAGGTCTATATTGAGCTCTGTACGTACGCCAAGCACTGCATCTCTATCTATTCTCAACACCATCAGGTCTATAGTGGGCTCTGTACGTAGGCCAAGCACTGAATCTCTATCTATTCTCAACACCACCAGGTCTATAGTGGGCTCTGTACGTAGGCCAAGCCCTGCATCTCTATCTATTCTCAACACCACCAGGTCTATAGTGGGCTCTGTACGTAGGCCAAGCACTGCATCTCTATCTATTCTCAACACCATCAGGTCTATAGTGGGCTCTGTACGTAGGCCAAGCCCTGCATCTCTATCTATTCTCAACACCATCAGGTCTATAGTGGGCTCTGTACGTAGGCCAAGCCCTGCATCTCTATCTATTCTCAACACCATCAGGTCTATAGTGGGCTATGTATGTAGGCCAAGCACTGCATCTCAATCTATTCTCAACACCATCAGGTCTATAGTGGGCTCTGTACGTAGGCCAAGCCCTGCATCTCTATCTATTCTCAACACCATCAGGTCTATAGTGGGCTCTGTACGTAGGCCAAGCCCTGCATCTCTATCTATTCTCAACACCACCAGGTCTATAGTGAGCTCTGTACGTAGGCCAAGCCCTGCATCTCTATCTATTCTCAACACCATCAGGTCTATAGTGGGCTCTGTACGTAGGCCAAGCACTGCATCTCTATCTATTCTCAACACCATCAGGTCTATATTGAGCTCTGTACGTAGGCCAAGCCCTGCATCTCTATCTATTCTCAACACCACCAGGTCTATAGTGGGCTCTGTACGTAGGCCAAGCACTGCATCTCTATCTATTCTCAACACCATCAGGTCTATAGTGAGCTCTGTACGTAGGCCAAGCCCTGCATCTCAATCTATTCTCAACACCACCAGGTCTATAGTGGGCTCTGTATGTAGGCCAAGCACTGCATCTCTATCTATTCTCAACACCACCAGGTCTATAGTGGGCTCTGTACGTAGGCCAAGCACTGTATCTCTATCTATTCTCAACACCACCAGGTCTATAGTGAGTACAGTACGTAGGCCAAGCCCTGCATCTCTATCTATTCTCAACACCATCAGGTCTATATTGAGCTCTGTACATAGGCCAAGCCCTGAATCTCTATCTATTCTCAACACCATCAGGTCTATAGTGGGCTCTGTACGTACGCCAAGCACTACATCTCTATCTATTCTCAACACCATCAGGTCTATAGTGAGCTCTGTACGTACGCCAAGCCCTGAATCTCTATCTATTCTCAACATCACCAGGTCTATAGTGAGTACTGTACGAAGGCCAAGCACTACATCTCTATCTATTCTCAACACCATCAGGTCTACAGTGAGCTCTGTACGTAGGCCAAGCCCTGCATCTCTATCTATTCTCAACACCATCAGGTCTACAGTGAGCTCTGTACGTAGGCCAAGCACTGCATCTCTATCTATTCTCAACACCATCAGGTCTATAGTGAGTACTGTACGTAGGCCAAGCACTGCATCTCTATCTATTCTCAACACCATCAGGTCTATAGTGGGCTCTGTATGTAGGCCAAGCCCTGCATCTCTATCTATTCTCAACACCATCAGGTCTATAGTGAGCTCTGTACGTAGGCCAAGCACTGCATCTCTATCTATTCTCAACACCATCAGGTCTATAGTGGGCTCTGTACGTTGGCCAAGCACTGCATCTCTATCTATTCTCAACACCATCAGGTCTATAGTGAGTACTGTACGTAGGCCAAGCCCTGCATCTCTATCTATTCTCAACACCATCAGGTCTACAGTGAGCTCTGTACGTAGGCCAAGCCCTGCATCTCTATCTATTCTCAACACCATCAGGTCTATAGTGAGCTCTGTACGTAGGCCAAGCCCTGCATCTCTATCTATTCTCAACACCATCAGGTCTATAGTGGGCTCTGTACATAGGTCAAGCCCTGCATCTCTATCTATTCTCAACACCATCAGGTCTATAGTGGGCTCTGTACGTAGGTCAAGCCCTGCATCTCTATCTATTCTCAACACCACCAGGTCTATAGTGAGCTCTGTACGTAGGCCAAGCACTGCATCTCTATCTATTCTCAACACCATCAGGTCTATAGTGAGCTCTGTACGTAGGTCAAGCCCTGCATCTCTATCTATTCTCAACACCATCAGGTCTATAGTGAGGTCTGTACGTAGGCCAAGCCCTGCATCTCTATCTATTCTCAACACCACCAGGTCTATAGTGAGCTCTGTACGTAGGCCAAGCACTGCATCTCTATCTATTCTCAACACCATCAGGTCTATAGTGAGCTCTGTACGTAGGTCAAGCACTGCATCTCTATCTATTCTCAACACCATCAGGTCTATAGTGGGATCTGTACGTAGGCCAAGCCCTGCATCTCTATCTATTCTCAACACCATCAGGTCTATAGTGAGCTCTGTAAGTAGGCCAAGCCCTGCATCTCTATCTATTCTCAACACCATCAGGTCTATAGTGGGATCTGTACGTAGGCCAAGCACTGCATCTCTATCTATTCTCAACACCATCAGGTCTATAGTGAGCTCTGTACGTAGGCCAAGCACTGCATCTCTATCTATTCTCAACACCATCAGGTCTATAGTGAGCTCTGTACGTAGGCCAAGCACTGCATCTCTATCTATTCTCAACACCATCAGGTCTATAGTGAGCTCTGTAAGTAGGCCAAGCCCTGCATCTCTATCTATTCTCAACACCATCAGGTCTATAGTGGGCTCTGTACGTAGGCCAAGCACTGCATCTCTATCTATTCTCAACACCATCAGGTCTATAGTGGGCTCCGTACGTAGGCCAAGCCCTGCATCTCTATCTATTCTCAACACCACCAGGTCTATAGTGAGTACTGTATGTAGGCCAAGCCCTGCATCTCTATCTATTCTCAACACCATCAGGTCTATAGTGAGCGCTGTACGTAGGCCAAGCACTGCATCTCTATCTATTCTTAACACCATCAGGTCTACAGTGAGCTCTGTACGTAGGCCAAGCACTGCATCTCTATCTATTCTCAACACCATCAGGTCTATAGTGAGCGCTGTACGTAGGCCAAGCACTGCATCTCTATCTATTCTTAACACCATCAGGTCTACAGTGAGCTCTGTACGTAGGCCAAGCACTGCATCTCTATCTATTCTCAACACCATCAGGTCTACAGTGAGCTCTGTACGTAGGCCAAGCACTGCATCTCTATCTATTCTCAACACCATCAGGTCTATAGTGGGATCTGTACGTAGGCCAAGCACTGCATCTCTATCTATTCTCAACACCATCAGGTCTATAGTGAGCTCTGTAAGTAGGCCAAGCACTGCATCTCTATCTATTCTCAACACCATCAGGTCTATAGTGGGCTCTGTACGTAGGCCAAGCACTGCATCTCTATCTATTCTCAACACCATCAGGTCTATAGTGGGCTCTGTACGTAGGCCAAGCACTGCATCTCTATCTATTCTCAACACCACCAGGTCTATAGTGGGCTCTGTACGTAGGCCAAGCCCTGCATCTCTATCTATTCTCAACACCACCAGGTCTACAGTGAGCTCTGTATGTAGGCCAAGCACTGCATCTCTATCTATTCTCAACACCATCAGGTCTATAGTGGGCACTGTACGTAGGCCAAGCCCTGCATCTCTATCTATTCTCAACACCACCAGGTCTACAGTGAGCTCTGTATGTAGGCCAAGCACTGCATCTCTATCTATTCTCAACACCACCAGGTCTATAGTGAGCTCTGTATGTAGGCCAAGCACTGCATCTCTATCTATTCTCAACACCATCAGGTCTATAGTGGGCACTGTACGTAGGCCAAGCACTGCATCTCTATCTATTCTCAACACCACCAGGTCTATAGTGAGCTCTGTATGTAGGCCAAGCACTGCATCTCTATCTATTCTCAACACCATCAGGTCTATAGTGGGCACTGTACGTAGGCCAAGCCCTGCATCTCTATCTATTCTCAACACCACCAGGTCTATAGTGAGCTCTGTATGTAGGCCAAGCACTGCATCTCTATCTATTCTCAACACCATCAGGTCTATATTTGGCACTGTACGTAGGCCAAGCACTGCATCTCTATCTATTCTCAACACCATCAGGTCTATAGTGGGCACTGTATGTAGGCCAAGCCCTGCATCTCTATCTATTCTCAACACCATCAGGTCTATAGTGAGTACTGTACGTAGGCCAAGCCCTGCATCTCTATCTATTCTCAACACCATCAGGTCTATGGTGAGTATGTAGGCCAAGCCCTGCATCTCTATCTATTCTCAACACCACCAGGTCTATAGTGAGCTCTGTAAGTAGGCCAAGCCCTGCATCTCTATCTATTCTCAACACCATCAGGTCTATGGTGAGTATGTAGGCCAAGCCCTGCATCTCTATCTATTCTCAACACCACCAGGTCTATAGTGAGCTCTGTATGTAGGCCAAGCACTGCATCTCTATCTATTCTCAACACCATCAGGTCTATAGTGAGTACTGTACGTAGGCCAAGCACTGCATCTCTATCTATTCTCAACACCACCAGGTCTATAGTGAGCTCTGTATGTAGGCCAAGCACTGCATCTCTATCTATTCTCAACACCATCAGGTCTATAGTGAGTACTGTACGTAGGCCAAGCCCTGCATCTCTATCTATTCTCAACACCATCAGGTCTATAGTGGGCTCTGTATGTAGGCCAAGCCCTGCATCTCTATCTATTCTCAACACCACCAGGTCTATAGTGAGCTCTGTATGTAGGCCAAGCACTGCATCTCTATCTATTCTCAACACCACCAGGTCTATAGTGAGCTCTGTATGTAGGCCAAGCCCTGCATCTCTATCTATTCTCAACACCATCAGGTCTATAGTGAGCTCTGTACGTAGGCCAAGCCCTGCATCTCTATCTATTCTCAACACCATCAGGTCTATAGTGGGCTCTGTATGTAGGCCAAGCCCTGCATCTCTATCTATTCTCAACACCACCAGGTCTATAGTGAGTACTGTATGTAGGCCAAGCACTGCATCTCTATCTATTCTCAACACCATCAGGTCTATAGTGGGCTCTGTACGTAGGCCAAGCACTGCATCTCTATCAATTCTCAACACCATCAGGTCTATAGTGAGCACTGTACGTAGGCCAAGCACTGCATCTCTATCAATTCTCAACACCATCAGGTCTATAGTGAGTACTGTATGTAGGCCAAGCACTGCATCTCTATCAATTCTCAACACCATCAGGTCTATAGTGAGCACTGTACGTAGGCCAAGCACTGCATCTCTATCAATTCTCAACACCATCAGGTCTATAGTGAGTACTGTATGTAGGCCAAGCACTGCATCTCTATCTATTCTCAACACCATCAGGTCTATAGTGGGCTCTGTACGTAGGCCAAGCACTGCATCTCTATCAATTCTCAACACCATCAGGTCTATAGTGAGCACTGTACGTAGGCCAAGCACTGCATCTCTATCTATTCTCAACACCACCAGGTCTATAGTGAGCTCTGTACGTAGGCCAAGCACTGCATCTCTATCTATTCTCAACACCATCAGGTCTATAGTGAGCACTGTACGTAGGCCAAGCACTGCATCTCTATCAATTCTCAACACCACCAGGTCTATAGTGGGCTCTGTACGTAGGCCAAGCACTGCATCTCTATCAATTCTCAACACCATCAGGTCTATAGTGGGCTCTGTACGTAGGCCAAGCACTGCATCTCTATCAATTCTCAACACCATCAGGTCTATAGTGAGCACTGTACGTAGGCCAAGCCCTGCATCTCTATCAATTCTCAACACCATCAGGTCTATAGTGAGCACTGTACGTAGGCCAAGCATTGCATCTCTATCTATTCTCAACACCATCAGGTCTATAGTGGGATCTGTACGTAGGCCAAGCACTGCATCTCTATCTATTCTCAACACCATCAGGTCTATAGTGGGCTCTGTACGTAGGCCAAGCACTGCATCTCTATCTATTCTCAACACCATCAGGTCTATAGTGAGTACTGTATGTAGGCCAAGCATTGCATCTCTATCTATTCTCAACACCATCAGGTCTATAGTGGGCACTGTACGTAGGCCAAGCATTGCATCTCTATCTATTCTCAACACCATCAGAGATTCCATGCTATGATATTTGTGTGATTATTTAAAATAATTATAAAATTAAGCAAATAAAAGCTGTTCAACTTAAAATTTCTTTTTTAAACTCCCTCTAATACCAAGAAATTGTAGCATAGCATAATAAAAATAACCATGTACACAAAACAAACATTAAAAATCAAATTGAATGACAATAGAGTTTAACCATTTTCGCTCAAGTTTAAAAATTAAGAAAACAATTCAACCTTGATATGTCAGCATGCACTGGTATATTTTGCTCAGCAGAGATTCTAATTAGGTAATGTGTAAATATGAAAACCACTATAATCAATATTTAATACAGCAGACTTGTTTGTGAGTCTGAGTTTATAACTCACACATTCTCCACTTGTTTGTGAGTCTGAGTTTATAGCTCACACATTCTCCACTTGTTTGTGAGTCTGAGTTTATAACTCACACATTCTCCAGTTTCCATCCAGCCAGGTTATATCTACACCTTTGTCTGGAGAATGTTGGATTCCGTCTAATGTGGACTTGAAAATCCTACTATATTTTAGGAATAATCAGACATCTTGAGACTTCTGATTGCCATTGTAGTCAGTCTTTTTATGGGCTCGAGGAAATCTCCTACGTTGTATAGAATCTGGTTAAGCAAGCTACCTTGTTTGGGTTCAGGATGAGCATTATTTCTTGTTTTGTGTTGAGCCAAGGTCTTGGGGAGCTTTTGTCTGAGGTCTGAGATCTGGGGTCTGGGGGAGTCCCTGCCTTGTCTGGGGTCTGGGGTCACCCCCTGCCTTGTCTGGGGTCTGGGGTCACCCCCTGCCTTGTCTGGGGTCTGGGGGTCACCCCCGCCTTGTCTGGGGTCTGGGGGAGCTCCCTGCCCTGTATGGGGTCTGGGGGAACCTCCTGCCTTGTCTGGGGTCTGGGGTCACCCCCTGCCTTGTCTGGGGTCTGGGGAAGCTCCCTGCCTTGTATGGGGTCTGGGGGAACCCCCCATGCCTTGTTTGAGGTCAGGAAAAGACTCATGGATTGCCTATGGTCATTCGACTACCTATGTTTAACAGACTGCCATGGTTCTCCATATATAATATGTTTTCAGGGGTAGATTGAGTCTCGCCCCTGGTGTACAGTACATTGAGGGATCTCACCTTGTCTGGGGTCAGTTTAAGGAGGTCCAGGTTCTCCATGCTGAGTCTGCGAGCGCGGTCGGGACGCACGACGGCAGCGTCAGCTGTGTCCGAGTCAGTCGTGGGCAGTGAGGACACACTCTCTGTTACACTGCAATCATAAAATAACTTCTTTTCACATTATCGAAATTTGAAGAAACACAATGAGACACTTACCCAGTATAGCACAACAAATTGTACTTAAATTATAACTACACATCACATCTAAGTAGAAAAGGCGAGGATCACAAGAAAAGAGCTTGACGACAATCACAGACCAACAACGGTTTCGATCTGGTTCGATCTCTTCAGTTGAATAGGGACTGACTGCGTTATCCTAATTCTTGTTTATATTGGATCTAGTGGAGGTGACAGCACCTCTGGAGGTGCTGTTCCTTCACTTGTAGCACCTCCAGTCTGGAGGTGTTCTGGTTTCTATGAGCTCTCGGGTGGAGGTGCTATTGAAAAACCATTCTTTTGAGGGCGTTGCAAGGGTTACAGGCGAGTTGTAAAGTGTTCTACCTATGTTGTAGAATATTCTGCAATTTTTGGGGAGGTTTTTTCGACTTTTTGTCGATTCGAAAGTGTTCGATCTCTACTCTCTAATTCTTTTGAGATTTACGGACCCTCTCCCGGATGGCCTCCAGACTAGTTCGTTTATTTTACGCTGCGTACTGCCCCGGCGCGGGGTAGGAATGTCCAGTTTTAAAACGAATTAATTGATCTCTTTTCTTTCTTTTGTTATATGTATGAGAATTTTTCAATGATTAAATAGGATAAGATACCTTATTTTTGTTGGGTTCTCGGCCAGTTTTTGAGCCATTTTTTTTGGGCGTTTGTATTCCAATGTCGATTAGGAACCTGGTTTGGTTTCATACAAACACGGACAAGAAACTTTTTTTCTGTAAAAATAGGTTTTATTTTCATATTGGTTTTTTCTGGTTGTTTCTTGTGGTATTTTTCAGACTTATGTTGCAATTTAGACTGTTTGTAGACTGTGGATGACTATGTGTCTTCCAGGATCTCCTGGAGGGATTCCAGGATCTTTTCCAAGTCTTTGGGTTTTTTTTTTTGTGTATCACATCTAAATTACAAGGATCAAGACCCAGGACCTTCCTTAAGACTTTATTCAGATTTTAATTTGCACTTTTCTGTTTATAATCCCACTTATATGTTTAAATGGTCTTTCTGTTATTCTTAAGATTCCCAAAGTACCATGTGTCAGCACAAATACCTGTTGTTGTCAGCACACACAACTGTTGTTGTCAGCGTACATACTGTTGTTGTCAGCACACATACTGTTGTCAGCACACATACTGTTGTAAGCATATACGTGCCATGTGTCAGCATACATACCTGTTGTTGTCAGCATATAAGTGCCATGTGTCAGCATACATACCTGTTGTTGTCAGCATACAAGTGCCATGTGTCAGCATACATACCTGTTGTTGTCAGCATATAAGTATCATGTGTCAGCATACATACCTGTTGTTGTCAGCATATAAGTATCATGTGTCAGCATACATACCTGTTGTTGTCAGCATATAAGTATCATGTGTCAGCATACATACCTGTTGTTGTCAGCATATAAGTATCATGTGTCAGCATACATACCTGTTGTTGTCAGCATATAAGTATCATGTGTCAGCATACATACCTGTTGTTGTCAGCATATAAGTATCATGTGTCAGCATACATACCTGTTGTTGTCAGCATATAAGTGCCATGTGTCAGCATACATACCTGTTGTTGTCAGCATATAAGTATCATGTGTCAGCATACATACCTGTTGTTGTCAGCATATAAGTGCCATGTGTCAGCATGTGTCAGCATACAGACCTGTTAGTGTCAGCATATAAGTGCCATGTGTCAGCATACATACCTGTTGTTGTCAGCATATAAGTATCATGTGTCAGCATACATACCTGTTGTTGTCAGCATCTCTGTCTGTGCTCATACCCAGCAGTTTGCGGAGGTCAGCCAGGTTCATCTGTGCTGTAACCTGTCCCGTCTGATCACCAATCTGAATCACAACATCTCCTTATTACAGGCTGATCAAGGATCTTACCATGCAGTTCCTTCTGGAAAAATCCACAAATTCTGGGACCATCTTTTGATCTTAGTTCATGGTGCCACCTGGTGAGCAGTTCATGGTGCCACCTGGTGAGCAGTTCATGCTGCCACCTGGTGAGCAGTTCATGCTGCCACCTGGTGAGCAGTTCATGCTGCCACCTGGTGAGCAATCTGAGCTGATGTGTCCGACATTTTAAAATAAAAATTGCCAATTTTATTCATCTGTTGTAACACTCAAAAAATCTTTTATATTTTCTAAATAATAAAAACTTAAGTAAATATGACAAGACTTCTAAAAGTTATGTTAAGCACAACAATTTGTTTTTGATAGTTTTTTTTTCATCTCTGGAGACTAGTTACGGTATGTCGAACTCTCTCTGAAACTTCCTTATGGAAAACCAACACTTCAGTTGCAATTTAAGCCATATCTGCCTGACAGCAAAACTTTCTTGTGACCAAATCGTACCTCTTTTGATATGTCGAGGTGTCTGGTGGCATAATGCAGGGCCTTCTCGTGGTTGCCGAGGGCAGTGTGAGCGTTGCCAAGGCTCCAGCAGGCGCGACCTTCACCCACGCGGTCATTTAGTTCCTGAGCAATCTGCAGATGGCGCACATGGTACTCGATGGCTCTGTCATAATCTCGCAGTAACGTGTAAGTATTACCTAAACTGTAGCATGCCTGAGCTTCCAAAGCTTTGTCCCCCAAACCCTGGGCAATCTGTAAGGTCTTCCTGTCAAAATAAAAACGCAACATCAGATATAGGAATGCAAGAATTAGGATCAGTGTTAAGCATTTAAATTCCAGAAGGTGCAAAATTGTAGCTCTGATGCATCAAATCCCCCATTGAAGACTGTATTTTCTCTGCTTGACTGGGCCATGCTGCCACCTAGTGTGTTAAAATGTCACACATGAAGAACTTGGCTGACATGTGAGATTGGCTCGGATTAATAAAAATGTTGAATGACCAGTCATTTTATTTATATCAGATTAATTCGCCCATGACTGTTTTTCTATTTGTTTCAAGATTCCAAAACTGAACATTACTTTGTCATCATTCAAGCTGTCATGTTGACAAACCTATCCCAGCATGCACTGAACATAACACACGAGCCAATCAGTGAGAAACCTTGTACCTATAATGTTCAGCCGCCACATCAAACTCTCCAAGGAAGATGTGAGCGTTGCCGAGGTTACTGTAAGCTCTCCTCTCGGCAGACTTGTCCCCAAACTCCTTGGCGATGGCTAGTCTCTCCTCGTGGTACTTAATGGCCTGGCTGAAGTTGCCGAGCAAGTAGTGGGTGTTGCCAAGGTTACCGCAAGCCCGCCCCTGGGCGGCCCGGTCCCCTAGCTCCTGGACAATCTGCAGGTTACATCTACAACACGCATCCAAAATATGTACACAAAACAAAACAAAAACATGATTCCCTCAAAAAATAAAAATAAAAATAATAAAATAAAATAAACATAGGCATCAGAGATGCATCAACCCTCAGCCCTGGTAACTCATTGCACAACATTCGCTCCACACAATATTTGTGAACAAAACGTCACTGCACCAAGGCAAATTGATGCAGGGGTAAAAAAAACCCATAAAATCTACTTCCTTTGATAGCTTAGGTGTGTCAAGTATCATGAAACTGTCATCATTTACTCTAGAATTATTGAGATGGGCAGGTGACCTTGAAAAGCAGGTTAAGGTCACCGTCCATCAAACTCATGTGAAGACTTCCAAGATGCTTATGTGTGTCAATTTTCATGAAGCTGCCATTATTTGTTCTTAAGTTATTGCAATGACGTGGATTTGACATGATTGTCCCTGTGACCTTGAAAAGTAGGTAAAGGTCATGTTCCATCAAGAGAAGTCTGAGGTCTTCACCAGATGCTTATGTGTGTCAAGTCTCATAAAGCTGCCAACATTCGTTCTCGAGTTATGGCAATGATAGGGATTTCACATAATTGTAACTGTGACCTTGAAAAGTAGGTGAAGGTCATGTTCCATACAAAAATGTCTGAGGTTTTCATCAGATGCTTATGTGTGTCAAGTTTCATGAAGCTGCCATCATTTGTTCTCGAGTTATCGCGATGACAAGGATGATTTCACATAATTGTCTCTGTGACCTTGAAAAGTAGGTGAAGGTCATGGTCCACCATGAGAAGTCTGAGGTCTTCACCAGATGCTTGTGTGTGTCAAATCTCATAAAGCTGCCATCATTCGTTCTTGAGTTATTGCGATTCTTGGGATTTCACATATTTGTCCCTGTGACCTTAAAAAATAGGTCAAGGTCGCCGTCCACCGAACTAGTCTGAGGTTTTCAACAGATGCTTATGCGTGTAAAGTTTCATGAAGCTGCCATCATTTGTTCTTGAGTTATCACGATGACAAGGATGATTTCACATTATTGTCCCTGTGACCTTGAAAAGTAGGTGAAGGTCATGTTCCATCAAGAGAAGTCTGAGGTCTTCACCAGATGCTTGTGTGTGTCAAATCTCATAAAGCTGCCATCATTCGTTCTTGCGATTCTTGGGATTACACATAATTGTCCCTGACCTTGAAAAATAGGTCAAGGTCACCGTCCATCGAACTCGTCCGAGGTTTTCACCAGATGCTTATATGTGTCAAGTTTCACGAAGCTGCCATCATTTGTTCTCGTACTATCGCGATGACAAGGATGATTTCAAATAATTGTCCATGTGACCTTGAAAAGTAGGTGAAGGTTATGTTTTATAGAAACAATTCTGAGGTCTTCACCAGATGCTTATGGGTGTCAAATCTCATAAAGCTGCCATCATTTGTTCTTGAGTTATGCGATTCTTGGGATTTCACATAATTGTCCCTGTGACCTTGAAAAATAGGTCAAGGTCACCGTCCATCGAACTCGTCCGAGGTTTTAACCAGATGCTTATATGTGTCAAGTTTCACGAAGCTGCCATCATTTGTTCTCGAGTTATCGCGATGACAAGATGATTTCACATAATTGTCCCTGTGACCTTGAAAAGTAGGTGAAGGTCATGTTTCATAGGAAAAATTCTGAGGGCTTCACCAGATGCTTATGTGTGTCAAATCTCATAAAGCTGCCATCATTCGTTCTTGAGTTATTGTGATTCTTGGGATTTCACATAATTGTCCCTGTGACCTTGAAAAATAGGTCAAGGTCGCCGTCCATCGAACTCGTCCGAGGTTTTCACCAGATGCATATGTGTGTCAAGTTTCATGAAGCTGTCATCATTTGTTCTTGAGTTATCGCGATGACAAGGATGTTCGCTACAGACATACATACAGACATACAGACATACAGACATACATACATACATACATACCCACGCCAGGAGTACTGCAATACCCTCAGCCTGATTACATCAGGGGCTGAGGGTAAAAAGTCAGATAATAAAGATATGCTATTCAAAAATGTAAAATGGTTAATCTCCATATCAAATGACAGACTGAAACAATCTGCAGAAACTAAAGGCTTTATATATAATCATATATTGATATTTATATTTTGATATTTATAATTTGATATTTATATTTTGATAAATTGGTGGCAACTGACTCGTAGTATTCTGCAGCTTTTTGGAGGGATTGTTTGACCTCCGGCGGGAACTCGCCAGGGTCCTGATGAGCGCTGCGCCCCGCGTGCTTCCCCTTGGCATGGTACACATTGCCCAGGTTATACAGCGCCCTAGCCTCGCCAATCTGAAACAATAACAGCATCAAATAAAACACATGCTTGGATTTACTTATCAACGCTAAATAAAAGAAGAACATCTTTCACTTCGCTCAATAAAATTAACACAATAAAAATTAAAATGGCACAATCAAAATTAAAATTGTTTGTGACACAATAAAAACTAAAATAGTTTGAGACACAATAACAATAAAATTGTTTAAGGCACAATAGAAATCAAATTTGACACTATAAAAATTAAAATTATTTGAGTAGCTCCTTATCATTCTATCTATGTATATATCTAGAAGTTTACTCGGCAAAACCAATTGGCATCTCGCCAAGAGATATAAAAACAAAAAAACCCCTAAGAGTCTGCTGAATGTATAACAGAATGATCAATGTTTGCTATTTATAATGCAATAGGCTTACCCGATCTTCTAGTTCTCGGGATATGTCTAGATGGCGCTCACAACAGGCTATTGCCTCATCAAACTTTCCCAGAACTTTTAGGGTGTTGCCAAGGTTACCGCTTGCCTTGGCTTCTCCCAATTTATCACCTAATGTCCTGAAAAAAAATATATAACATTCTTATCACTCATACTCCAAGCTATATCTCATTCTAAATTATAAATTCCACAAACTTTAATTCATTTAAATCATAGATAAGGATCGCTAGTCCAGCTTAAGAGAAACTGCTTTACTTGTTTTCAGGGCAAGTAGATTTTGAAAATTAAGTACTCCTGAGTGTTAAAAAAAGATCGCATGTCCACAAAGCCCTGGTCATTTCACATGTAAACAATGAATAATATATTCAGCCAGGAAGGTCACAGAGTGGGGTCATGGTGGAAATCTTATCAAACATTTCCCTTATGATTTTACAAGCCAAGTTGGAATGAAACCCATTATTTTGTCAAAGTTATTACTATTACAAGCCACAGGCCTGGTATTTTCCAACTTGACATAAAGGACAAAAAGGTCACAGAGGGGTAATGGTGGTTGAACTTGTCCAAGACATTTCCCCAAAATTGTTCATACCAAGTTTGAAAGATATCCAATTTGACCTTAAAATGGAGGTCAAGGTCACTGACAAGCACATAATTAAATTGCATCACTGGTTTAAGTTTGGTAATGAAATCTCAATTTATTATATTCGTCTGGGATATGTGCTATATAAATGTTATTATTATTGTTGTAATCTTGAGAGAATGAGCAATGCACGGATGGACAAACAAAATGACGAATGCACAGACAATGCAATATAACCTCCCTTTGTGGGAGGCCAGAATAAATAATCCATGTTAAACATCCTCTGTGACAGGGTGGACATGTTCAGAGAGAAATTGCACTTGTTATGGAATATAGCAAGTGCCTGGTACAAAGGAGATGTCCGCTTTGTAGTCGGCGCATAATGGACGGATGACATGCAATTAAGACAGTGACGTTCTTATATTGCTGGCTTTCCATGTCAATAGTCTCATGTCAGGGAATATTCAAATATGACAGTTCTTCTTATACATATTAAACCTAATGGCTCATATTTTACAAATATGAACTGTGTGTGCGAAGGATATAAGCTCATGTGGGCACCAGCCTCGCTCACATCAAACTCCACTCAAAAATGTAGACTTCTACAACAGATATTTAACCTACTTTTGGTAAACTTGTTGTGTACTGCCCTTTCTTTATGAACACAGCATCCTTGTTTTCAATTTATCAATGTTTGTTTCATTAGATTCTTCCTTAAATTCTCATTAAACATTGGAAATATGTCTGAGTCCTTGGTCTTTTCTATTAGAACCTGCCTTGTGTTTATGTTGTGCCTGGATTCGTCCTCATATAAATAGTCTTTGATGTGTATTTATGCATTGCAGATGTTTGAAATAAACTTTTCCTGATTTTATCAATTATTCCTTAGTTTCTTGGTTGGTATGACTTGTCTTCTATCCACTACAGCTGACTATGTCTCAGTATAAAAGCTATTTGGCCAATTCAAATGCTTCTTTACAAGATATCCTGCCTGGCAAAATGTCAAAATATTTAACAAATTTGCATATGTGACCTTCAAAAGTCGGTCATTTACAGGGCAGCTATTGTATAAAATTAAAGTCATTTAAATTTGCAAGCATGCTTGTGACATAAACACACAAGAATTAAAAAAACAACAAAATTTGTGGCCTTAAAAAATACTGCTGGTCTTATGGAACAGATTATCAAAATTGACCTTCACTGCTTCAAAGTCAAGTGATATCAGACGCACATAACAATTCTGCAAATACATGACATCTTACTGAATATAACGCTGGGATTGACCAACAAACTGTGTACAGCTAATGCAACATACAGATATTTAGCAGATCTCAAGAGCATATATTGGTGTGGAAAGGGCACTTACACAGGAGGATAATTCTACAAATATGCTGTACCATACTACATATAAAGCATGCTGGGATTCACCAACAAATCACAGGCAAAGCGAAATAACTGGGTCTGATATTGATCAAAACACACTGGTGCCTTTATCTTTTTATAAGCTAAGGACAATGTTTGGGGAGATTGGGTTTGGCCGTGTGGTACTAATGACGCATGCATTAGGGTGTCTTGTCTGATTGCTCAGCTTGTTGCACTTGCTATCTTCGCCATTCAAGGCCTTTCTATTGATCCTGCCAATCTGAAGTAAAGCATCAATACACCTTGCACCAACAGCAACTTGGCTTCATTAAGCGATTGGCACAGGACTTCTACTTGACATTAGATATGGGATGAGACAACATAACCAACCGCCATGCAGTGAAAAAAAAAAAATCGAGAAATGGTGTTTTTATGACCCTTTCAGCAACTATGGTCATATCAAGTTGACTTTTGAGAATTTTAACAAGTGTGAAAATAACACTGCCGGCAGTGGGAGTCAAATCCACCACCTCCCGTCCTCCACTTATTTAACCATTAAGGCACAAATCCTACACTTTACCAACTGTGTTAGTGGGGACGGTGTCATGCAAGCTAATATAGACCCCAGGCAGGGGGAGGGGGGGGGGGAGGGGGGTGTAGACAGATGCAGGTAGGAGGAGACAGGGGGAGGGTAGAGATACAGGCAGGGGGGAGGGTAGAGATACAGGTAGGAGGCAGGGGGGTGTAGACAGATGCAGGTAGGAGGAGACAGGGAGAGGGTAGAGATACAGGCAGGGGGGAGGGTAGAGATACAGGTAGGAGGCGGGGGGTGTAGACAGATGCAGGTAGGAGGAGACAGGGGGAGGGTAGACAGATACAGGCAGGAAGGAGGGTAGAGATACAGGTAGGAGGCAGGGGGAGGGTAGACAGATGCAGGTAGGAGGAGGCAGGGGGAGGGTAGACAGATGCAGGTAGGAGGAGACAGGGGGAGGGTAGAGAGATGCAAGTAGGAGGAGGCAGGGGGAGGGTAGAGGGATGCAGGTAGGAGGAGGCAGGGGGAGGGTAGAGGGATGTAGGTAGGAGGAGGCAGGGGGAGGGTAGACAGATGCAGGTAGGAGGAGGCAGGGGGAGGGTAGACAGATGCAGGGGCAGGGGGAGGGTAGACAGATGCAGGTAGGAGGAGGTAGGGGGAGGGTAGAGGGATGCAGGTAGGAGGAGGCAGGGGGAGGGTAGACAGATGCAGGTAGGAGGAGGTAGGGGGAGGGTAGAGGGATGCAGGTAGGAGGAGGCAGGGGGAGGGTAGACAGATGCAGGTAGGAGGAGGTAGGGGGAGGGTAGAGGGATGCAGGTAGGAGGAGGCAGGGGGAGGGTAGAGGGATGCAGGTAGGAGGAGGCAGGGGGAGGGTAGAGAGATGCAGGTAGGAGGAGGCAGGGGGAGGGTAGAGGGATGCAGGTAGGAGGAGGCAGGGGGAGGGTAGAGGGATGTAGGTAGGAGGAGGCAGGGGGAGGGTAGAGAGATGCAGGTAGGAGGAGGCAGGGGGAGGGTAGAGGGATGCAGGTAGGAGGAGGCAGGGGGAGGGTAGAGGGATGCAGGTAGGAGGATGCAAGGGGAGGGTAGGCAGATGCAGGTAGGAGGGGGTAGGGGGAGGGTAGACAGATGCAGGTAGGAGGAGGCAGGGGCAGGGTAGACAGATGCAGGTAGGAGGAGGCAAGGGGAGGGTAGGCAGATGCAGGTAGGAGGAGGTAGGGGGGGGGGTAGAGGGATGCAGGTAGGGGAGGGTAGACAGATGCAGGCAGGAGGAGGGGTGTGCTACCTGTTATTTTGGCTTGTATATATCATGGAACCTTGCCAACTCTTTCTCTTTGTCTTTACCATTACGTCTTCCATTCCCGTGCAGCTCTGGGGACCTGGTACTTAAAGTTTCCAGGGTACATACAATGTCCACAGAACATTGTACCTGGCTTTGCTTGAGCAAAGATTTTCCCCAATAAGTGATCAATGCACACTGCGTCCCCCTTCTCTCATCCCTCTATGTGCATCATCATCATCGTCAGAATCTAAACATATCTTTGGTCACATCTGTTTGTGATAAGCGTAGGTGAAGCAGAGCTATGAAGCTTGATGAGGATGGACCAATGAGAACCCCTCACCTCACCACGGCTCAGTTACCTGCTTACTTGAAACTGCCGTCAAAGAACAAAACTAACTTCTGGCTTCAGTAATCATTCATGTTTGGACAAGAATATTAAGTTTTCTGCTTATGAAGCTTGCGCATCTTAAATATTTCAATCATTCTTCCTTTTTGATATTCCAAATATAAGTGTGCAGCATTAAGTGGTCCAAAACTATCTTTGTTATATTTTTGCCTCTGGAAATTACTGCCATAACTGCAGACATTAAAACAAGAAGTAATGATAGTTAAAAATAAAGGTTTCACGTTAATATCTCTGGTTTTATACACTTTCAGAAATGATTTAAATATGTCTGAAATTGGGAGAACGAGAGGAATGCAGCTGTGTAGAAATGCAATTATATATACGTTGGCATGTGGGAGTAAAGCTTAATGGCCACACAGATGTACAATCTAACCTGACCTCCCTGACTTGCAACATGCAACACGAGATATACACACAACATGAGATATAACCATCATAACATCATCCCTAGTGACCTTGTCTCATCATGTGACCTTCCTGACTCTGAGATGATGGAACATGAGATATAACCATCATAACATCATCCCTAGTGACCTTGTCTCATCATGTGACCTTCCTGACTCTGAGATAATGGAACATGAGATATAACCATCATAACATCATCCCTAGTGACATGACCTTGTCTCATCATGTGACCTTCCTGACTCTGAGATAATGGAACATGAGATATAACCATCATAACATCATCCCTAGTGACATGACCTTGTCTCATCATGTGACCTTCCTGACTCTGAGATGATGGAACATGAGATATAACCATCATAACATCATCCCTAGTGACCTTGTCTCAATATGTGACCTTCCTGACTCTGAGATAATGGAACATGAGATATAACCATCATAACATCATCCCTAGTGACATGACCTTGTCTCATCATGTGACCTTCCTGACTCTGAGATAATGGAACATGAGATATAACCATCATAACATCATCCCTAGTGACCTTGTCTCAATATGTGACCTTCCTGACTCTGAGATAATGGAACATGAGATATAACCATCATAACATCATCCCTAGTGACATGACCTTGTCTCATCATGTGACCTTCCTGACTCTGAGATAATGGAACATGAGATATAACCATCATGACATCATCATACTATATTTACCTGGCAAGGTTGAGGTCTTGCTATATTTACCTGGCAAGGTTGAGGTCATGCATTATTTACCTGGCAAAGTTGAGGTCATGTTTTATTTACCTGGCAAAGTTGAGGTCATGCTTTATTTACCTGACAAGAATGAGGTCATACTTTATTTACCTGGCAAGGTTGAGGTCATGCTTTATTTACCTGGCAAGATTGAGGTCATGCTTTATTTACCTGGCAAGGTTGAGGTCATGCATTATTTACCTGACAAGAATGAGGTCATGCTTTATTTACCTGGCAAGGTTGAGGTCATACTTTATTTACCTGGCAAGGTTGAGGTCATGCATTATTTACCTGGCAAGGTTGAGGTCATACTTTATTTACCTGGCAAGGTTGAGGTCATACTTTATTTACCTGGCAAGGTTGAGGTCATGCATTATTTACCTGGCAAGGTTGAGGTCATGCATTATTTACCTGGCAAGGTTGAGGTCATGCATTATTTACCTGGCAAGGTTGAGGTCATGCATTATTTACCTGGCAAGAATGAGGTCATACTTTATTTACCTGGCAAGGTTGAGGTCATGCATTATTTACCTGGCAAGGTTGAGGTCATGCATTATTTACCTGGCAAGGTTGAGGTCATGCATTATTTACCTGGCAAGGTTGAGGTCATGTTTATGGTACTCTAGGGCCCGTCCATATTCCTGCAGATAGAAGTAGGCATTCCCAAGCTGGCTGTAGATGGCGCTTAATGTCTTGAGATCATCTGTGCCGACCACAATGGCTTGTTCAAAGAACTGCACCCCAGTCCTGCAGTCTCCTGCCTTGCATAATCGCTCCCCTTCAAGGGCCAGCTCCATGCAAGACCCCTCCAATGTCTGAAATACATAAACATCAACCAAATTAAATACACTTTTACAAAAATAAACCACTTGTTTCTCAACCAATATAAAACCTTTCATAACATTAACATACCATATTTACTTGAATATACGAAAGACATCGGCACTGCTACCATTCAAGTTTGGCGGCCATTTTAAAAGTAAAACAAAAATATGTAGTGTCAGGGATCCATCATTGTGCAATATATTAATATTTCAATGCGAGTTAACACACTGTGGTGGCGCTTAAATCGTTTTCGCGCCAAAAATAAGGGCTCCTCCCCGTCACTTCTGCTTTTCAAAAAGGCGACCTTGTGTTGCGTATGCATAGGTAGGCACTAAGCAGTGTTTTACTAACATTTTCTCCGACTTGCGTATGATATACACCCATTAAATGGAGGTGGACTACTGTTGACACATGGTAAAATCTTTCTTTGTGTATTATAATTAAATTAATTATATTAATTATATTGCTTTTGATTATCATCATTCCTAGCCCTCGATCGGCCGCCCGGAGGTGTCTAAAATCACCGTCCACAGTCTTCATTAAATGAAGAAACAAGTACCTCTAAACCAGTCTTCTCTGTGAAAGCAAATGTTTTCAAATAAACAAGATATTCATCTATAGGTTTTGTCAAATGCTTCAGACATAAATGTCTATACAGAGTGCAAAATCATCCAAACCATATCAATGGTGTAAATATCAAATCATTGTTGCAGCGCATATAGTGCTGATATTGAGACTGGAGACATAGGATAGCGCACATAAGAACAACGAACCTGAACATACAATATGTCTGCTGTGCCTCAGACCAGTCAAGCTCAAATATCTCAGACTCTGATCTCAGAGTGCATTAAATATGCAATCCAATTGCCATGTAAAAGTGCACAGAAATATGAAGCTGTCATGTTTCCTGGTATTGTCTGTGGTATATGAAGCTGTCATGTTTCCTGGTATTGTCTGTGGTATATGAAGCTGTCATGTTTTCTGGTATTGTCTGTGTTATATGAAGCTGTCATGTTTTCTAGTATTGTCTGTGTTATATGAAGCTGTCATGTTTTCTGGTATTGTCTGTGGTATATGAAGCTGTCATGTTTCCTGTCTGTGGTATATGAAGCTGTCATGTTTCCTGTCTGTGGTATATGAAGCTGTCATGTTTCCTGTCTGTGGTATATGAAGCTGTAATGTTTCCTGTCTGTGGTATATGAAGCTGTCATGTTTTCTGGTATTGTCTGTGGTATATGAAGCTGTCATGTTTTCTGGTATTGTCTGTGTTATATGAAGCTGTCATGTTTTCTAGTATTGTCTGTGTTATATGAAGCTGTCATGTTTTCTGGTATTGTCTGTGGTATATGAAGCTGTCATGTTTCCTGTCTGTGGTATATGAAGCTGTCATGTTTCCTGTCTGTGGTATATGAAGCTGTAATGTTTCCTGTCTGTGGTATATGAAGCTGTCATGTTTTCTGGTATTGTCTGTGGTATATGAAGCTGTCATGTTTTCTGGTATTGTCTGTGGTATATGAAGCTGTCATGTTTTCTGGTATTGTCTGTGTTATATGAAGCTGTCATGTTTTCTGGTATTGTCTGTGGTATATGAAGCTGTCATGTTTTCTGGTATTGTCTGTGGTGAGCTGTGATTAATATTCTGTCAGTTTGGAGACTGCTAACAGTATACCATTGCACTTTGGAGCCTATTTCCTGTTTGAAAAAGACAAAGCTACAGGCCTGAGGACATATAAATTACACAGTGATATACATGAAACATAAAACACAAACCTCACACTCCAGCCATACCATTCTTGTTACGAAACCTTCCAAACAGTTACAGTTGTGCATATATTGTGTTATGACTTCTGACTTTGAATTTGTGCACCTTAGACCCCCTCACCCTGTTCTGTCAAGAAATGTCCCCCCCCCCCCTAAAAAAAGCCATTTAATAATAATATTATATAATATAACATTTATATAGTGCTGTGACCAGACAATGTATGATCATCGTGCTATTTCCCTAATGCTTGTCACATTGTGAATTTGTACCCTGGTCATTGATCAGACTTTTGCTTGTCATTTCTGTTCTAATTGTCTGATTTTGGCCAAATTTGAGCTAAATATACTCAAAATTCCATGCTCTATCGAGTAGAATGCATTTCCAAGCAATATTAATATATAATTTTGCACAGTGATGGACATGTTGTCATCTTGAACTTTTTGTCATCACACACTTCTTTATCTTTGCTTACATGTTATAGGAATGTAGTGATACATGTATGCATGCGCAAATTGGAATCCATTACATGCACACGATGAACACTCCACAGTGGCGTCAGTTACTTGAACAATATTGACCACAGAAGAAGCCTGGTATGTAACAGATATGAAATACTTTTAATTCACTTTTAATGGTTGAGATGTTGCATTTACACAAATTTTGAATTCAATGTCAATGTGCCAAGGTCAAAGGTCACATGACTAAAAAAGTACAAGTCACAGCTATGACTCTTTTAAGTGGTTGCTGAGATATGCTCCGTACAAAATCTGTGACCTCCAGGCTGCTGCACTAAAGTCATCACTAAGATTTGAAGGAATCTACATCTTCAACTCTATATCTACTTCTGTATAAAATCTGACACATATATTACTGGTAGTTTTAGAGAAGACCTTTGACAATTGGAAGAACAGATGGAGACATTTTCTCCTGAAGCTCTGTGACTTCAAATCAGCAGAGCTAATAAACTGACACATATTTGCAATAATTTGTTATGAATTCATAACTTAATATTAACAGCTTGCCACCACCTGTCAATAATGATCATACATTCCAAAGATTTGAACACAGACAAATTATACTCCAATGTTTTTTTTACAATTCTTGTGTTTGTCTATGTTTATATAAGTTTGAAATACCTATTGATATCAAGTGAAGGTTTTTTGCCCCTTTAAGTTACCACCATAAACATAGAAGCAAATATAATCACTCTGATTATAAAGCGTGCAAACATTGACTTTACGATGGTTATAATATCCAAGCAAAGACTGTCTTTGTGTGACTGTGATTATCGTCAGTGATCGATGAAGCATCCAACAGATTGATGCGACTTAGATGTTGCTGACAGTGCACAGTAGGTACACACACACAGATTTGTCAACCTTACCTCAGACATGAGTGACTCTGCTTCCCATCCCATGACCAACACTGCAACCAAAAGGCTTACAGAGCACCAGTCAAAAGGCTACAGAGCACCAGTCAAAAGACTTACAGAGCACCAGTCAAAAGGCTACAGAGCACCAGTCAAAAGGCTACAGAGCACCAGTCAAAAGATTTACAGAGCACCAGTCAGAGACTTACAGAGAACCAGTCAAAAGATTTACAGAGCACCAGTTAAAAGACTATAGAGCACCAGTCAAAGCCTTACAGAGAACCAGTCAAAGACTGCAGGGGACCTAGACTATGCAGTCCAAATCTATTTTAGGACTATCAAGGACCTCTCGTTGTGCAGCGGGCGAATAATGTCACTATTTTTGAGGGGATTGCTCTGATTGATTGACATAAATATAGAACAGGGAAACCCTAAACGACCACATATATCCAGTGACGTGTGACCGGAGTTCCGGGCACGGTATACGGGCACCTGCGAGGTGGTGTACTATCCATATATGGACATGTTATTAGTGTCTAGCAGGGGACCACTAAAAATTCCACAGGGTGCCAGTCAAAAGACTTACAGGGCACCAGTCAAAAGGCTACAGAGCACCACTCAAAAGTCTACCGGGGATCAAAAGACAAAAGGCACCAGACTTACGGCGAACCAGTCAAAAGACTAACAGGGCACCAGTCAAAAGGCTACAGAGCACCACTCAAAAGTCTACCGGGGATCAAAAGACAAAAGGCACCAGACTTACGGCGAACCAGTCAAAAGACTAACAGGGCACCAGTCAAAAGACTTACAGCGCACCAGTCAAAAGACTCATAGGGCACCAGTCAAAAGACTTGCAGGGCACCAGTCATCAGATTGAGATGGCACTTCTCATCATTATGACCAACATAGCTTGTCACCAGTCAAAAGACTGATATTGTGCTTCCCATCGTTATGGAATATACTGATAGCATGAACTCTCCATCATCGAACCCTCTCTGAAAATTAAAAGTGCTAAATTAAATGTGCTCATCCTGATAGATTTAGCAATCTTGAGGTGATGTACATTTTTTGTGTTAAAGAGTAAGAAATAATCTGCTTTATATGTTTTCTGCCAAGAGATTAAGTTTGATGGGTACTCCGTCACTAACATTAAAGCTAAAGTGCATATGTTACGATGTATTGCATGTGTGCAATCAGGAACGTTGACATTCAATATGCTGCCACAGAACCTAGCGAATGGCGTGCAACTAGAACTATGCATATATCATGTGACAGTCTCAGGAGAATTTACCAACATCCACACAGTCTAAAATTTATAACAGTTAACATAACCAACTGCGCCATAAATTGGCCAATTTGTTTCTATTTCTTCACCAATCAGGCTGCCCCATCGCTTCAAACATTGTCACAGTTAGATTGTGAAATTAGGCAAATAACCACAAGAGAAAAAAGTAAAAGTATTTTAACTGGCCAGTTAAAGCTAATACAATGCCCAAACCAGATCCATACTAAACTAAGCATAAACACACATAGCTCTTACTAATTCAAAGTAAATAACTGAACACAATACTTTATATATCTTCTTTTGATATTTTAATAATCAAAGATCACAAACTCCCCACGTGCACCTGTCTGCATAAACAAAATAATCGTTTAAACAAAGTTCACAATTATTTTTCTGCGGGCAAATTTAAGATGCTTGTTAATTTTGCATAGTGGATATATTGGTAGTGTGCACACATCTGTGCATTACCAAGTAGCTATATAGTATAGACAAGCCCTGCAAACAGGTGTGCTGGCAAGTTCAAAGCAGGTCTATGTTCACATGTATGTATGTATGCAGTACAGTTCAAACCAGCTGACATGTTTGGGGAATGTTATCAACACTGATTAAGAGCACTGCAAAAGGGAATCTGTTAAATAACTTAGCAATGGTCAGAAACACTGTTGGTCAAAATCTATTTTTAAATCATTTATTATGGTCACTGATAGAAGTGTCATCGTCTCTGGGCGTGAATGTTAGTTACATTAATGTCAACATGATGAAGTAGACTGCTACACGGTCCTTGGATGTCAACATGAAGTAGACTCTGCTACACGGTCCTTGGATGTCAACATGAGGAGGTAGACTCTGCTACACGGTCCTTGCATGTCAACATGATGAAGTAGACTCTGCTACGCGGTCCTTGGATGTCAACAGGATGAAGTAGACTCTACTACGCGGTCCTTGGATGTCAACATGAGGAAATAGACTCTGCTACACAGTCCTTGGATGCCAACATGATGAAGTAGACTCTGCTACGCGGTCCTTGGATGTCAACATGAGGAAATAGACTCTGCTACACGGTCCTTGGATGTCAACATGAAGTAGACTCTGCTACACGGTCCTTGGATGTCAACATGAGGAAATAGACTCTGCTACACGGTCCTTGGATGTCAACATGAAGTAGACTCTGCTACACAGTCCTTGGATGTCAACAGGATGAAGTAGACTCTGCTACACGGTCCTTGGATGTCAACATGAAGTAGACTCTGCTACGCGGTCCTTGGATGTCAACACGAGGAAGTAGACTCTGCTACACAGTCCTTGGATGTCAACATGAAGTAGACTCTGCTACGCGGTCCTTGGATGTCAACATGAGGAAATAGACTCTGCTACACGGTCCTTGGATGTCAACATGAAGTAGACTCTGCTACACGGTCCTTGGATGTCAACATGAAGTAGACTCTGCTACACGGTCCTTGGATGTCAACATGAGGAAGTAGACTCTGCTACGCGGTCCTTGGATGTCAACATGATGAAGTAGACTCTGCTACACGGTCTTTGGATGTCAACATGAAGTAGACTCTACTACGCGGTCCTTGGATGTCAACATGAGGAAATAGACTCTGCTACACGGTCCTTGGATGTCAACATGAAGTAGATTCTGCTACGCGGTCCTTGGATGTCAACACGATGAAGTAGACTCTGCTACGCGGTCCTTGGATGTCATTAGTGAACAGTACTGCTTATTGCATCATTGATGGGACCAGACTAATGGCTGAATGGTATAAAATTATAACTTTTATAAATCTCACTCTATTATTTAAAGCTACTACAGGGAGGTTGGGCTGACATTAACCTTTATGGGCCAACAGAACATACGTTGGTGATATATAAGATAACACAACTATCTACATGTTATCCATGCATAATCTACCAAAATAACCTTGTATTTCTCAATCAGCTCACACGAAGAAAAAAAACACTGCTTGACATGAAATCAGTGAGACAAAGTACAGTCAGCAGGGGTAATTTCAAGGTACATATTTGACTCAAACCAGAGGTCTGTATGGAGTTCACCAGACCCTTCTGTCACTCTAAACAGTTTTTCACATAAAGAAAGTGTCCTGTTATCTACAGGTTTCATTGTTTAAACAGTTTCTCCATCACTAAGATTCTTATCAGGCAGCCAAAGTTATGAATTGCTAATTGAACAGTTGTTTATACATAAACACATGACAAGCTAGGCTAATCTGTCCCTGAAATGATCATCCAGACCGCTGTAAATCAGCAGATATTATTGCATAATCTACCAAAATAACCTTGTAAATATTACATACATAGACAATATGGTTGACAAAAATGTGCTATCATTATATGTTATGCATTATCTTTTGTAGAGATAAAAATAAATAAAGGGAAAAATCGACTTCCACAGTAGCTTTAACAATGGTTTAAAACATATCTATATCTTTTACTTCAAGCCATTAGAGGAGTAATGAATTGCAGACAAAAACTTTGTATAATATGATCTTAGTAATCAATAGTCTTCCACAGGATGCACCCTCCTACATTAGCATATATAGAGGCACTGAAAGGTGAAATGATTTCCTGGGAGAAGACCAATAGCTTAAGACATCATCACAGAAATTGTCCATTCTAAATGCTACTTTCGGCTTTATCTTGTTTGACGAAGGGTTGTAAGTTTTTGTTAGATTACCTGCCATAATATTAAAAGTCGCAATATCATATCGTTATTAGTCTCGTTGCTTTTAAGTAATTATGAACTATTGTTCACAGCTGGTATATACTTGACAAATGAAATGATAGACATTGATTGTAACATGTTAGTTAATTAATAACCTGAATATAAGGCAAATGTGAACATTTGGTGCACGGTACCACGGTACTAACCATCGAGAAATACCCGATATAAGTAGGAAAGCAGGCTTGCACATTTTGCCAATTAACATAGACTCGAAGGAGTTTTATTTTGCAACAAAACTTTCATGTTTGTGATATGAAACGATATTCTAATCAATATTTTCATAACAACCATTTTATTGTAAACCACATGAAAGTGAAGTTATTTAGTCACCAACAGCAGGCTTTACACTTTCTTAAATATGCATGCACAGAAATCATTTATTATCATTGGTCAAATTAAAATATTCAATCCATATTTCAATAGTTTGAGAGCCAGTATAGGTCAAAGAAAATGAGCATTTCTGAGATTTCAGAGATATATAATATCCTCAATGTCACAGCCTGATTTACCCAGCCTAGCAGAGGCCATATATAATATCCTCAATGTCACAGCCTGATTTACCCAGCCTAGCAGAGGCCATATATAATATCCTCAATGCCACAGCCTGATTTACCCAGCATAGCAGAGGCCATATGTAATATCCTCAATGTCACAGCCTGATTTACCCAGCCTAGCAGAGGCCATATATAATATCCTCAATGTCACAGCCTGATTTACCCAGCCTAGAAGAGGTGATATATAATATCCTCAATGTCACAGCCTGATTTACCCAGCCTAGCAGAGGCCATATATAATATCCTCAATGTCACAGCCTGATTTACCCAGCCTAGCAGAGGACATATATAATATCCTCAATGTCACAGCCTGATTTACCCAGCCTAGCAGAGGCTATATATAATATCCTCAATGTCACAGCCTGATTTACCCAGCCTAGCAGAGGCGATATATAATATCCTCAATGTCACAGCCTGATTTACCCAGCCTAGCAGAGGCGATATATAATATCCTCAATATGACAGCCTGATTTGCATGCAACAAAAACTAAAAATAAAATTGCGTGCATGTTTCTAAATTGTAGTTGCTGGTTAAAATCACCCATCATTTTAATATATCCTCTCGTGCTTCGTGTTAGGAATTCTGGTATGCTTCAAATTAAAAATAAAATTCTTGGCCTATGAGACATTTGCTGACCCTGGCAATCTTAGTGCCATGAGAGTTATCACAAACTAAACTCCAACTGAATCCTTTCTGCATTAGATTTTCATTTGTTATTCAAACTATAGCATATCATGCAATAAATCATTTATCATTTATCAGTATGAACATTAGTTCTTTCAGAGTGGGTATGATGCAGAGTTCATGCTGTCTATTTCTGCCACGAGGTGTGTACATTCCAGTTTATACCACTAGGATTAACCCAGGCTAAAACATCCTCCTATCACCTGTCAATATGTGGCACTGTACACATATCAACAGAGATAACTCTGAAACTACCCTGACAAAATATTTTTTCCGTGGGAAAATTCTATTTCAGTATTTCTGAAAGTATAATTGCTAATTTTAACTTGTTTACGAGTCTACGGAGAAATGTTCAAATTGCACCTAAGGACTGAACAATTACCTGTCCATATCTCCGAATCCATCATGACAAAGGCCCTGCGAGTTATCAGTGCTTATTTGAGTACGCCTTCAGATGCTGGCCAATTTTACACTCCACTGGTCTGAGTACAAGTAAAGCCCAGGATCATAGCAACAGCATTTGTTCCCATGGCAATTTTGCAGTGTAATTATTTTGAGAATTATCACTGGTTGGTATGCTAAAAAATGTATTCCATTATATATCTTCTTTGTAAAACTCAATAACTTGTACTAGGCAGAATTCAAAGGACTTTATTTTTCAATTTATCAGCTCATAATTCTCAGGGTAAAAAGCACCTGGTCTTATTGGAGTGATTGTGTTTGAAATTACAATAATAGAAGATAAGAGTAGAGGAACTACTTTATGTGATAGTCTAATACCGCAATTAGAAGATTGCATTAGCCACTACAGACAGGAGGAGTGGAACTACTTTATGTGATAGTCGAATATTGCAATTAGAAGATTGCATTAGCCACTACAGACAGGAGGAGTGGAACTACTTTATGTGATAGTCGAATATTGCAATTAGAAGATTGCATTAGCCACTACAGGCAGGAGGAGTGGAACTACTTTATGTGATAGTCGAATATTGCAATTAGAAGATTGCATTAGCCACTACAGGCAGGAGGAGAGGAACTACTTTATGTGATAGTCGAATATTGCAATTAGAAGATTGCATTAGCCACAACAGGCAGGAGGAGTGGAACTGCTTCATGTGATATTCTAATGTTGCAATTAGAAGATTGCATTAGCCACTACAGGCAGGAGGAGTGGAACTACTTTATGTGATAGTCGAATATTGCAATTAGAAGATTGCATTAGCCACTACAGGCAGGAGGAGTGGAACTACTTTATGTGATAGTCGAATATTGCAATTAGAAGATTGCATTAGCCACTACAGGCAGGAGGAGTGGAACTGCTTTGTGCACTTAGTTGTTATTCTCATTATGAAACACCTGAGCAATCACAGGCTACAGGCAAAGCCTGCAAGCATCAAATCAATATCTAAGATGGCTGAGAAATGTGTTTTGCCTACCAGTACATCACAATATGGTTCATATTACACCAGTGTCATTCTATTCTTCCCAGATAAAATCATATCATAGCAAACATGACGACATAATCAGCTGCATTTTGATGTCATTTGATGAGGGATGATGATAATAAAGGGGATGATGATAATAAAAGGGGATGATGATAATAATGGGGATGATGATAATAAAAGGGGATGATGATAATAATGGGGATGATGATAATAAAAGGGGATGATGATAATAAAGGGGATGATGATAATGAAGGGGATGATGATAATAAAAGGGGATGATGATAATAAAAGGGGATGATGATAATAATGGGGATGATGATAATAAAGGGGATGATGATGATAATGGGGATGATGATAATAAAGGGGACGATGATAATAATGGGGATGATGATAATAAAGGGGATGATGATAATAAAAGGGGATGATGATAAAAAAAGGGGATGATGATAATAAAGAAGATGATTAAGGGGATGATGATAATAAAGGGATGATGATAATAAAGGGATGATGATAATAAAGGGGATGATGATAATAAAAGGGGATGATGATAATAATGGGGATGATGATAATAATGGGGATGATGATAATAATGGGATGATGATAAGGATGACAACTGATCATGCCCATGATTATAATTGCTTACAATTTATGATGATGACAGATGCTTTCCTTCAATTCATGTTGATGATGATATAAAAAAAAAACCAGTCCTGTTTAATTTTTTTTTGCTTTGCCTTGTATATCCTTTGCCAACCATTAAATGTGCTTGTGTGCATCATTGACATGTTTCTGGCCGTGTTGGGAGATCATTACTTGCTGTGTTATGAGATCATTTATGGGCCTATTATGGCATTGGCCATGTCAAAGGAAAATACATCATCAGCCTGATTCAAGGCTGTGTGATTTAAAAAATATATATATATATATATATATATATATATATATATATATATATATATATATATATATATATATATATATATATATATATATATATATATATATATATATATATAAAAATAACAAACATAACTTGATGATTAACCAATATGAGTAAGATGTTAAATGATGCGATGCATCAATAGTAACCTTTCAGCTGGTTTCATTTTAATCAATCAATCCTTGAATTACTTTCCTGGCCTTTCACCACAATTTTAACTGTTTGAATTATTGTCAAGTCAATTACAAGCACAAGAATATTATAGAGTGATTACCCAATATACATAGAGAGGTGCAATAATATCGTCTTTATAATCTTTAAAGCCCTTATGAGTTATGACAAATTATCAGAATAAATGACTTTAACATAAAACATAGGCATCAGAGATGCATCAACCCTCAGCCCTGGCAACTTATTAAACAACATTCGCTCCACACAATATTTGTGAACAAAACGTCACTGCACCAAGGCAAATTGATGCAGGGGTAAAAAAAAACCATAAAATCTACTTCCTTTGGTAGCTTATGTGTGTTAATTATCATGAAACTGTCATCATTTACTCTAGAATTATTGAGATGTTGGGCCAGTGACCTTGAAAAGCAGGTTAAGGTCACCGTCCATCAAACTCACCTGGAGTCTTCCCAGATGCTTGTGTGTGTCAATTTTCATGAAGCTGCCATTATTTGTTCTTGAGTTATTGCAATGACGTGGATTTGACATGATTGTCCCTGTGACCTTGAAAAGTAGGTGAAGGTCATGTTCCATACAAAAATGTCTGAGGTTTTCATCAGATGCTTATGTGTGTCAAGTTTCATGAAGCTGCCATCATTTGTGCTTGAGTTATGGCGATGACAAGGATGATTTCACATAATTGTCCCCATGACCTTGAATAGTAGGTGAAGGTCATGTTTCATAGTAAAAAATCTGAGGTCTTCACCAGATGCATATGGGTGTCAAATCTCATGAAGCTGCCATCATTTGTTCTTGAGTTATTGCGATTCTTGGGATTTCACATAATTGTCCCCGTGACCTTATAAAAAAATAGGTCAAGGTCGTTGACCACCGAACCAGTCCGAGGATTTCACCAGATGCTTATGCGTGTAAAGTTTCATGAAGCTGCCATCATTTGTTCTTGAGTTATCACGATGACAAGGATGATTTCACATAATTGTCCCTGTGACCTTGAAAAGTAGGTGAAGGTCATGTTTCATAGAAAAAATTCTGAGGTCTTCACCAGATGCTTGTGTGTGTCAAATCTCATAAAGCTGCCATCATTCGTTCTTGAGTTATTGCGATTCTTGGGATTTCACATAATTGTCTGTGACCTTGAAAAATAGATCAAGGTCGCGGTCCATATAACTCGTTCGAGGTTTTCACCAGATGCTTACGTGTGTCAAGATTCATGAAGCTGCCATCATTTGTTCTCGAGTTATCATGATGACAAGGATGATTTCACATAATTGTCCCTGTCACCTTGAAAAGTAGGTAAAGGTCATGTTTCATAGAAAAAATTCTGAGGTCTTCACCAGATGCTTATGTGTGTCAAATCTCATAAAGCTGCCATCATTCGTTCTTGAGTTATTGCGATTCTTGGGATTTCACATAATTGTCCCCGTGACCTTGAAAAATAGGTCAAGGTCGCCGTCCATCGAACTCGTCCGAGGTTTTCACCAGATGTTTACGTGTGTCAAGTTTCATGTAGCTGCCATCATTTGTCCTCGAGTTATCTCGACAAGGATGATTTCACATAATTGTCCCTGTGACCTTGAAAAGTAGGTGAAGGTCATGTTTCATAGTAAAAAATCTGAGGTCTCCACCAGATGCATATGGGTGTCAAATCTCATAAAGCTGCCATCATTTGTTCTTGAGTTATTACGATTCTTGGGATTTCACATAATTGTCCCTGTGACCTGGAAAAATAGGTCAAGGTCGCCGTCCATCAAACTCGTCCGAGGTTTTCACCAGATGCTTATGTGTGTCAAGTTTCATGAAGCTGCCATCATTTGTTCTTGAGTTATCGCGATGACAAGGATGTTCGCTACAGACATACATACATACATACATACATACATACATACATACATACATACATACCCACGCCAGGAGTACTGCAATACCCTCAGCCTGATTACATCAGGGGCTGAGGGTAAAAAGGGTTTGTCATGGATCAAAATCAGCATCGATTTAGTTAGCCTTCTGTTTCTTTCAATTGATTCGATCTGGTCAGGTTAAAATTTGATCATTTCTTGCAAGGATCTGTCATCTATGGCAATTTACATTTGGAAAAGTGTTAAATTTTTTCAATCGCATATTTACAATATGAAAATCAAGCTGGTCCCACTCGCAACAGATCTATACATTAATGGCTTTCTCTGTCTGCTTTGTCACTCATTTTTCCTTTCATGTAAAAAAGATTTAGAACTTCAGACACAAGATGATCAAATACACGCCTGCAGACAGCTAGTATATAATAACGTGTATCGGCATTTTCCCTGCAGTTTTTCAGTGAAATATGAACTTGCATATTGAATATGTCCATGAGTTTGATGCTAAGAACAGGTTCTATACTGATTAATCAGAAAGTATATGACGTGAAGCAGTTTATTTACAGTATTGATTATCAGTCTATCACACTGATTACATTTCTTTGATACATGCACTGTGTCAACACTTCCGCAACACTTGTTGTGCCATAATAATTACCAATGTGCTCAACAGGTGAGGCTCAGTATCTCTGGTCAAGTAGGAATGTGACCATATAAGCTCACGCAGAGTCATGGCATGACTATTTTGTGCCAAAGTATGACACCCTTCACAGAAGCATGTCTAAGACCTAAAAACGATGAAATTTTTTCTTTCTTTTGGTGGCTCATCACATTGTTGTGTCCAATTTCATAAAATGACTTGGTTCTGAAATCCTGTAGGTAAAATTTGTGATTTTTGTTTGGTCTGTAACACACACCAATGAAGGACAGGAGAACAAATGCTGTATACATCAATAGGCTGCATAGTTTACACAAAAGGCTTTATTTTGTGTGGAAAGAAATGATTAGGTGCAAACCAACTTCATTAAATGCCAACACAGGTAAATATACGTACACGATGCCAGTTGATGTTGTTACTAGAAAACTAAATGTTCCACCTACAAGAGGGGCGTAAAATTAAATGAAAAAATACATCTCCTTGCATGTTCGATCAGGATTATGTTTATATCTATCATTTATTGTCATTGAGCCAGTTGTCAGAGATGCCATCTAAACATCTCCAGAATCAGTGGTCAGTTTGAACTTTGAACATAAGTGTAATATTTATACCATGATAAGGAAGAGAAGAACAACTAAAGCAATGACAACTATAACAAAACATACCGAGTCGGGGAAGCTGGGTGAGCGTATTCAGTGAGTTGGTGATGGCGGAAGGATACCCTGAGCCGAAGGAAGAGAAGAACAACTAAAGCAGGACACAGACACTGACAATGAGAGAATATTCCTTTGTTTTATGGACTCTGTATTTGGCTTTACCTGAATCTCATTGTGATGACCCCCCCCACCCCCCACATATGATCTCCCAAATATGTTCATAACAATTTTTCAATTACCCAGCAATGATAGGCCTTGTCTCTCTCAGATTAATGGTCGAGGGCTTACGGTTTATATTAGCATTCAAATTCACCGCTCATTAATGATTCAGTCGCATGTTATCATGACGTTATTCAAAGCCACATCTTGTCTCCTCATATGGACCAAGAGTCACTTCATTTGACATGACATCATTTCTTTGGTCACTTCATTTACGATGACGTCATATATGTCTGGTCACTTGACCAATAAACCATGCCCAGAACACAAAGGACACATGGTAAATTTGACACAATCAAGCCCAAGTAATCGCCTGATTGGAGAGGGTGTTATGATGGTGATCCTGATACAAAGGAGAGTATTATCAAATTACAATCTAATCAATTTCTTCAACTTTTATATATACAATCTATGGCGGCCATCCAAACTTCAAATAGTTCAAACAGTGATTGTTATGCAGGGACTGAGATCGAAATGTGTACATGTGTAATACAGATGATTGTATTTCAATCATTTAAGCTTGAAGTTTGACTAATATCAGTTTGTGATATATACTTTTCACTATCATGATTCCAGAACTGTTAAAATAATTTCAGAAAGTGTATTATTTGCTGAGTTATATAATAGCCCCACTGCCAATCACTCTGACCAATGATTGAGTAGAGGTTCTGATTCTGGTAAAGTTGTACAGTTCCGGTGTGTACTTTTCAATGGGGAAAAAAACAACATGGAAATTGGCAATCAGCCTATGCATGCGTTTCCTGTGCGCTTGATGCCTGATCGTAAGCCGCATTGAGTGAGAATGCATACCTGTTTGCAAGACAGTTATCATATGTTTGCATCTGTTTTACTGTAAACTAAACAGGACCATCACTGCAGACAGAGGCAGTCCCTTAAGTTAAGGCTTAGACTGAGTTGTACGTCAACTGGGATCATTATCAATAACCGCAGCTTTAAAAAAAAACAAGAAAATTGCAAAAAGTATTTTCATTTGATTTGACACCCTATCATGGTCACTAAATATCCCACTGTCTTAGAAAGTGGAAAAATCAACGAATCACTATGTGAGCAGTGACATTCTGTCTGAAAATGATACGAGCACCTGTCACTGTCAGTCATGTGTTGCAGTGCATGAGTGCATTTCCATCGTCCCCCCAAATACACATCTGTCATTAATTGTTTGTCACACAATTATTTACCTCCATAGAATAATATGTTGCTCCGCGTGTAAATGTCACAGCATGGGCTCGATAAACTGCTTTCACACCTCTCCTTACACTGAAATAAGGAAGAAATTATAATTTTTCATGTGCAAATTGCACCGACGGTTGATTTCTGTTGACTTCACGTGGGAGTCTCGCAGAATACGAGATTTCATTTGCAGAGTGCCCATTTTTTAAAGGGGCATAAGGTTACTAGTGAGAATTGCTAGAAGAACTAATCTGTCGGCCTGAAAAGAAATTGTTGATTATCAACCAAATTTTATAAGTTATTTTTACCCTAAGTGGAGTAAAACAAGCGATTTTTCTGTATTTTCTTTCATGTTTTCTATATGTTCTATATCGTCACCCCTCCAATGATCAATTCGGCCATACCCAAACTATTTCCTGAACGTCGAAAAACCGGCATGGCGGACTGAGGGAAGTTTCTTGTACGCTGCATTAAGACTATTGGAGATACCTCCGCATTTAAGACGAAATGCCAATAGCTATGGATCCAAGCGATATCTTCTTTGTAAGTTTCAACATTTTTTGACTTACCTGTATCACATAAAGTCACCAAATACACGAAAATCTCATAGTGAACACCCCATCACAGTGTTGTTGTTGTTCGTTGTGTTCAGATGCAGAAAATTAAATGAAAGTTAGCATTTGTATCATGTGAGAAAAAAATGCCTGAAAATCTGATTCCATGAAAGTTTTCAGCATAGCTAATCACTTAGTTATTGTCTGCAGGTGAGACACCCATAGCCCCCTGCCAATATCTCCAACCAATGATTAAATATAGTGGAGTTGTACAGTTCTGGTTCCGGAAAAGGTGTACAGTTCCAGTGTGTACTTGTCAATCGAAAAAAAACCCACAAGATCGACAATCAGCCTCTGACATCATGATCTGCTTCGTTTTGTGTTGTGTATAACCAAAAAAACACCAAAAAACAAGGCATGATTTGGACTGGTATAAGTGATTTGAAGTGTGTGGAAGAGTATGGTTTTGTCTTCAGTAAATACTTTTCAGACTTTGCCGAGAATGGTTATTTTTTAACCAGTAAATAATTGATGCATGAGAATTCCTCATTTTCTGAGTGTGTGCAATATGAAGGGAGATAGATATTTCCATGATTTAAAATTTATAGTTTATCATTCTGTTTTCTCAAACTGATTTCCCTTCCTAGCAAATAATTATGATAAGTAATATACTGTAAATGATCCTTTAGCAAGGGTCTTTTTCATCTGCAGGAGTCATAAATGTACATCATTCATTTATAAGTTAATAGAGAGGAAGTTAATGCAATACATGTACACACTGTACATATGGATCTGTGAGATGCTTGGGAGAAGCTGTTATTTTTATGCAGCAGTATTCTCTCATCTTGAAATAATGATATGCTGCACTATCTCTAATTGCATTCAGGAAATTGCGGTACAAACCTATTTTTAAGCTTTGTTGACTTTAAATGTTGAATTTATTTGCAGGAAGAAGAGGACCTTCCTTATGAAGAAGACATACTGAGAAATCCCTTCTCAGTGAAATCCTGGCTGCGTTACATTGAACACAAGAAGGCAGCACCCACACACATCATCAATCTGGTCTATGAAAGGGCCCTCAAAGAACTCCCAGGAAGGTAAGCTTTGTGTTTCACATCAGCTTCCCTCAAAGAACTCCCAGGAAGGTAAACTTTGTGTTTCACATCAGCTTGGAGATACACTTTTTATGAATGTGAACTTACTGTTTTGTTTGGATTTTTAATGATACAAGTTTCAACACCTGTTTTTAATTTCGAATGATTGTCACGTAAACTCATCTAATATCATACAACATTTCAATTTATACTCAACAAAATTGGCGGTGGAATTTTCAAATTGAATAGCCCCAGATAGACATATCTCAAATTTGTGTTCCTCTCTATTTAGTGGTTTGTTTTCTTTTCCTTAATAATCATACTAGTATAGATAATGTAATATGGAAAACGTATATATGAAATAAATTCTTCCCAATTTCATTTGGTTGATATTTTTATTTGCAGCTATAAGTTGTGGTATAACTACCTGAGGTTGCGGAGGAAGCAGATATTTGGCCGCTGTATCACAGATCCTGCCTACGAAGATATTAACAATGCATTTGAGAGATCTCTGGTATTCATGCATAAGGTAAAGTAAATAGAACTGTTAACACTGTTGGCCAAGGATCAATATATGGGTTTCATATATGAGCTATTTTAGCTAACATTAATAGAGATGTCAGATCATTTATATATTACTAGCATATTAAATGAATGGAGGTTGGGGGGTGGTGGGTTTAAATCCACTGCCAGCAATGTTACTTTCATATTGGATAAACAGCTCGATATGATCGATGTTGCTGGAAGGGGATAAAACATACCACCTCTTGTTTTTTTCACATACTAATGTATTAAACGTCTCATAAATTTATCAGTAATGCTAAGTTTTTGTCTCTGTGCATTTTACATTATTGTAAACCTTGTATGCAAGGTGTTGAGTATCGAAATGATAAATTTAAATTTCTTAGTATCTAGATTATAATAAAGGAATCTTGTTTGTTGTTATTTTTTTTTCATTTTACATGGATGGCATTGACACACGTTTTGGTGGTTTTGATCAGCTGATATAGACCCAGGTTATGTTTTCAGATGCCTCGTATCTGGCTGGACTACCCTCAGATTCTCATGGTTATGCTTTCAGATGCCCCGTATCTGGCTGGACTACCCTCAGATTCTCATGGTTATGCTTTCAGATGCCCCGTATCTGGCTGGACTACTCTCAGATTCTCATGGTTATGCTTTCAGATGCCGCATATCTGGCTGGACTACCCTCAGATTCTCATGGTTATGCTTTCAGATGCCCCATATCTGGCTGGACTACCCTCAGATTCTCATGGTTATGCTTTCAGATGCCTCGTATCTGACTGGACTACCCTCAGATTCTCATGGTTATGCTTTCAGATGCCACGTATCTAGCTGGACTACCCTCAGATTCTCATGGTTATGCTTTCAGATGCCTCGTATCTGACTGGACTACCCTCAGATTCTCATGGTTATGCTTTCAGATGCCACGTATCTGGCTGGACTACCCTCAGATTCTCATGGTTATGCTTTCAGATGCCACGTATCTGGCTGGACTACCCTCAGATTCTCATGGTTATGCTTTCAGATGCCCCGTATCTGGCTGGACTACTCTCAGATTCTCATGGATCAGGGCAGGATAACGCGTACCCGTCGCACATTCGACCGAGCCCTGCGAGCGTTGCCCGTCACTCAGCACCACAGGATATGGCCCCTCTACCTCAAGTTTGTCAGAATGCATGAAATCCCCGAAACTGCGGTCAGGGTCTACCGCAGATATCTCAAGGTAGATTATCTCTTTATCGAGATGTTAAATTCCTTACACCTTGTAAAAAGGGTAAAATTAATATTTGTTGTGGATACCAAATTGTCAATATCAACTTCGTCATTGATAATTTTCTTCAACTAAGTTGGGAAAGGTAAACATGAAAAACAAATGGTAAACATGAAAAACAAATTTTGAAGAATTACATTTTTGCTTTTCAGTTAAGTCCAGAAAACACAGAAGAATATATAGAATATCTCCAGTCCACCGGGCGTTTGGATGAGTCTGGTCAGAGGCTGGCTCAGATCATCAACATGGAGGACTTTGTGTCGAAGGAAGGCAAATCCAAACACCAGCTGTGGAACGAGCTGTGTGAACTTATCTCTAAGAACCCGGAGGATGTGACGTCCCTTAAGGTGGAGCCCATCATAAGACAGGGCATCAAGAGATACACAGACCAAGTGGGGCTGCTCTGGAACTCACTGGCCGAGTACTACATCAGAAGTAGACACTTTGAAAAGGTTTGCATATTTATAGGGTAACTTTCACTTCTCTGGGACTCTTTTGTAGTATAAAGGAGAATTATAACACATGTTGATCTGTGGGGTCTGTAGGTATGACTGCACAAGGAAAACACAATTTTTTGTTGTTGAGAAATATCATATTTTTAATGCACGTGCAGGCAAAAAAATAATGACATTGTGGGGCAATTACCTACTTATATAACTAATTAGTAAACAAAGAAAAATGCAGGCAAATAGACGCACTATAGTATGGTGATGTGCATCAGAAAGAACATTTAAAATGTGTAAAAAGCATGACAATCGGACAGTATTAGCAAAGTTGACATATTTTATGAAAATTGAAGATGATTGCAGCTTGAGTTGCACATGCATTAAATTCCCCGCGATGACGTCATTGACAGTGAATGCAATAAATGATCCTATATTATAAGGGTTTGCAAGATGAGTTTTAAATGTTGGTTTGTGTTTCCATGGTTACTGATATAATGATTTTGTTTATAAATTTCAGTGTATTTACGCATCTATGATCATTTAATCGTGTAGTTTTTGGAATTTATTTTACATTAAATTTTATTAATTTGCCATGCATGGAAAGTGTACATTCAATGTAATTTGTTTTAAGGTGATAAAATATAGAGGTTAAATCAACAAGATTGCAATTTGTTCTATATCATGTGACTTTCAGGCTCGTGATATATACGAGGAGGCGATTCAGACCGTGGTGACGGTGCGTGACTTCAGTCAGGTGTTTGATGCCTACGCTCAGTTTGAGGAAACGATGATCAGTGCCAAGATGGAGACGACTGCAGAACTGGGACCCACCGAGGAAGGTGAGAAACATCGGCACAACATATGACGTCACTTATATAACAAGTAGCCTTGGCTTTACATATATTTGCTAATGTACATGTAATGGTATTGTGTAACAGTGTTATTATTGGGTATATACCAGGCCTTGACATATATACTGGCCTGGCGACTCGGGCCACCAGATTCACTGTTTGGGCCAGTGAATCTGGTGGCCCAGTTGGGCAACCATATTTTTGGTCTTTCAGTGGCCCAAACTATCTTGACTTTATTCCAGATTTATCATGCATCTTATTATCCTTAGATACTTTGGGCCACCTCATGCTCCAGTGGCCCAACTGGACAACCAATATTTTTCTCTTTATGTCAAGGTCTGATATATGACTATGTAAAGTCATGAGTAACTTAATGGAGTCATAGTGCAGCCAATGTGAACTCATTTGGTCACATTTATTAGTGACCTAATTGGTGTTAATGGCTGTGGTGTTTTCCATTTGTAGAAACTTCTTGACTCTTTAATTATGCTGTATTATTTTTATTGTTGACTTGAATAAAGAGACATCTGTACATTCAGCGTAATTTGTTTTAAGGTGATAAAATATAGAGATTAGATCAACAAGAATTTGTTCTATTGAATGGAAATTTTAGGCTCGTTATATATATGAGGAGCTTACATATGCCATGTATTATATTTTATAGATGGCTTAGATTTAGAGCTGAGGTTGGCCAGACTGGAGAGTTTGCTGGAGAGGAGACCATTGCTGCTTAACAGGTACCGTATTTACTCGAATATAAGACGACTCTGAGATAGGCCATCTTCTGGTCTGTGTGTGTCATGTACGGTATTTACTCGAATATAAGATAACTCGTGTACAAGACGACCCCCCAAAAGTGATGTTATTTTGCTTGAAAAGACCAATTTTCCGAATATAAGACGAGTCGGTTTTACTCGAGACAACGACACTGCTACCGTTCAAATTGGGCAGCCATTTTAAAAGTAAAACGTATATATGCAAGAGCTCTTATACACGAGGACGACCTACGGACAGGGATTTATGGCAACATGTAAATACAATGTCCGTGACTTCCTTGACCTTAGCATGAAAACAAAGCGTTTTCATCACCGGACTTTCACATTTTCGAAATAACGGATATCGGACATACACGTTCTGGTCTGTGTGTCATGTAAATTCTCCATCCAAGTATCTTTTGACAACATTCACCACCCAGGAGTCTTCGGTGACATTTATTCTTAGTATTTAGAAAAAAATATCATGGGTATATTTCTATAAAGAAAGGTGCTACCCATCTTTTGTCAATACATGTATAGTTGTTAAAAACAATGGATTAAGTTTGACCATGAAGAAATTTAATTTTCAAAAGGTATGAAATATTTTTCAAAATACTCCACTTATATGGCAAAAACTGTCATTAATATATTGTGCAAAATTATATCTTTGCAGTGTATTACTGAGACAAAATCCTCACAATGTTCATGAATGGCACAAGAGAGTGACCCTCTACGAGGGAAAACCCAGAGAAGTATGTTCATCTCAAGCTTGGATAATTCTCACATTGTATTCATTGTATTCAGATTGTTCATATAAATAGATTGTTCATATTACTTCATATTATTTCATAAGTAATATACATGTATATTCAATAAGTAATTGGAATCATATTTGATCTAATATTTTGCAATTAGGTCCAATATGATCAGTACTTCACGAGCAGCAGTGACATTGTTCCCTCAGCCTTTAGACTTCACATTGTTCTTTGCTGAGATTTACATTTAGAATGGAGACGTTATTTATGCAGATTACAATATACCTATAAAATTTGCATAACAAATTCAGGATAGCACTGACATTGGCTTGTTAATGAACGATCTTAATCTGAAACTTCCTTTCTGTTTTCAAAAATGACAGGCAGAAGTTTACAATGCAACATTTTCCTTTCTCGAGCCATTCCTGTCAATTTTTCATGGACCAACTAAAATTCCCATAGAGCTGATTATGAGAATTGCCCTTTGCAGACATATTTAATCTGAAATTGATACACAAGAGATCTGCAGAATTTCAAAGTCTTTAAAAAAGTGTGTTATTTCCTGGAGAATTTGAATCAGCCTGTAATTATTATGGGATATGATTTATGAGTGTATATTACAGATTATCAACACCTACACGGAGGCAGTCCAGACGGTAGACCCACAGCTTGCCACCGGCAGATTGCACACATTGTGGGTCGCATTCGCCAAGTTCTATGAGGAGGCAGAGCAGATTGACGACGTAAGTTCTCGATTGATACTGCACACTGTGAAAAACAAATGGAAAAAGCATGCACCAAACCAAGCTATTTTATAACCTAAGATTTAGGCCAATAAAAGTTGATGATGAAATGGAAGGCAATGTGGTTTCGACTTTATCTGAAGTCTCATCAGGGATTTGCTTTTGACTTTATCTGAAGTCTCATCAGGGATTTGTTTTGACTTTATCTAAAGTCTCATCAGGGATTTGTTTTGACTTTATCTGAAGTCTCATCAGGGATTTGTTTTGACTTTATCTGAAGTCTCATCAGGGATTTGTTTTGACTTTATCTGAAGTCTCATCAGGGATTTGTTTTGACTTTATCTGAAGTCTCATCAGGGATTTGTTTTGACTTTATCTGAAGTCTCATCAGGGATTTGTTTTGATTTCTAAAGAAGTATTGCGTTCTGTAGCTGTAATCATTAAACAAAAATCAATAATTCCTAACTTAATGGAAATTATTATATTTGACTATTTATCTTATTTCTTGTATGTTTGACAGGCAAGAATAATATTTGAGAAGGCAACCCATGTTTTATATAAGCACGTGGATGACTTGGCGTCCGTTTGGTGTGAGTGGGCAGAGATGGAGATAAGACATGAGTAAGTTCAAACCTGAGAACTATAATAGAAATATACAGGATTTGGAACATCAAATGATCAATTTAAGCCAATCAACAACTTGAAAGTTGAAATCAGTTTTTTTTTCTTTTATTTTTTTTTCTGTGCTTTGCAAAAACCCAAGATAAAGAGCACATTTATCCTTCTGGTATTTGTCTTCACATTCTGAAGAAATTAAAATCCATCAGAAACTTTAAAACAAACATTTAAAACAGTTCTGTTATCATGAATAAATTAGATATGATAAATATGTCTACTTACTTGCAGGAATTATGAGGATGCTCTCAAGCTGATGCAGAAAGCTGTCACGCCTCCTGCTCATAAAGTGGCATACCATGACAAGGTACCGTGACAAGTTACCGTGACAAGTTAGATTTATAATACCCCACTTTGCATTGTGCAGCTTCTTAGTCACAGTTACATAAGTAATCTGTACAAGGCCTTTTTGAACAATTATGTCTGAGACACATATTTATACAACCAGGCCATAACTACATAAATCACTGCCATCTAGTGTCATAGGTAGTAATAAGTGCCCTGGTGGTGGATAATGGCATTAGCGCCATTGATATGAACATTAGATTTGTGGGGTATGTAAAATAAATTCATTATTAACACCAGATGGCACTCTCCTGTTACACACATTAAGGTATGAGATTGGTACCCCATAATGAGGTCTGAGATATATGCAAATAATATAAAATGTATCTTTATCATTTTGTAATGTATCTGTATCATATTATTTCTCTGTATTTTCTGTATATGTATTATTAAAAAGTAAGAGGTAAATGAGAAAATGATTATTGTTTTGTTTGACAGAGTGAACCAGTGCAGAACCGTGTGTACAAGTCCCTCAAGCTTTGGTCTATCTATGCAGATTTGGAAGAAAGCTTTGGCACATTTAAGGTATGGTCCTGAAAATTATCTACTTTATTTATTTTTTGTTCTAAATAGTCATTCTTTGATAAAAGTTCCAAAAGACATAAAAGATCTAAGAGCCTTTGTGATCTTCTGGAGCTTAGGTGAAATTTGAATGAGAGCAAATGTGACCTCTTGACCTGTGTGATATTTTAGACCCTATGGGACATTTTAGTGCTTATGTGACCTCATTCTTTGTGACATTTTAGAGCATTTGTGATATTTTAGTGACATTTTAGAACTTCCATGACATATCAGCTTTTGTGACATTTTGGAGCTAATGTGACATCTCGGTCTTTTTATCATTTTAGAACTTATATGATTGTTCTCTTTATACTTCAGAACTTTATAGCTGCATACTATGTCTTTTAGAAGAAAAATAGAGCAGAGATAAATTGTGAGATAATTTGTTGTTGCAGTCCTGTAAAGCTGTGTATGACCGTATAATAGACCTGCGCATTGCCACGCCCCTCATCATCATCAACTACGGCATGTTCCTCGAGGAAAGCAAATACTTTGAGGAGGCATTCAAGGTGAATATGAATTAAAGAACCTTCTATCAAACAATAGAGTGATTAATCTTAGTGTATTTATTTATATCAGCAAGTTGAATTGATTGAGTGATTGAGATTGAGTATTGAGTTCTACTCTGCACTTAAAAAAGCATCTGTCAGAGATTTTGACAATTTTATAAAATTCTCTATTTATTTTGTTTTTGTTGTATTTCAGGCATATGAGAAGGGCATAGCATTGTTCAAGTGGCCCAATGTTTATGATATCTGGAACACATACTTGGCCAAATTCATTGAAAGATATGTAAGTTTTTTTTATACAGGTCTTAAACCTGTAAGAAATATATGTTATAATAAAGTCTGTGTTATAACACACTGTATATAAGCGAACGGAGGCCACGAGGCAGTCAGTGGCGGATCCAGGAGGGGTCTGTGGCTAGGGAGCTTTTGGGAACTGGAGCCCCTTACTTTATGGGACTGGAGCCCCTTACTTTATGGGACTGGAGCTACTTACTTTAGCACATTTGAGCCCCCCTCTCTCCCCCGGCTTAAAGAATCCTGGATCCGCCCCTGGTTGCAATGTTGTGACAGTGTACATGTGACAAATTTATAGCAGTTTTGAATTTCAACACTTCAGGGGGCAGATACAGGGTTAAGGTTTGGGAATTAGGTCACACATGTCTCTCGACCTCCACCACAGGCAGCCAGGGTGATATCACTTACTTTTATATAGGTTAATACTAAGAGAGTGGTTGGGACTTTCTCTTGTGCATGAAAAAAAATAAACACATTTAACATTTTGAAAGACAGTGGAATTACAAGATGACATGTGAGACACAACATTCAGCTCAATTGCAATTAGTGGTGGGTATTATAACACATAATTTTGGAGCTATATGTTCTTCTGTGTGGCCTGCAGATCTCAGACCTGGCTGTCAGTGTCACAGACCAGACTGGCGGACATCTCAACTGCATAAATAAACATAGAATTGAAATTTTTCAAACATAGAATATATTCCAGTCAGTGTAGTCTACATTTACGGCAACTTCTACTTCCATCACTACTTTTATATAGGTTAATAGTTAATATATAAGACTGAGACAGAGAGGGGCTGGGGACTTTCACTCTCTGGCAACCTGTGATATTAACTACCTTAGTCATCATGGCTTCCGGCACATCACTTGTGCCGTGAAAACAAATAAACACTTTTAACATTTTGAAAAACAGTGGAATTACAAGATAGCATGTGAGACACAACATTCAGCTCAATTGCGATCAGTGGTGGGTATTATAACACAGAATTTTGGAGCGATATGTACTTCTGAGGGGCCTGCAGATCACAAACCTGCCTGTCAGTGTCACAGACTGGCAGACACCTTAACTGCATAAATAAACATAGAATTTGAATATTTTTTTGCAAATGTAGAATATATGAAAATTAATAACTTTATGCACAAAAGAAAGGTATGCTATATGTTTGACTGTGTTAAAAATGTCTGAGTTTCAACTGCCAGTTTCAGACAGTTGCCAGTCACTGTACTCTACATTTACGTCAACTTCAAAATGATGAGAAAGTATAAATATCATTTTCAAAAAGGAAACTATACAAATTCTTTTTTTTAAAAAAGACTTTCTTGTTACATTTAATACAAGATACACCATTGTCAACATTTCTATGAGTTGTTATAAGTGTTATAATTTGCTCTGTGACTGTTCCTCCATTGCAGGGAGGTTCTAAACTTGAGAGGGCTCGTGACCTGTTTGAACAGTGTTTGGAAGACTGCCCAGAGAAATTTGCTAAAGGTAAATGCAGTTTTATTATCTGTCAGAATTTGCTGTGGCACACTTCAAAGGAAGTTAACAGCAAGCAAGGAATAACTATTGAATTCTCATGAAATCTCTTTTCCCAAACAATGATGATTAAGAATGTTATAGGAATAACTCAGTGAATGAAATAAATGCTGTCATTTCACCACCCTGCAGATCTGTATAGTCTCGTATGACATCCTGGATCATTATTTCAGTTTTTGGGTGATACTTTGCCTTATACTTTGATCTCTCATAATAGGATCAATTTTGTCAAAGTGACTTCCATCTTCTAAAGCAAAGTGGAGCATCCAAAAATGCATTTCTTGTGTAATTTTGAGGTGCTTGGTTAGAAGGGTTTCAATACCATTCATGTCCCATATGAGGATTGGCAAATCATTAGATTTTAACGATAATGCTCATCAACATTTATGGCCTGGAAGTAAAAAAGAAGTAGACATTTATATATTGTAATTTTTTCAGCTCTCTGAATTTAAATTTTTTTTCAGCTCTACATGTTTGAATCTTTTCAACTCTGTTTGGATCTTATCAGCTCTATATATTTGCATATTTTCAGCTCTGTGTCTGTTCAGCACATCTTTGGATCTTATCAGCTCTACATATTTGCCTGTTTTCAGCTCTGTACCTGTTGTATGCCAAGCTGGAGGAGGAGCACGGTCTGGCGCGGCACGCCATGGCGGTGTACGACCGCGCCACCAAGGCCGTCCTACCAGAGGAACAATATGAGGTGAGATAGGCCACCAGCATTGCCTGGTCAACAATCAAAAACTAGACATATATCTGTAATAGATATCTGCTTTGGAAGTTTACTGTTTCAGTGATATGATTTAACACTATTCATATGGCCAATGCCTTTAAATGATTTTGCTGAATTCGTGATTTAAGTTTTAAGAAGTAAAGTGATATAAACCTGCATATGTCAGAATGCAAACTAAAAGAAATGCAAGAAAAATTGTTTTACCTTCATCTTCGTGGACTAATTACGATGCTTGTTTTATTCTTCAGATGTTCAACATTTACATCAAGCGGGCAGCTGAGATCTACGGAGTGACTCACACAAGAACTATATATGAGAAGGCAATAGAACTGCTGAACGAGGAGCAGGCCAGGTAAGTCCCATCCCTGATCTCACAGGGTCTAGGCCCCATCCCTGATCTCACAGGGTCTAGGCCCCATCCCTGATCTCACAGGGTCTAGTGCATAGAAGAGCAGGCCAGGTAAGCCCCCCATCCCTGATCTCACAGGGTCTAGGCCCCATCCCTGATCTCACAGGGTCTAGGCCCCATCCCTGATCTCACAGGGTCTAGTACATAGAGGAGCAGACCAGGTAAGGCCCATCCCTGATCTCACATGGTCTAGGCCCCATCCCTGATCTCACAGGGTCTAGGCCCCGTCCCTGATCTCACAGGGTCTAGGCCCCATCCCTGATCTCACAGGGTCTAGGCCCCATCTCTGATCTCACAGGGTCTAGGCCCCATCCCTGATCTGACAGGGTCTAGGCCCCATCCCTGATCTGACAGGGTCTAGGCCCCATCCCTGATCTCACAGGGTCTAGGCCCCATCCCTGATCTCACAGGGTCTAGGCCCCATCCCTGATCTGACAGGGTCTAGGCCCCATCCCTGATCTCACAGGGTCTAGGCCCCGTCCCTGATCTCACAGGGTCTAGGCCCCATCCCTGATCTCACAGGGTCTAGGCCCCATCTCTGATCTCACAGGGTCTAGTATATAAAGGAGCAGGCCAGGTAGGCCCCATCCCTGATCTCACAGGGTCTAGTACATAGAGGGCAGTAGAGCTACTCATTGAGGAGCAGTTAAAACAAGTAAAATATCTTCTTGTTTCTTTGTTCATCAGGGATGTGTGTATTCGGTTTGCTGACCTGGAGCGCAAGTTGGGAGAGATAGACCGAGCGCGAGCTATATATTCACACAGCGCCCAGATGAGTGACCCAAGGGTAAGACATATTCACTTCCATCAATTATTATTATATTGCTACTTGCACATTACTTTGAAGGAAAAAATATGGACAGGAATATGTCTGTGTGGGGATTGTTTACATCTTCATTCAAGATGGGTTTGGATTTTGTTGTTGATATAAAGTCAATTAGAAAAAGTCTGGAAAGTATATCTCACTTGTGAATGCGTGTCTGATATGTGAATAATTTCAAAATATAAGGCTTAATTCTACCAGAAAGCCTCAGAAAAAAATGATAATTAACAGCTGCAGTTATTATTAATGTTGGCACACTTTATATTCTTTAATGTTTTTTGCAATTATTTTTTGTTGCAGATTGCGCCAACATTCTGGCAGACGTGGAAAGATTTTGAGATTAAGCATGGAAACGAGGACACTGTGAGGGAGATGCTCCGAATCAAACGAAGCGTGCAGGCCACCTACAACACGCAGGTATGTATCAGTATGCAGGTATTTAATGTAATGTCCCCTAAAACATGAAGGTGTGTATCAGATATGCAATGCGCAGGTATGTGTCAGTACGCAGGAAGGGAATGTAATGGTGACTACAACACACAGATGGAATAGATATGCGATGCCCCCTACAACATGCAGTTATGTTTCAGATATATAATGCCCCCTAGAACACTCAGATATGTCTCAGACATGTAACAAGGTGTACAGTAGCACAGCCAGTGTTCAGTGTGCATATTATATATTTTTATGTGAACAAAAATATAAGTTTAAGTTCAGGAGCAAAAGTTTAGATCGTTAAGGTATTTTATATGTAATGCCCCCTTAGTCTAACTTGAAAATGTTCCTATTTAGGAGGCACTATGGAGCTGAGCGCAATGAACAGGCCTAGCCTGGTGTTGCCACTATATAAATGATGATATTATTATTATTATTATTATTATTATTATTATTATTATTATTATTATTATTATTACTTTATTATTATTATTATTATTATTATTATTATTTTATTATTATTATTATTATTATTATTACTATTATCATTATTATTATTATTTTATTCATGTAAAGCGTGATTATAATTTATAATTTCTTTTTTGCGTCCCATTTAGGTGAACTTCATGTCCTCTCAGATGTTGGCTGCTCAGAGTGGCAAGGGAGACGCCGCGGTGCCAGGTGAGACCACTCTAAACATTTATATTTTATAATATAAAGATGCTTTTATGCCTTTCTTCCATTTCATATATAAAAATATATGCATAAGAAGATGTAAGTGATGCCGTTTTCTGGCGATGTCTTGATACATTCTGTGGTGTGTTACATGAGAATATGTCAGTGATATGAGATAGAGTCGGCCGTTTTCTGGCGATGTCTTGATACATTCTGTGGTGTGTTGCATGAGAAGATGTCAGTGATATGAGATAGAGTCGGCCGTTTTCTGGCAATGTCTTGATACATTCTGTGGTGTGTTGCATGAGAAGATGTCAGTGATATGAGATAGAGTCGGCCGTTTTCTGGCGATGTCTTGATACATTCTGTGTTCTATTTTCAGCGGAGGAGAAGGATGAGATGAGCAAGCTTGAGGAGAGGGCTCGGCAGCTGGCCGCGGAGGCTCTCAGGGACCAACCCAAGCCCGATAAGGGAATCCTCTTCGTCAGGTCTGCACTCACTTCTTTCCATAATCACATATTATTCTACCATAAACTTGAAGCACAGCTTCTTTTATTACTTTTTTTTATTATATTTCATTAGAATTTTTTGTTATTTTGTAATACTTTTTTGATATTTTTCTTTACTTCATTTTTTTTTTTTTATATTTCAAATTAATTTTTAGGATTAGTTTATTTTTTTTTTGTCATAAATGTTTTCAGTTACAAAACAGTAAAGAGTATTTGAATAGATTTGTATATGTCACGCTTGTGTCATTTGTACCAAAAAAGGAATAGGTCTTGTTTTTGCTGATGACAAATTTTATTCTATCTCAGAAGGTACTTGTTTCCGATTCTTGTTCATCTGATTGTCAAATAACATGTTGACTACAAATATTAGCACATAACAAAAGCCAATATTATCAAACTGAAATTATGTTTTGTTGTGTATCCACTCTGAAAAAAAAGCTGATGTCTGGCACAAGTTGCCAGATCTTGTAAATCCTTAAATGTGTGTGTGTGTGTGTGTGTGTGTGTGTGTGTGTGTGTAGTGCCAAGACGTGTGTGTGTGTTGTGCCTAGACGTGTGTGTAGTGTCTAGACGTGTGTGTGTGTAGTGCCTAGATGTGTGTGTTGTCCCTAGACGTGTGTGTGTGTAGTGCCTAGACGTGTGTGTGTGTAGTGCCTAGACGGGTGTGTGTGTTGTGCTTAGACGTGTGTGTAGTGTCTAGACGTGTGTGTGTGTAGTGCCTAGATGTGTGTGTTGTCCCTAGACGTGTGTGTGTGTAGTGCCTAGATGTGTGTGTTGTCCCTAGACGTGTGTGTGTGTAGTGCCTAGACGGGTGTGTGTGTGTTGTGCCTAGACGGGTGTGTGTGTAATGCCTAGATGTGTGTGTAGTGCCTAGATGGGTGTGTGTGTGTTGTCCCTAGACGGGTGTGTGTGTAATGCCTAGATGTGTGTGTAGTGCCTAGACATGTGTATATTTGTCATGTTTTATGTTTTCTCTGTAGGAGCAACACAACTGATGAGGAACTTGGGGAGCTGACCAAAACCAACAATCCCGAGGAGATCAACATTGATGAGGATGACAGTGATGAAGACCAACAAATAGAAGGTCACTATTAACTCATTCTACTTTATCACTCTGCCTATGAGCTATATGCTATTAAATGCTAATTGCAATATGTCACACTCCAGCATTTGATTTAGTTTGCAATGTTTGCAAGATTATTTGATTTTTTTTTTACATGATATATTTTATTGATCTACTTCTGGGCTTCCATGCGTGTGTCCGTGGTAAATTACTTGTGTGCACGCTGCAGCCACAACGATTTGACGTTTACCTCAGATATTGCACACATTTACTCCTGGGGACCTTTCTCCGATCTGATTAGATAATGGCTGTGATTGGTCAATTTCTGTTGCCATGATAACCATGTCGCCAATTTGTCTTGTGTGTGCCATACAGCCAGAACAGTTTAACATTTAGCTTAGATATTGCGCACATGCACTTGTGTCTGAGCTTTTTATACCTGTTGTTATTGTTGGATTTATTTTCCGCATTTAACACTACCCTTTTCAGACATTCCCCCAACCATAAACATCTATTGTGCCCAAAGTGCGGGGGACTTAGAGTCAATGCTCTTGTTAGATTTAGATTATTTGATTCTTTTCACATGATTTATTTATCTGAAAATTTGAATTGCATGCAACAAAATGTCACATATGACTATTCTCAGAGCTGAGCCAAATATCTCAATGTATCAAATTTATTTGGGCAATACAAATTCTAAATCATTTTATTTGGCCATTTTAAATATATACTACAAAACAATTCAATTTGATCTTAAAATAAAGTATAATATATATAGCCTTGGAGACCCCCCATCATGGCACAAGTACCGCTATCACAGGGGCCAGGGACAGTTCAGTATGGAACAATGTCCCATGGGTGGTCAACTAATATCTGATCCATGTGATGTCAATTTTTGAGTGGAAACTCTAATCTATGTGATGTTGGTTTTTGATAGAATCTTTCTTGTTCCCATTAAAATCTATGTGATGTTGGTATTTGGGTGGAATCTTTCTTGTTCCCATTATAATCTATGTGATGTTGATATTTGGGTGGAATCTTTCTTGTTCCTATTATAATCTATGTGATGTTGATATTTGGGTGGAATCTTTCTTGTTCCCATTATAATCTATGTGATGTTGATATTTGGGTGGAATCTTTCTTGTTCCCATTATAATCTATGTGATGTTGATATTTGGGTGGAATCTTTCTTGTTCCCATTATAATCTATGTGATGTTGATATTTGGGTGGAATCTTTCGTGTTCCCACTATAATCTATGTGATGTTGGTTTTTGATAGAATCTTTCTTGTTCCCATTAAAATCTATGTGATGTTGGTTTTTGATAGACTCTTTCGTGTTCCTATTATAATCTATGTGATGTTGGTTTTTGGGTGGAATCTTTCTTGTTCCCATTATAATCTATGTGATGTTGATATTTGGGTGGAATCTTTCTTGTTCCCATTATAATCTATGTGATGTTGATATTTGGGTGGAATCTTTCTTGTTCCCAATATAATCTATGTGATGTTGGTTTTTGGGTGGAATCTTTCTTGTTCCCATTATAATCTATGTGATGTTGGTTTTTGGGTGGAATCTTTCTTGTTCCCATTATAATATATGTGATGTTGATATTTGGGTGGAATCTTTCTTGTTCCCAATATAATCTATGTGATGTTGGTTTTTGGGTGGAATCTTTCTTGTTCCCACTATAATCTATGTGATGTTGATATTTGGGTGGAATCTTTCTTGTTCCCATTATAATCTATATGATGGTTTTTGACATAATCTTTCTTGTTCCCATTACAATCTATGTGATGTTGGTTTTTGGGTGGAATCTTTCTTGTTCCCAATATAATCTATGTGATGTTGGTATTTGGGTGGAATCTTTCTTGTTCCCATTATAATCTATGTGATGTTGGTATTTGGGTGGAATCTTTCTTGTTCCCATTATAATCTATATGATATTGGTTTTTGACATAATCTTTCTTGTTCCCATTATAATCTATAATAATCTCTTATAATGTGATGTTGGTTGTACTTACAGAGGTGCAGGTTGAGCAGCAGATGGTGCCGTCAGAAGTATTTGGAGGTCTGGCCCCCGAAGAGGAAGAAGACTAAATATGCTACTCAACTATAACAATTACATATGATACAGAGACAATGAGAAATCATAAAATATTTTTTATATAAAAGCCCTACAGACTTGCACTAATAACACAATTAAATCTAAATTCCCATGAGGAATTTTATCTGGTTGAAGATCTTAAGCATAGTTAATCGGTAGTGAAGGTAAAATGGTGTCGCAGCCATAAATCATGACAGAATTGTCTGGCTTATATTATGTGATATAGCTTGAATAAATCTTATGGTAGTGAACCATGAATTATATTGATTTCTTTTTTACTCTTTTATGTATTGGATTCATTGGATTAACATTTAAGATAAAAACCTAAATTATAATTTAGGGTATAGTCAATGTCATAGCCATACAAGGTCATAACCATACTCATTTAGGGAATGAGTATAGTTATGAGAAAGATATAAATTTTATCAGATGTATAATTCCTGATCTTAGTTGTATTTTATAACATGAGCCAATAGTCCAGTCAATATATGACAAAAAATGGCCTAACCCGGAACAAATTAGAACAGAAATAAAACTGATAGAAAATGTCTTGGAAGAGCCTAGAGAATAACATAGTAAAAGTCTACCAAAATCCAAGTAGTGGAACAATGCGTAATTTGCATAAATCCAAAATGGCCGAAACATGGCAGGGCAAAACTTAAATATAATATTGCTTGGCTCCTATTTGACATATTTGAGTAATCTTAGAGTCTATTTTATGTTTTTTTGGACATGAGAAATCCATTGGGAAACTTTTCAAATTGGTAATACCCAGATTTTGTACTCTTCCTCTCAAAAATTACCAATAAAAGTAGAATAATAAGTCAAAAATTGTAACTTTGCTTGTATTCTGATTATATCAGTATGTTTTACACCTTTTCTGGGATATCCTCTACAACACATATTATTCTACAATAACAAGTTCTCAAAAAGGAGAGAGAACAATAATTTCCAATTATAATTTTTAAAAAAACTGTGTTTAACAACCCATTAACAATTGAATTTGCACATCATTGCAAGCTGTAGGTAACTATTAGAAGTGATCGTATTGAAGAGGGAGAATCCATTCACACACAGGGAGGCAATCCCCTGCTCTTTTCAAAAAGTGGGGAGGGGTCTTAAACCTGCTGCCTGGCATAGACACTCATGTACATATGACCCAAAAATCACCTTCCATCACTAAAGAATGTGAAAGTACCATACTTAAAATGTCTATGACATGACACCATGATCTCAGTCCCACATAGTGGGTTGGAAAGTGCCATTTATTGTTTTTGGTATGACATATATTTTTTTTCTGTTATTTGTTTTGTTCTTTGCCTCATAATTGGATTAATTAATTTCCTAGGATTGTATGAGCAGCTTTGAATGCTTCAAATTAAAAGCTGAATTTACTACTAACAGCAAATAGTACCATAAAATATGTCTGATTATTACTTCCCTATTGTATGAAAACCCATGTTTATGCAGAGTATGATTAAAGCATTCAAGCACCTTTTCCTTACAGTGTAATTTAAATATTTATACCCAAACTTTGCAATCAAATGTCATTACCCATCTGATTTCACCAGCATCAGCTCCTTTAATGATATTCTAAAGCAAGAGGACAGCTGAATCAGGCAGAAATGAACATGCAGCATCGGGATAAGACATCTGATCATAGGCTGGATAAATTTCACACTCATGTGGCAATGTCTTAATGTCATACATAGGGGTAGGAACAGGGGGAATGGGGGCCCCCACCTTTTCTCAAACTTAGGTTACCACATAGAAAGTTCAATGCTGATGGTAAGAGGGTTTAGTGCATCGCTCAAAATAAATTGAAACTGATGACCCCAAATCTCTTGACTCAAAAGTGTCAGGTAGTAGTCTGAAGACAAACTCTATATTTGCCAGAGAACCTATTAAAACTCATCATTGGTCTGCTTGGTGACTACTAAGATCAAATAAACAATAACTACTGGTTCTCCTGGCATAAGGGTCCTTTGTCCAACCAGATGGACAGTAAAGACAGAAGCAGTCTGCACTCACTAGATAATAAATATCTAGGTCTGCACTCACTAGATAATATATATCTTGGTCTGCACTCACTAGATAATATATATCTTGGTCTGCACTCACTAGATAATATATATCTAGGTCTGCACTCACTAGATAATAAATATCTAGGTCTGCACTCACTAGATAATATATATCTAGGTCTGCACGTTCTAGATAATATATATCTAGGTCTGCACGTTCTAGATAATATATATCTAGGTCTGCACTCACTAGATAATATATATCTTGGTCTGCACTCACTAGATAATAAATATCTAGGTCTGCACTCACTAGATAATATATATCTAGGTCTGCACGTTCTAGATAATATATATCTAGGTCTGCACTCACTAGATAATATATATCTAGGTCTGCACTCACTTAGTGTTACCACTCTTCATGAGATAAAGATTCTCTGCAAAAACTCCTGATTTGCAAAATTCCTCTTTTCCCCAAATATTCCTGTCTGGTAAGATCCCTGTAAATGTTATGGGACAACAACGAAAAATCTCTCATGTCTTTCTTGACTAAAAATTGGGTGGGGGTGTGGAAATGAGAAGCCATTCATTTTTTATCTGCAACTAATTTTATTCTCTATGATTTGAGTTTTAAGTTAGCTTCCTTTGCCCACGACAGCTCCAGCCTTGGGGTGTGAAGGGTCAAAGAAGTACGGTGTTCTGGAGAAAATTCTCTTCACCATTGGCCTGAAGTGTTCAATGCTGAGACTATCGTAGTTGGGATCAAACGAGGGAGCGTCATACTTGCTGCAGAAGTCCACACAAGCCTGGAAGTGCGGGCTTTCCCTGTACACATCGCGAGTATCGGGGTCTCCACCTAGGTGCTCAAAGTAGTAGTGACCCTAAAATTACATTCACATGTACAAATTATAAAAGCCTGATGAGCTAATATTCAGATCTTATATTCACATCTAAGACATCTATTTGATTATTGGTTGGGTACAAATTGAGAATGAACCAGACGTTTCTTAGCTGAAAGTCTACAGGGTGAGCCAGCACCCAAATGACATTGACCCATAAAGATTATTTGGATACATACATTGTGGTATTATAAATATATTATCACATACTAAATGGACCATATCTTCGAAGTTGGTTACTTATTCACTCTTCACAGCTCACTAAGATTTCTAGATTGATAGATTAAGATGTCAACATTACAGTTTTGCGAAACTGCGGAAAAAAGACGTTAAAAGGACAAGTTCAATCAGGTCTTCCAGGTGAAAGTATTTACCTGGAAGACTTCATGACGAGCCAGCACCCACCAGTGAGAGTAATTACCTGGAAGACTTCATGGTGAGCCAGCACCCACCAGTGAGAGTAATTACCTGGAAGACTTCATGGTGAGTCAGTGAGAGTAATTACCTGGAAGACTTCATGGTGAGCCAGCACCAACCAGTGAGAGTAACTACCTGGAAGACTTCATGGTGAGCCAGCACCCGCCAGTGAGAGTAATTACCTGGAAGACTTCATGGTGAGCCAGCACCCAGCAGTAAGAGTAATTACCTGGAAGACTTCATGGTGAGCCAGCACCAACCAGTGAGAGTAATTACCTGGAAGACTTCATGGTGAGCCAGCACCCACCAGTAAGAGTAATTACCTGGAAGACTTCATGGTGAGCCAGCACCCAGCAGTGAGAGTAATTACCTGGAAGACTTCATGGTGAGCCAGCATCCACCAGTGAGAGTAATTACCTGGAAGACTTCATGGTGAGCCAGCACCCGCCAGTGAGAGTAACTACCTGGAAGACTTCATGGTGAGCCAGCACCCAGCAGTAAGAGTAATTACCTGGAAGACTTCATGGTGAGCCAGCACCCGCCAGTGAGAGTAATTACCTGGAAGACTTCATGGTGAGCCAGCACCCACCAGTAAGAGTAATTACCTGGAAGACTTCATGGTGAGCCAGCACCCACCGGTGAGAGTAATTACCTGGAAGACTTCATGGTGAGCCAGCACCCAGCAGTGAGAGTAATTACCTGGAAGACTTCATGGTGAGTCAGTGAGAGTAATTACCTGGAAGACTTCATGGTGAGCCAGCACCCAGCAGTGAGAGTAATTACCTGGAAGACGTCATGGTGAGCCAGCACCCAGCAGTGAGAGTAATTACCTGGAAGACTTCATGGTGAGCCAGCACCCACCGGTGAGAGTAATTACCTGGAAAACTTCATGGTGAGCCAGCACCCACCAGTGAGAGTAATTACCTGGAAGACTTCATGGTGAGCCAGCACCCAGCAGTGAGAGTAATTACCTGGAAGACTTCATGGTGAGCCAGCACCCACCAGTGATAGTAATTACCTGGAAGACGTCATGGTGAGCCAGCACCCACCAGTGAGAGTAATTATACTTGGAAGACTTCATGGTGAGCCAGCATCCGCCAGTGTGAGTAATTACCTGGAAGACTTCATGGTGAGCCAGCACCCACCGGTGAGAGTAATAACCTGGAAGACTTCATGGTGAGCCAGCACCCACCGGTGAGAGTAATTACCTGGAAGACTTCATGGTGAGCCAGCATCCACCAGTGAGAGTAATTACCTGCAAGACTTCATGGTGAGCCAGTGAGAGTAATTACCTGGAAGACTTCATGGTGAGCCAGTGAGAGTAATTACCTGGAAGACTTCATGGTTAGCCAGCACCCAGCAGTGAGAGTAATTACCTGGAAGACTTCATGGTGAGCCAGCACCCAGCAGTAAGAGTATTTACCTGGAAGACTTCATGGTGAGCCAGCACCCAGCAGTGAGAGTAATTACCTGGAAGACTTCATGGTGAGCCAGCACCGACCAGTGAGAGTAATTACCTGGAAGACTTCATGGTGAGCCAGCATCCACCAGTGAGAGTAATTACCTGCAAGACTTCATGGTGAGCCAGTGAGAGTAATTACCTGGAAGACTTCATGGTGAGCCAGTGAGAGTAATTACCTGGAAGACTTCATGGTGAGCCAGCACCCACCGGTGAGAGTAATTACCTGGAAGACTTCATGGTGAGCCAGCACCCACCGGTGAGAGTAATTACCTGGAAGACTTCATGGTGAGCCAGCACCCACCGGTGAGAGTAATTACCTGGAAGACTTCATGGTGAGCCAGCACCCACCAGTGAGAGTAATTACCTGGAAGACTTCATGGTGAGCCAGCACCCGCCAGTGTGAGTAATTACCTGGAAGACTTCATGGTGAGCCAGTGAGAGTAATTACCTGGAAGACTTCATGGTGAGCCAGTGAGAGTAATTACCTGGAAGACTTCATGGTGAGCCAGCACCCACCAGTGAGAGTAATTACCTGGAAGACTTCATGGTGAGCCAGCACCCACCAGTGAGAGTAATTACCTGGAAGACTTCATGGTGAGCCAGTGAGAGTAATTACCTGGAAGACTTCATGGTGAGCCAGCATCCACCAGTGAGAGTAATTACCTGCAAGACTTCATGGTGAGCCAGTGAGAGTAATTACCTGGAAGACTTCATGGTGAGCCAGTGAGAGTAATTACCTGGAAGACTTCATGGTGAGCCAGCACCCAGCAGTGAGAGTAATTACCTGGAAGACTTCATGGTGAGCCAGCACCCAGCAGTAAGAGTATTTACCTGGAAGACTTCATGGTGAGCCAGCACCCAGCAGTGAGAGTAATTACCTGGAAGACTTCATGGTGAGCCAGCACCGACCAGTGAGAGTAATTACCTGCAAGACTTCATGGTGAGCCAGCATCCACCAGTGAGAGTAATTACCTGCAAGACTTCATGGTGAGCCAGTGAGAGTAATTACCTGGAAGACTTCATGGTGAGCCAGTGAGAGTAATTACCTGGAAGACTTCATGGTGAGCCAGCACCCACCAGTGAGAGTAATTACCTGGAAGACTTCATGGTGAGCCAGTGAGAGTAATTACCTGGAAGACCTCATGGTGAGCCAGTGAGAGTAATTACCTGGAAGACTTCATGGTGAGCCAGTGAGAGTAATTACCTGGAAGACTTCATGGTGAGCCAGCACCCACCAGTGAGAGTATTTACCTGGAAGACTTCATGGTGAGCCAGTGAGAGTAATTACCTGGAAGACTTCATGGTGAGCCAGCACCCACCAGTGAGAGTAATTACCTGGAAGACTTCATGGTGAGCCAGTGAGAGTAATTACCTGGAAGACCTCATGGTGAGCCAGTGAGAGTAATTACCTGGAAGACTTCATGGTGAGCCAGTGAGAGTAATTACCTGGAAGACTTCATGGTGAGCCAGCACCCACCAGTGAGAGTAATTACCTGGAAGACTTCATGGTGAGCCAGTGAGAGTAATTACCTGGAAGACTTCATGGTGAGCCAGCACCCAGCAGTGAGAGTAATTACCTGGAAGACTTAATGGTGAGCCAGTGAGAGTAATTACCTGGAAGACCTCATGGTGAGCCAGTGAGAGTAATTACCTTGAAGACTTCATGGTGAGCCAGTGAGAGTAATTACCTGGAAGACTTCATGGTGAGCCAGCACCCAGCAGTGAGAGTAATTACCTGGAAGACTTCATGGTGAGCCAGTGAGAGTAATTACCTGGAAGACTTCATGGTGAGCCAGCACCCAGCAGTGAGAGTAATTACCTGGAAGACTTCATGGTGAGCCAGCACCCAGCAGTGAGAGTAATTACCTGGAAGACTTCATGGTGAGCCAGCACCCAGCAGTGAGAGTAATTACCTGGAAGACTTCATGGTCAGCCAGCACCCAGCAGTAAGAGTAATTACCTGGAAGACTTCATGGTGAGCCAGCACCCACCAGTGAGAGTAATTACCTGGAAGACTTCATGGTGAGCCAGCACCCACCAGTGAGAGTAATTACCTGGAAGACTTCATGGTGAGCCAGTGAGAGTAGTTACCTGGAAGACCTCATGGTGAGCCAGTGAGAGTAATTACCTGGAAGACTTCATGGTGAGCCAGTGAGAGTAATTACCTGGAAGACCTCATGGTGAGCCAGTGAGAGTAATTACCTGGAAGACTTCATGGTGAGCCAGTGAGAGTAATTACCTGGAAGACTTCATGGTGAGCCAGTGAGAGTAATTACCTGGAAGACTTCATGGTGAGCCAGTGAGAGTAATTACCTGGAAGACTTCATGGTGAGCCAGTGAGAGTAATTACCTGGAAGACTTCATGGTGAGCCAGCACCCACCAGTGAGAGTAATTACCTGGAAGACTTCATGGTGAGCCAGCACCCACCAGTGAGAGTAATTACCTGGAAGACTTCATGGTGAGCCAGTGAGAGTAATTACCTGGAAGACTTCATGGTGAGCCAGCATCCACCAGTGAGAGTAATTACCTGCAAGACTTCATGGTGAGCCAGTGAGAGTAATTACCTGGAAGACTTCATGGTGAGCCAGTGAGAGTAATTACCTGGAAGACTTCATGGTGAGCCAGCACCCAGCAGTGAGAGTAATTACCTGGAAGACTTCATGGTGAGCCAGCACCCAGCAGTAAGAGTATTTACCTGGAAGACTTCATGGTGAGCCAGCACCCAGCAGTGAGAGTAATTACCTGGAAGACTTCATGGTGAGCCAGCACCGACCAGTGAGAGTAATTACCTGCAAGACTTCATGGTGAGCCAGCATCCACCAGTGAGAGTAATTACCTGCAAGACTTCATGGTGAGCCAGTGAGAGTAATTACCTGGAAGACTTCATGGTGAGCCAGTGAGAGTAATTACCTGGAAGACTTCATGGTGAGCCAGCACCCACCAGTGAGAGTATTTACCTGGAAGACTTCATGGTGAGCCAGTGAGAGTAATTACCTGGAAGACTTCATGGTGAGCCAGCACCCACCAGTGAGAGTAATTACCTGGAAGACTTCATGGTGAGCCAGTGAGAGTAATTACCTGGAAGACCTCATGGTGAGCCAGTGAGAGTAATTACCTGGAAGACTTCATGGTGAGCCAGTGAGAGTAATTACCTGGAAGACTTCATGGTGAGCCAGCACCCAGCAGTGAGAGTAATTACCTGGAAGACTTCATGGTGAGCCAGTGAGAGTAATTACCTGGAAGACTTCATGGTGAGCCAGCACCCAGCAGTGAGAGTAATTACCTGGAAGACTTAATGGTGAGCCAGTGAGAGTAATTACCTGGAAGACCTCATGGTGAGCCAGTGAGAGTAATTACCTTGAAGACTTCATGGTGAGCCAGTGAGAGTAATTACCTGGAAGACTTCATGGTGAGCCAGCACCCAGCAGTGAGAGTAATTACCTGGAAGACTTCATGGTGAGCCAGTGAGAGTAATTACCTGGAAGACTTCATGGTGAGCCAGCACCCAGCAGTGAGAGTAATTACCTGGAAGACTTCATGGTGAGCCAGCACCCAGCAGTGAGAGTAATTACCTGGAAGACTTCATGGTGAGCCAGCACCCAGCAGTGAGAGTAATTACCTGGAAGACTTCATGGTCAGCCAGCACCCAGCAGTAAGAGTAATTACCTGGAAGACTTCATGGTGAGCCAGCACCCACCAGTGAGAGTAATTACCTGGAAGACTTCATGGTGAGCCAGCACCCACCAGTGAGAGTAATTACCTGGAAGACTTCATGGTGAGCCAGTGAGAGTAGTTACCTGGAAGACCTCATGGTGAGCCAGTGAGAGTAATTACCTGGAAGACTTCATGGTGAGCCAGTGAGAGTAATTACCTGGAAGACTTCATGGTGAGCCAGTGAGAGTAATTACCTGGAAGACTTCATGGTGAGCCAGTGAGAGTAATTACCTGGAAGACTTCATGGTGAGCCAGCACCCACCAGTGAGAGTAATTACCTGGAAGACTTCATGGTGAGCCAGCACCCACCAGTGAGAGTAATTACCTGGAAGACTTCATGGTGAGCCAGTGAGAGTAATTACCTGGAAGACTTCATGGTGAGCCAGCATCCACCAGTGAGAGTAATTACCTGCAAGACTTCATGGTGAGCCAGTGAGAGTAATTACCTGGAAGACTTCATGGTGAGCCAGTGAGAGTAATTACCTGGAAGACTTCATGGTGAGCCAGCACCCAGCAGTGAGAGTAATTACCTGGAAGACTTCATGGTGAGCCAGCACCCAGCAGTAAGAGTATTTACCTGGAAGACTTCATGGTGAGCCAGCACCCAGCAGTGAGAGTAATTACCTGGAAGACTTCATGGTGAGCCAGCACCGACCAGTGAGAGTAATTACCTGCAAGACTTCATGGTGAGCCAGCATCCACCAGTGAGAGTAATTACCTGCAAGACTTCATGGTGAGCCAGTGAGAGTAATTACCTGGAAGACTTCATGGTGAGCCAGTGAGAGTAATTACCTGGAAGACTTCATGGTGAGCCAGCACCCACCAGTGAGAGTAATTACCTGCAAGACTTCATGGTGAGCCAGTGAGAGTAATTACCTGGAAGACTTCATGGTGAGCCAGTGAGAGTAATTATCTGGAAGACTTCATGGTGAGCCAGCACCCAGCAGTAAGAGTATTTACCTGGAAGACTTCATGGTGAGCCAGCACCCAGCAGTGAGAGTAATTACCTGGAAGACTTCATGGTGAGCCAGCACCGACCAGTGAGAGTAATTACCTGGAAGACTTCATGGTGAGCCAGTGAGAGTAATTACCTGGAAGACCTCATGGTGAGCCAGTGAGAGTAATTACCTGGAAGACTTCATGGTGAGCCAGTGAGAGTAATTACCTGGAAGACTTCATGGTGAGCCAGCACCCACCAGTGAGAGTATTTACCTGGAAGACTTCATGGTGAGCCAGTGAGAGTAATTACCTGGAAGACTTCATGGTGAGCCAGCACCCACCAGTGAGAGTAATTACCTGGAAGACTTCATGGTGAGCCAGTGAGAGTAATTACCTGGAAGACCTCATGGTGAGCCAGTGAGAGTAATTACCTGGAAGACTTCATGGTGAGCCAGTGAGAGTAATTACCTGGAAGACTTCATGGTGAGCCAGCACCCACCAGTGAGAGTAATTACCTGGAAGACTTCATGGTGAGCCAGTGAGAGTAATTACCTGGAAGACTTCATGGTGAGCCAGCACCCAGCAGTGAGAGTAATTACCTGGAAGACTTAATGGTGAGCCAGTGAGAGTAATTACCTGGAAGACCTCATGGTGAGCCAGTGAGAGTAATTACCTTGAAGACTTCATGGTGAGCCAGTGAGAGTAATTACCTGGAAGACTTCATGGTGAGCCAGCACCCAGCAGTGAGAGTAATTACCTGGAAGACTTCATGGTGAGCCAGTGAGAGTAATTACCTGGAAGACTTCATGGTGAGCCAGCACCCAGCAGTGAGAGTAATTACCTGGAAGACTTCATGGTGAGCCAGCACCCAGCAGTGAGAGTAATTACCTGGAAGACTTCATGGTGAGCCAGCACCCAGCAGTGAGAGTAATTACCTGGAAGACTTCATGGTCAGCCAGCACCCAGCAGTAAGAGTAATTACCTGGAAGACTTCATGGTGAGCCAGCACCCACCAGTGAGAGTAATTACCTGGAAGACTTCATGGTGAGCCAGCACCCACCAGTGAGAGTAATTACCTGGAAGACTTCATGGTGAGCCAGTGAGAGTAGTTACCTGGAAGACCTCATGGTGAGCCAGTGAGAGTAATTACCTGGAAGACTTCATGGTGAGCCAGTGAGAGTAATTACCTGGAAGACTTCATGGTGAGCCAGTGAGAGTAATTACCTGGAAGACTTCATGGTGAGCCAGCACCAACCAGTGAGAGTAATTACCTGGAAGACTTCATGGTGAGCCAGCACCCACCAGTGAGAGTAATTACCTGGAAGACTTCATGGTGAGCCAGCACCCACCAGTGAGAGTATTTACCTGGAAGACGTCATGGTGAGCCAGCACCCACCAGTAAGAGTAATTACCTGGAAGACTTCATGGTGAGCCAGCTTCCAGCAGTAAGAGTAATTACTTGGAAGACTTCATGGTGAGCCAGCACCCACCAGTGAGAGTAATTACTTGGAAGACTTCATGATGAGCCAGCACCCACCAGTGAGAGTAATTACCGGGAAGACTTCATGGTGAGTCAGCACCCACCAGTGAGAGTAATTACCTGGAAGACTTCATGGTGAGCCAGCACCCGCCAGTGAGAGTAATTACCTGGAAGACGTCATGGTGAGCCAGCACCCACCAGTGAGAGTAATTACCTGGAAGACTTCATGGTGAGCCAGCACCGACCAGTGAGAGTAATTACCTGGAAGACTTCATGGTGAGCCAGCACCCAGCAGTGAGAGTAATTACCTGGAAGACGTCATGGTGAGCCAGCATCCACCAGTGAGAGTAATTACCTGGAAGACTTCATGGTGAGCCAGCACCGACCAGTGAGAGTAATTACCTGGAAGACTTCATGGTGAGCCAGCACCGACCAGTGAGAGTAATTACCTGGAAGACTTCATGGTGAGCCAGCACCCAGCAGTGAGAGTAATAACCTGGAAGACTTCATGGTCAGCCAGCACCCAGCAGTAAGAGTATTTACCTGGAAGACTTCATGGTGAGCCAGCACCCAGCAGTGAGAGTAATTACCTGGAAGACTTCATGGTGAGCCAGCACCCACCAGTGTTAGTATTTACCTGGAAGACTTCATGGTGAGCCAGCACCCACCAGTGAGAGTAATTACCTGGAAGACTTCATGGTGAGCCAGTGAGAGTAATTACCTGGAAGACTTCATGGTCAGCCAGCACCCACCAGTGAGAGTAATTACCTGGAAGACTTCATGGTGAGCCAGCACCCAGCAGTAAGAGTAATTACTTGGAAGACTTCATGGTCAGCCAGCACCCAGCAGTGAGAGTAATTACCTGGAAGACTTCATGGTGAGCCAGTGAGAGCTATTACCTGGAAGACTTCATGGTGAGCCAGCACCCACCAGTGAGAGTAATTACCTGGAAGACTTCATGGTCAGCCAGCACCCACCAGTGAGAGTAATTACCTGGAAGACTTCATGGTCAGCCAGCACCCACCAGTGAGAGTAATTACCTGGAAGACTTCATGGTGAGTCAGCACCCACCAGTGAGTGTAATTACCTGGAAGACTTCATGGTGAGCCAGCACCCACCAGTGAGAGTATTTACCTGGAAGACTTCATGGTGAGTCAGCACCCACCAGTAAGAGTAATTACCTGGAAGACTTCATGGTGAGCCAGCACCCAGCAGTGAGAGTAATTACCTGGAAGACTTCATGGTGAGCCAGCACCCACCAGTGAGAGTATTTACCTGGAAGACGTCATGGTGAGCCAGCACCCACCAGTTCTGAGGAGAGATGAAGGGTTTGAGGACGGATGCTGGTATCTCGCCATGGTTGTTAGGGGAGAGGAGTTCACCTATATCATGAAGCAGACACACCACTATCATCTCCTCGTCTGCCCCGTCACGTAGTGCTCTGTAATCATAGTAAAACTGCATATCATATCTTAAATAGCAAGGCCCCTGTCCCATACAGATACCAACAAACATAGATTACTTTGTGCCTTGCATAATAACACCACACATATCTTCCTGTATTTTAGTTGCTTCATTGTATATTAAGTTTCCATGGAGGGGGACGCACTGTGTAAACAGCTGCTTAAATAATGACTTTATAGAGAATGCAACACACCTTTCAATGTCATCCGGTTAGATTATGATAGCTTACAGTATATTTGCGTGCAATCAGCTATTCTGAGTTAAGATAGCAATAATAGATAGACTATAGAGGAAGGACTGCAAAGGTAATAAGGTTGGGGTCTGATCATTGTCTTAATAAGTTACAAAAGCCTAGCAACCCAAGATCAAAGGATCATTCCCATGTGTAACATGGTGTTGCATAAACTTATGGAACCAATAACAAGTATCATGAGATCAATCCTTTAATGTCCCTAATATCATGTAACCTGGCATAACTTGCAAACAATAGATCAAAGGATCTGCTAATAGCTGCATGAAGTCAAAAACTTTATTTTCTGCAAAATTCCAAGATATGCCAGTGTAAAAATATACAATAAATATACAAGAGTGAGACAGGAGTTTATCACAATCATTTCAACTAAATCTTCACTTACTTCAACTACATTTCAACTTACTTTTTCAACAAAACATTGAGGAGATACAGATATTGTTGACACAATATCATTACAGTGGGTGCATACAATTCAAGCCGGCACATTCCACCAAAATCTGCTGTGCTACCTTCCAATATGCTGTTGACACACAGTTGGCCAGTGGATTGCACAAGCAGAGGTCTCCCAAGAGCATGGCTTTTTTTCTTGCTGCTCAGGATGTAGCATTTCTGAGGATGGAGGTCCACTTGCCACACATTTGACCATTCCTCCAGTGCAGTTAGGTCCTCTTGCAGTGTTACTGCATCATCATCGCTTTCAACTATTCTATATAGTAGGCTGTCATCTGCAAATAGCCTTGTGTTTCAATATTTTAATTTCTCTCCAATGCCGTTAATACAAATACTGTACCCTGTGGCACTCCAGATTTAACATGAGCAGGGTCAGATTCATCACAGTCAATAACTACCCTCTGTTCATGGTCTGTAAGCCAGTTTTTAGCTCTGCTGAGACTTTAGCTTGCAGAGCTTTAGGAGGGGGGAAAATGTTTGTCTGTCTGTCCATCCGTCTGTCAACATTTCTTGGAAAAATCTCCAAAACTACCAGTACTATATCTTTCATATTTTATATAGAGGTAGATATAGAGGTGAAGATTCAGATTCCTTCAAATCTTAGTGATGTCACCATTAATCTTAGTGCAGTGACCTTGATGTCACCAATTTTGTAAGGAGCATATCTCAGCAAGAACTTATAAGAAAAATTAAAACTTGGTATACAGAAATGTCTTAGGTCATAGCCATGCCTCGTCATACTTTCTTTGTCATGTGACCCTTTGTAAAGTCCCCAATTTTAGTCTATCTTGGGCTCAGGTATACACAACCTCCCATACAGGAGTTCTGATAATTATTTCCAAAATGACAAACTCAACACGTCTTCATGCATTGAAAGCTAGAACTAAACTGATTTGTTTTACCAAAAGTAATTGTTTGTTAGTGTGAGTCAGATAGCAAAGAATGCAGTCAAGCCTGGCTGTGTGGGAATTAGTCCTATCACAGTAATTGACTTGATGCAGAATATCAAAGAAACAAAGCAATCAAAGTGGTTGCTCTGCCGAGGCACAGACAATGGCAGGGCAATAAAAGGTATCATAAAAGTAGTTTAACTTTTAAAACAGAGAGAATCTTGAAATATAGGACGGGTTAAGTTCAGATATAAGATGTGTTTTAAAAGGGAAATATCCAGAGATTTCAGAGTGATTTTAGTAATACAATATTTGTTATAAGTTATATTCAGTAAATAATGAACATAATGCCATCGAATATATAGTTAATAGATATTATAAAAATGTAAAATATATCTTGCATATATAATCAATATAGAATCAGGGATTTTACACTGACCTTGACACATTGACCTTGAATTCAAAATTTGTCAACATGCCACATCACAACCATTAGAAGTGAATAAAAAGCACTTCATATCTGTTATATACTAACACTATGTTTAAAACTCTTCTACAAAACTACCAGTAATATTTGTTACAGATTTTATATAGAGATAGAGTTGAAGATTCAGATTCCTTCAAATCTTCGTGATGTCACCATTGACCTTGGTGCAGTGACCGAGGTCACAATTATTGTACGGAGCATATCTCAGCAATCACTTGTTAGAGGAAATTAAAACTTGGTATACAGAAATGTCTTAGGTCATAGCTGTGCCTCGTCATACTTTCTTAGTCATGTGACCTTTGACCTTGACACATTGACCTTGAATTCAACACTTGTGTGCATGCAAAATCTCACAACCATTAAAAGTGAATAATCATATATCAATGGCCTTTGAGCTATGCTTATCATTGCTTTTTTGTAATGTTTTTGAACATTTCTTCCTAAATGATCATTCATATCCTTTTCAAGAGATGATGATTTTGACCAATCAAAATGCATGTTACATATCAAATTTGACCCTAACTCGTTATCTTGATTCTCATTGGCCATGTTATTCAAAATGGCAGCCTCCTTGACAATCTTATGATAGCTATTAGATTTTTGAGAAAAAAAAATCATGACAAAATGGAAAAAGAACTGAGCCTAATGGAAAAGAGATAGAGTTAGACCTCTGAAAATACAACATCTTGCTTACAAACTATTACCTCTCGCCAACCCAGATTAGTATTCATCTGGTCCTACTTTTACTGGCCATGTGCTCAAGAACTGTCAGTGTGTTGTAAATGTTATTGACGTATTAACATCTCTTAATATCGAACATGAAGTTGGCTTGAGATGTATTTGAGTTCATTTGTTGACCTTTGAACATTTTTTGTTAGATTATTTAGAATTATAAAAGAATTATTAAAGATTAAAAGAATTCAAATTATAAACAAAGCGGCCAACTTTGTTGTGGTTCTGCCTTATCATTACCACAGGAAATGGCTCCTCCGGTTGAGAAAGTAGTTCCAAGTTTTATTGCTCTTAATATTTGTTTCTATATGCACAAACTTTTGTATCATGGGTGAAATATATCATAATGTACAGAGGGGATAGGTTCACCACATCGCCCTCTGAATGAATATCTCATTTTATCTCAGTTCATGTGTTTTCTTTCCTTCAAGTCAGCAGAGCTATCAACTCATGGGGTTGTGCTTAGATCATAGGATCTGATCTATGAACCGACCTGCCCTGAGATTCCGTAATACTCAAGCTTGTGATTGAGTCAAAGAATGAGCATGTGAATATTTTGCTCATCTCTTGAGACACACCCCATGAGATTAGAATGCAAGCTCGCAGTTCTCTGCTCACAGGAACCTGCAAGAACGAATGGCACTGAGCATATGTCAAAGCTAATTCCAGTTTTAACTTTGAGATCTCCAATAACTACAGTGAGTGTGGGCAGTATGTGCCGCACCTGAGCCCCTGGCCCGGGATATGGCTCCTGTACTACTACCTGTGTGTGGTACAGTGATTTGAACCCACCTTGTTGCAGTTTGAAGACCGTGTTCCAGGAGGTCAACCTGGGCTCCCCCAAACATTCCTTTCTGTTGTAGGAGCATGTTGATGGCTCTGTCAGCCAGGAGATCAGCAGAACATAACTCTTTGTAACTCTCCGTCATTAACTCTATATCGGCCTTGCTGCAACCCGCTAAGGACGTGAACTCCACAGATTCAGACATCTTTTCTTCTCCTCTCCGTCACAATTACGACCCCTTTCTCTCTGCAAAGTCAGGACTAATCTGGGACATACTCAAATAGAAAAATGACATGAGTGCTGCAATTCTATTTGTGTGATAAAAATCTGAACAGCAGATGTCATATACATTATACGTACAGATATCTGTCAAAATCAGATATCCATTATGTATATTTGGAGATAAAACATGGCGGTCAAACTCTGGCATATCATAAATCTTGTTATATCATGTGTATCATATGTACCAGTCATTTTAATACTGATGCATGTTAGATGTGTCAATATTGTTTTCTATGGTTTAATCTCAAATGCTTCACAGACTGGTCAAGAAAGAAATTGATCATGTTTTTCATTTTTCACAAACAGTTACTAAGATAAATGCTAATGGAGGTTTGCTTTTGAGATGTTTTGATGGAACCTGTTTTTCCTTCCTTTATCACTGGACATGTGTTATAAATAATAATAATAAGTGGGTCGATGGGTGAGTGAGTACACTTAATCTATTGGAAACTCAGTGGTGTTTGATCAATCATAATGAAAGTATACAGACCTTTTTGAGTGATATTCGATATTTAAATATTCATATCATTTTTCCACAGTAAGAGTATTTTCAAAGTTGAATAAACCTTAGATCGTCAGGCTTCAGAGTGAAACAAAATATACACGCACTTGCGCACAGTACATACTTATACTCTTAGCCACAATCAGGCTAGCAGCACACAGAATATATATATATACACATATATATATTAGGGGGCTAGACATAATCTAGACATGTCCACCAAGTATGTCTTAGGCTCCATTAGTCAATCAAAAGTATTTTTAGTACTATCCCCCCCCCCCACCTCATATTAGTCAGTAGGTCGAATATACTGACTTTGTCGTGGGAAAAGGGCTACTCCATTGAACTCAGATTTATGCTCTCATATTGAGGGGGCTAGACATAATAATAAATAATAATAAATGATTTACCAGACCACGTCTGCTCATAGCGCTTTTTCGAGATAATGCTTTCTATATAGATGCGTCTTAAGTTTCTTCTTGAAAGTGTCCACTGTTTTGCAGTCTTTCACTTCAGGGGCAGGGCATTCCAATTTTTTGGCGCATATACCATGAAAGCCCTATCACCGTATGACATAATCTAGACATGTCTACCAAGTATTTCTAAGGCCCCATTAGTCAAACAAAAGTATTTGAGATCATTTAAAAAGCATTTCTAAGTTATAAAAAATGGATTTATTACGAATAAAAAGGATATATCCGCTTTTGACAGGGTATATATCCTTTTATATTCTGTTTTGACCCATATCCTATCAGTGTGTATGGATATATACTTGGAGGCATACTTTGAAAAAAACGTCAAATATCAAATAGCAAATGAACTTCACGCTCGTCTCCACATGTATAAATGAAACATAGTATTGACAGAAGAATATATGACACTGGTCTAAATCATTGTTGAAGTAGTTCCAATAAAATGTCTCATTACAAAACGTAGTGAATTTTATATGTTTGTGATTGATAAACACAAACGTTTTTATAGATACACTTTATTACATAATAATTACATGCTTGTACATTATGAAGGTTTTCCATATTGTTTATTTTTAATATTGACATTTGACCTTTTTATCAATAGTCCTACTTCTGTACTTGACAGCTTCAAATCAAATTAATACTGTAACAATCAATGCAATTACAAGATACATTTAGTAATATGGTGAACTGATCAATCAAATAAAATCAATGGTTGATGTTTGCTCGATTTGTTATTGCATATTTTAGATAGTGGGGCTTGCCTGTAACCGAATTATTTTTATTTAATATTATTACAAATCCAGAACAAACAAGTTTATGCTGGTCAAGACAAGATGAACAAGGGTTTGCTCTGTATTGCACATTGATGTTTGCCCTTTGGTCCAGGCCCAACACCATTGCAGGCCACAATGGAGGTCACATGCTAGTATTAGACTATGCTAGTCCAAATCTATTCCAAATGTTATTAGTGTCTATGCGTGTATACATGTGGCCACCTGGTGGTCACCAGAGTACAGCCAGGACTTCACCATCAACGATACATTTGACCCAGGGCTGTGAGGAGTGTGACAGGTCACCAGGAGCTTTCAGCGTTCAGTTAGCCTTGTGTTATCCTTGTGATAGTTTTTATATCTTTCTCTTGTCTCTTTAATCCATAATGAATAAATCGGCATTACCAGAAGACAAAGAAAATTATAATATACAAAGAAATAAGTACAATACCCTCCTAAAATCCTCAGAATCTAAATATTTCGCAAAACTTATTAATGAAAACAAGCATGACCCGAAGAAACTCTTCATTGAAGTATTGAATAAGGTCATGCACAAAAGTGAGGACACACCGATGCCACAAACATTGGCTGAAACAGACCAGGCAAATAAATTCAATGGTTTTTTCATCGGAAAAATAGAAAAAATCTGCAAGGATATGGACAATATTAATATTAACCACTCATCAACACCAGATGTCACCACTATCACCGAATTACCCACCACTACGCAGGCTACATACACAACACCAGATGTCACCACTAACACCGAATTACCCACCACTACGCAGGCTACATACACAACACCAGGTGGCACTGAGATAATAAAAGTCAGCAGATGCCAGATAGGTTGACAGCAGATGCCACAATGCCTAATGTTGACTATGACCCAGCAGGTGCTAAAGGTAAAACAATAGGTGACACCTATGATTCGAAAAGCCATCCAATACTAAGTGATTTCAAAAATCTTAGTATAGAAGATGTAAAAAAACTGGTAAAGCAAGCGGCAAATAAAACATGTGAATTAGATCCTATACCAACATGGCTATTAACTGAATTATTGATGAAATATTACCAATAATCACATTAACAATTAACAAATCTCTAAAGGACTCATCAGTATCAGAAAACATGAAAATGGCAAATATCACCACTACTCAAAAAATTGGGCCTTGAACTAATTGAAAGTAACTATAGACCGGTATCAAATCTTACATATATCTCTAAATTAACAAAGAGAGAGCTGTAGCAAATCAACTGGTACCATTCCTGGTACATAACAATCTCCCAGATAAATTTCAGTCTGCATATAGACAGTACCACAGCACTGAGACCGCATTATTAAGGGTACATAATGATATCCTTAGAAATCTTGATAACAAAAAGTCTGTCATATTATTGTTACTTGACCTCTCCGCAGCTTTTGAAACCATTGATCATGATATACTGATAAATAGACTAGACACACGATGTAACATTCGCGGTAACGCACTTGCATGGTTTAGATCATAACTGCAATCTAGACATCAATGTGTTAAGGTCGGCAATCATAGATCTGAAACAAGAAATATAAAATATGGGGTCCCACAAGGATCTGTCCTAGGACATATACTCTTCTCTATATACATGTCTCCATTAGCTGACATCCTAAATAAATATGGACTAGATTACCATATCTATGCAGATGACACGCAAATATACATTACAGTAGATGGATCCACTGAACAAAACAATGACTTGTGCAAGGGAAAACTTGAGAAATGCATAAATGATGTAAGGTCTTTCTTAATAACAAATAAAATGAAAATAAATGATGGCAAAACTGAAATGTTAATTTGTAAAGATAGATACAACAATAAAAAATATGACATAAATACTATTAAGGTCGGTAATGTAGACATTACACCCGCAGACACTGTGGTAGACCTGGGTGTCACACTTGACACTAAGATGGACATGAAACAGCAAGTAAACAAACTCTGTAAAAAAGGCTATTACCACATTAGGAATATTGCGGCTATTAGACAGTGTCTAGATGAAAAAACTGCAACAACTTTAATACATGCCTTTGCCACATCCACTCTGGATTATGGAAACAGGCTTCTTGCTGGGCTTCCTCAAGCTGAAATCAAGAAGCTGCAATACATAAAGAATGCTGCAGCACGAGTGGTAGGCAGGATCAGGAAGTTTGATCACATCTCAGAGAAACTCAAAGAACTTCACTGGCTGCCTGTACATGCTAGAATTGAATTTAAAATCATATTAACTGTATGGAAAACATTAAATGGTAAGGCTCCCCCTTACCTTAGGGATCTCCTGGAGATAAAGAAGGGAGATAGAGATCTGCGGTCAAATAATGGCACTTACCTATGTATACCGGACACACGACTTAGAACTATAGGTGACAGAGCCTTCTCTTCAATAGGCCCGAGGCTCTGGAATAGTACCCCCTCAGACGTGAGGACCAGTACCTCACTTCCCTCCTTTATAGGTGACAGAGCCTTCTCTTCAATAGGCCCGAGGCTCTGGAATAGTACCCCCCCAGACGTGAGGACCAGTACCTCACTTCCCTCCTTTATAGGTGACAGAGTCTTCTCTTCAATAGGCCCGAGGCTCTGGAATAGTACCCCCTCAGACGTGAGGACCAGTACCTCACTTCCCTCCTTTATAGGTGACAGAGTCTTCTCTTCAATAGCCCCGAGGCTCTGGAATAGTACCCCCGTCAGACGTGAGGACCAGTACCTCACTTCCCTCCTTTATAGGTGACAGAGTCTTCTCTTCAATAGCCCTGAGGCTCTGGAATAGTACCCCCTCAGACGTGAGGACCAGTACCTCACTTCCCTCCTTTATAGGTGACAGAGTCTTCTCTTCAATAGGCCCGAGGCTCTGGAATAGTACCCCCCCCCCAGACGTGAGGACCAGTACCTCACTTCCCTCCTTTATAGGTGACAGAGTCTTCTCTTCAATAGGCCCGAGGGTCTGGAATAGTACCCCCCCAGACGTGAGGACCAGTACCTCACTTCCCTCCTTTATAGGTGACAGAGCCTTCTCTTCAATAGCCCCGAGGCTCTGGAATAGTACCCCCCCCAGACGTGAGGACCAGTACCTCACTTCCCTCCTTTATAGGTGACAGAGCCTTCTCTTCAATAGCCCCGAGGCTCTGGAATAGTACCCCCCCAGACGTGAGGACCAGTACCTCACTTCCCTCCTTTATAGGTGACAGAGTCTTCTCTTCAATAGGCCCGAGGCTCTGGAATAGTACCCCCTCAGACTTGAGGACCAGTACCTCACTTCCCTCCTTTATAGGTGACAGAGTCTTCTCTTCAATAGGCCCGAGGCTCTGGAATAGTACCCCCTCAGACGTGAGGACCAGTACCTCACTCACCTCCTTTATAGGTGACAGAGCCTTCTCTTCAATAGGCCCGAGGCTCTGGAATAGTACCCCCCCAGACGTGAGGACCAGTACCTCACTCACCTCCTTTATAGGTGACAGAGTCTTCTCTTCAATAGGCCCGAGGCTCTGGAATAGTACCCCCCCCAGACGTGAGGACCAGTACCTCACTTCCCTCCTTTATAGGTGACAGAGTCTTCTCTTCAATAGGCCCGAGGCTCTGGAATAGTACCCCCCCCCCCCAGACGTGAGGACCAGTACCTCACTTCCCTCCTTTATAGGTGACAGAGTCTTCTCTTCAATAGGCCCGAGGCTCTGGAATAGTACCCCCCCAGACGTGAGGACCAGTACCTCACTTCCCTCCTTTATAGGTGACAGAGCCTTCTCTTCAATAGCCCCGAGGCTCTGGAATAGTACCCCCCCAGACGTGAGGACCAGTACCTCACTCACCTCCTTTATAGGTGACAGAGTCTTCTCTTCAATAGGCCCGAGGGTCTGGAATAGTACCCCCCCAGACGTGAGGACCAGTACCTCACTTCCCTCCTTTATAGGTGACAGAGCCTTCTCTTCAATAGCCCCGAGGCTCTGGAATAGTACCCCCCCCAGACGTGAGGACCAGTACCTCACTTCCCTCCTTTATAGGTGACAGAGCCTTCTCTTCAATAGCCCCGAGGCTCTGGAATAGTACCCCCCCAGACGTGAGGACCAGTACCTCACTCACCTCCTTTATAGGTGACAGAGTCTTCTCTTCAATAGGCCCGAGGCTCTGGAATAGTACCCCCCCAGACGTGAGGACCAGTACCTCACTTCCCTCCTTTATAGGTGACAGAGTCTTCTCTTCAATAGGCCCGAGGCTCTGGAATAGTACCCCCTCAGACGTGAGGACCAGTACCTCACTTCCCTCCTTTATAGGTGACAGAGTCTTCTCTTCAATAGGCCCGAGGCTCTGGAATAGTACCCCCTCAGACGTGAGGACCAGTACCTCACTCACCTCCTTTATAGGTGACAGAGCCTTCTCTTCAATAGGCCCGAGGCTCTGGAATAGTACCCCCCCAGACGTGAGGACCAGTACCTCACTCACCTCCTTTATAGGTGACAGAGTCTTCTCTTCAATAGGCCCGAGGCTCTGGAATAGTACCCCCTCAGACGTGAGGACTAGTACCTCACTTCCCTCCTTTATAGGTGACAGAGTCTTCTCTTCAATAGGCCCGAGGCTCTGGAATAGTACCCCCTCAGACGTGAGGACCAGTACCTCACTCACCTCCTTTATAGGTGACAGAGCCTTCTCTTCAATAGGCCCGGGGCTCTGGAATAGTACCCCCTCAGACGTGAGGACCAATACCTCACTTCCCTCCTTTATAGGTGATAGAGCCTTCTCTTCAATAGCCCCGAGGCTCTGGAATAGTACCCCCTCAGACGTGAGGACCAGTACCTCACTTCCCTCCTTTATAGGTGACAGAGTCTTCTCTTCAATAGGCCCGAGGCTCTGGAATAGTACCCCCTCAGACGTGAGGACCAGTACCTCACTTCCCTCCTTTATAGGTGACAGAGCCTTCTCTTCAATAGCCCCGAGGCTCTGGAATAGTACCCCCTCAGACGTGAGGACCAGTACCTCACTTCCCTCCTTTATAGGTGACAGAGTCTTCTCTTCAATAGGCCCGAGGCTCTGGAATAGTACCCCCCCAGACGTGAGGACCAGTACCTCACTTCCCTCCTTTATAGGTGACAGAGTCTTCTCTTCAATAGCCCCGAGGCTCTGGAATAGTACCCCCCCAGACGTGAGGACCAGTACCTCACTTCCCTCCTTTATAGGTGACAGAGCCTTCTCTTCAATAGCCCCGAGGCTCTGGAATAGTACCCCCCCAGACGTGAGGACCAGTACCTCACTCTTCTCCTTTATAGGTGACAGAGTCTTCTCTTCAATAGGCCCGAGGCTCTGGAATAGTACCCCCCCAGACGTGAGGACCAGTACCTCACTTCCCTCCTTTATAGGTGACAGAGCCTTCTCTTCAATAGGCCCGAGGCTCTGGAATAGTACCCCCTCAGACGTGAGGACCAATACCTCACTTCCCTCCTTTATAGGTGACAGAGTCTTCTCTTCAATAGGCCCGAGGCTCTGGAATAGTACCCCCTCAGACGTGAGGACCAGTACCTCACTTCCCTCCTTTATAGGTGACAGAGTCTTCTCTTCAATAGGCCCGAGGCTCTGGAATAGTACCCCCCCAGACGTGAGGACCAGTACCTCACTTCCCTCCTTTATAGGTGACAGAGCCTTCTCTTCAATAGCCCCGAGGCTCTGGAATAGTACCCCCCCAGACGTGAGGACCAGTACCTCACTCACCTCCTTTATAGGTGACAGAGTCTTCTCTTCAATAGGCCCGAGGGTCTGGAATAGTACCCCCCCAGACGTGAGGACCAGTACCTCACTTCCCTCCTTTATAGGTGACAGAGCCTTCTCTTCAATAGCCCCGAGGCTCTGGAATAGTATCCCCCCCAGACGTGAGGACCAGTACCTCACTTCCCTCCTTTATAGGTGACAGAGCCTTCTCTTCAATAGCCCTGAGGCTCTGGAATAGTACCCCCCCAGACGTGAGGACCAGTACCTCACTTACCTCCTTTATAGGTGACAGAGCCTTCTCTTCAATAGCCCCGAGGCTCTGGAATAGTACCCCCTCAGACGTGAGGACCAGTACCTCACTTCCCTCCTTTATAGGTGACAGAGTCTTCTCTTCAATAGGCCCGAGGCTCTGGAATAGTACCCCCTCAGACGTGAGGACTAGTACCTCACTTCCCTCCTTTATAGGTGACAGAGTCTTCTCTTCAATAGGCCCGAGTGATAACTTCTATAGTTTTGAAAAATTCATAACAAAATGAAAAAAGGTCTGGAAAATAGGTATAATTGGTCCCATAGAAATAAAACATCTTTCCTACTTATAACTAAGAACTCCATCCAGTAGTTTCAGAGGAGATGATTAAAACTGACAGACAGAGTGACAGAAAAATACCCCCTTCACTGCCGGAGATTTAATGACATAGTCAGCATAGCTAAAAAGTATCCAGCTCTCAGGCCTGGGACTGAAACATCAGACCAATTAAATCATTTACTTGGTCACATTCACATGGACAATGTACTAATCCATTCTACAATACAACTAGGCACATGTTGACCTTGGTGCCTAACTTCCTAAGATAGAATAGGCACATTGTGATATATATCAGACCAACATTAGCAAAGTTATGAAAAACATATATTTCTGTTAACAGTTTTGGTATGTTCAATCATAAAGGTCTATTCAATCATTAAGGATATTTATGGGTCTTGCATTTGAATGCCCCCTGGTGATAGTTTGTCTGCTGGAACTACTTTTTTGTACGCCAAAATGGAATATTTTAACCAAAAAGAACGGGAAATCTATGTCATTGAAATTGAAATATGGGATATTGTGTTATTAAGATATTTCCAGGCACAAGATAATGCAATAAGGATCAAGATGGATGCAAATACAAAACTGGGTATGCTAGATCCATTAAACTGGACATTTGGAAGACTGGCAAAGAATCTACTCACCATGCAGAGTACAAAGAATCATATTAAATATTATCTTTATTTCCGAAGGGTCAGTTACCAGATCAAATCAATTATTCATGACTTTCATTTAATTAGTTATTAGATAAATGAGACAATTTATAGATTTTGACCACAATGGATTTTTATTTAAAATCTAAACATATAAATACATATAACATAAATTTACATAGATTGAATGGTATGAGGTGTGAATGACGTATACAGACCTTGTGATAGCTTGATAACCAGGGCTTCCTACCTTGATCTTTACACTGAGATCAACAACAAACAATTTCACACTAAACTCTATGACAAACGAGATAGCTTTAAGTTTGATATTGTGAACTATCCCTTTGTGAAGGATTCAAACATTCCAGAAAAACCTGCCTATGGAGTTTATGCCTCTAGACTCATCAGCATTGCTCGCGCATGTGACTCATTCAAAGACTTTAAGGATAGACATGAATTTCTGTGTTTGAAGCTGATGAGACAGGGCTTTCATTATAAATCATTAGTGAAACAGCTACACAAAACTAAGCATAAACACAGAGATCTCTTTGCTAAATACCAGTCAGTCATTGAAGTTCCTTTGCCCATCAACATCTCAAATCAACGGCATGTTACATTACGCTGATACTCATCTCACTGTATTCCTTCATTTTCATCCCTTCATTTTATCACTAGTGGAATCCTGCTTAAGATCGCGAGGGGGCGTAGTTTCCTACTATGAAGGTGTACGAGTAATGTTCCAGCATGCATGCCATTGATCTGTGTTTTCAGATCATGTGTTGGTACATGAAGCCTACACCCTGCTAGTTATAATCATCTGTTTGGTTCATTTTCATACAGTTTTATTTACTTCCATTGCATGCTTATACATTCTCATGTTATCATACTAGTCTTGTTAAATTTGTTTCTGTTAGTCATTCCAGTTGTTAAACATAGCATATATGCCCTAACTGGTGTACCTTGGATATTAAATATGATTTAATAACTTATTGATTTTTTTTTTGGGGGGGGGGGGGGGGGGGGGCGGGTGAAATTATGTGTTCACTGTCCGACCGCCAGAGACTGAATGCCAAACAGTTGAGATTGGCGGGAAGGTGACAGGCGCCAATAACATGTCACTTTCCCCCTCAGGTGGTACATGGGTGTCGGTTTCATCACATGACGCAAAGGAGCTGAGTTGTTCAAGATGTTGTTGTGGCCAGGGGTTAATCCACTTGATCTTCATGCATCAATGCCCTGGCCAATCACCTCCCTCCAATATTCCTACGCCGGGCCAGGCGGGAAATCCAAAGCTGAGGCCAGACAGATGATCTCTGGACGCCGAACACGGAACAACCTTTTGAACAGGTAGATTTTAAATAGATTTTAACTAGTGTTAAGATTGGTGTGACTTTAGTAAATAAGAGTCACATCAAATGGCGCTGCGACTTGCCGCGCTTGTGTGAGATTTACACAGGTAGATTCCGCACTCTTTTTTGAGAGTGGAGGTATACATTTTACCTCCAACTTTCATACCTTTTTGTTGCGCCACTTTGACCTTCTCCCGGCCGGTAATTTCACTTGGTCCACGTGGCCCAGTTCCAGAATTCAATTGAGTTGATAGTTTGCAACTTATTTGTGTAATTTCAACTTGAAATTCCACGTAGTTGAGGAGAAATTACCCTTTTCTCTTCAAGAAGTTGCAGACAACTTGTCAAAACATTGGTTTTGATTTTGTACATTTTTGTTGTCCGCACGACTTGTGTCTTGTGCGTACCGCAGAGCCTGCGCAATACACGGAAGGGTAGATTCCACACATTTTTTGAGAAAAGTGTGTGGTAGTAGTATTGCAGTCTCTGAATTATTGTAAATTTTGTATAATTAATTAAAATCCGGCCATTATTTTCTTTGTAAATTCCCCTTCACAATTTCTCATGTCCCAAGTTGCCCCCACTATGCAATACATAGGATATTACCTGTGGCTTGCAATGTCAACCCTATTTTGACTTCTGTGTTTCAAAGTAGAAACATGGATGGCCCCTCATACCCCATCAACCTGTATACAGCAGAGGCCCTGGAATTCATGGTATTTCCAGGGATTGGTAATATAAAGGCCCAAAATATTGTTTCTGAAAGGAAATACAACAGCATTGTGACAGCTGAGAGGCTGGAGGAAATCACCAGCATTCCCTCTGAACAATGGGAAGCATGGACAGCCAAGGGAATGTTGTCCTTCATAAAGCCCAAGCCCAAAAGCAGTCACAAGTCCTCACATTCCTCCCCATTCTCCAAAAACCATTCCCATAATTCCCATCATTCTTCCCAGCACTCCTCCAATCAGTCCCTACATCATTCGTCCCGTGCCCCCTCCTCTAATACCAAAAAAGATTATAAGGGAAGTAGGAAAGATGCGCTCACCATCATCCCAAACCTTATGTCAGTACCCAAGGCCCCCCAAGCTAACATATCACCTATAAATCCTGCAGCCATCACTTCTGCCCTCATCACTGACCTTGAGACCTCTTCCCACTCTACTTTTGGTTCTCATTCCAATTGCACCATGTCCAAATTGTCCCTTGCAATACCAGCCCCCACCAGCTCCTCTTACGTCTTTGAAAATCCAGACAGTAGGACACCCTTATCTTCCATCCAATTTGCACCTAAGCCCACTGGTAAACTAAGGTACCCAGACAATTTCCAGAATCATTCTAATAATTCAGTAGGGTACCATCTAGCTACCATTGTGGACTACCCATCAGTACCCCCTAAATTGGACCACCCATCAGTACACACTATATTGGACCACCCATCAGTACACCCTACATTGGACCACCCATCAGTACACCTTAAATTGGACCATCCATCAGTACAACCTAAATTGGACCACCCATCTGCACACCCTAAGAACCTGTTAAGAAGTTCCGATCCTTTCCATGTCCCCTCAATGAAATCACCTGCAAGAAACAATATGAAAACTCCCTTTCACGTATCTCCTGCCAAGGTACAGGGTGATACATATGTAACATTGACTGCTGCCCCAAGAATAGAGATGGCATGGATATCTTCCAACCATCGTAACCCCCCTTCTATGACCCCTTATATGCCTACAGTCCCAGAGGTACCACAAAATAGTCAGAATTCGTCTACCGTAACAGGTTCGCGAAGAATGATTAGATCTCCTCCTGGGTTCTCTGAGGCATTATCCCAGCAAATAAGACTCCCTTCATTGTCCCCCACTAAATATCCTTCAGCCCATCATACTGAACCTGAGTTTTCATCATTCCATGCCCTTTCCATGTATCTCCCTCAAGTGAATGGTCCACCAAGGGGAATTACATCACATTCATCACTTGGTGTTAAACCATTCATCCCTGTATCTACCGCCATGCCCATTGTGTTTGGACCCCATAAAGTTCCCACACCCCCCACCTCACGGGTTCCACACTTCATGTCAGCCCCTTCTAACACTTCAACTCCCCAGTTTCCACCCATATCTTATGATATACCTGCCAATGAAACCACCCAAATTCCCTTTTCAAATCCTGGTGGTAGAGGTAGGTCCCACAGTGAAAAATGGAGGAGACACCCCAAGGAAAACTCTGGTTCCCCCCATAGAGTCCGAGGACAAGCCTCTTGTAATTCTAGTCTGTCCAAGGACTCTGATAGTGATTCTTCCGATAACTCTGATTCTTTTTGGCCCTCTGAAGAATCAGATACTTCTGGAAGTAATTCCCATACTCCATATAAAGGGCCCCGTGCAGGAAAGAGCCATCCTCATGATAAATTGGAGAGGATGAAAGAGCACTTGCGAGGCAAGGCTCGTGATATCAAACCGGCTCACAACCATTTGCACACCCTGAAACAAGACCCACCCCCTAATTACCATTAATTTTCCCTATTCCGTACCAATTAGAGGGACGAAGGGGGACCCAAAGCAGACATCATGGTAGACTCAAAATCTGTCGTGATCATCACATACCCCTTTGGGTCCAAAGAAAACATCAAGTCCTTGACCTCGATGAGCTCAATCCTGATATCGTGATTGAGGAGGAAATCGATTTGATAACTGATTGTCCTTGCAGAGCATGGTCTCTACGGGGACGAACCCCTTCTATTTGGCCTGGAATATGAACCACTTGATTAAAGGGATTAAGCACCGATTTTGACAAAACACATTTATAATTTTTATTTTGATGTCTATTTTCTATTTTATAGATGCATCTCAATGTTTGCCTGTTAATTCTATTTTAACTAGACCCTAATCTGTTGCCCCTTTGTGAAAGCACACTTCTTTCTTGGCGTCATTTTTGTGTGGAGTGTGACCATACAGGCACTGAAGGGTAAAATGATGTCAAAAGAGTATGGCAATATGCTTATGACGTCATCAAAGTTACTGTCGTTTGAATAGTGCCAAAATGACGTCAGGCAGTGCTGCCCTGCTTTGGGCCTCAATTGGGGTCTGGCAAAGTTCACACTACCTGTATTTACCCATCTCATGCAACTTATGGCTCAGACAGACCTGTGCTGTAAGTATCTTGTAGTAACTTGTACTATTAATCTATTATAATTTTAATTTGTCATAATTTTTATATGTGGCTAAGCTTTCAGTTTCACCAAATTGTAGAATTGATGCTTAATACCTTGAAGCTTTATTTGGAATGTCCCAAGTAGAGGAAGATGAAATGCTCCTGTCCATGCCCTCAAGGGACCCGGATGATTCTATTCGGCTCCCCCTATAATACATGTCCCTCGACGCTAACAACGTTGAATGCCTAAATGTCTGGAAGATTATGAGGTATCTCTTGATGATACTTCATGATTAACCAGATATTTATTGATAAACTCATCAAGAGCAGCAACACCTCCTGTGGTGGTAAGACCACCACAGGGAACCCATGGAAGCTTGCTAAGACCCATAATAAAACAATTAAAAAGAGGAAGGCAGTGAGGAAGGGAGTGATCCCAAAAGAGATGGTTGAGAACCACTCGTCCCGGGTCATTCCTTCCCTGTCATCTCTTAATGTTGCCCCTACCCCTAAGCTGAAGAATTCTTTTCTTCAGTTCCCACCCCTTCCCCACAAAGTCACTACCCCTGCTCCCACACTTTGTGTTAGAAATGCCCAGTTGACACCCAAACCAACTCAGAGACACCCCAACTGATAAAAATAGAAGCCAACCGTGGAGAAAAAGAGTAAAGCCAGAGACCCTTTCTCCCACAGAAGTTGCGACCCTTTTGCAAGGCAACAATCTTGTTACCCTCCAAGATAGCATCTGCCAGCAATTGGCTCTTGCTAAATGGGGGGATAAAGGGAAGCTTCCCACCTTGTGGGACCATCACTGGCTTCTCACAGACTTGGCCCGAGGAGTGAGAACCAACAGTATGGGTCCGGAATATCCAGAGCGTGTGGCTGCTGCCGTGAAAGCCGCTCTGGATGGGATGGACTCAACTGAGGTCCCCCTCCCCTCCTCCTCTCCCACAAGTCCCATCCCTGCTGGTTCTTCCACGGTTCCCTCCCCCGTCCCTATCTCTCGTTCCCCCGAAACCATGGAGGTTTCTTCCTTCCCTCCTGTTCCTCCCCAGGTTCAAGAGTCCATGGAGGTCGAGGGTTCTGACTCTTACATCTCTTTTCCTGTTCATTCCGAAGAGGTGGCTACAGAAACCTTGACTTCCACTCCTAATCCTCTTCCTTCTCCTTTGGCTCCTGTCGCCAGTAGCTCTTCTCCAGCTCCTGTCGTCAGTAGTTCTCGTCTCCCTACGGTTGTCAGTAGCCCTATACCTGCTGACAGTGATCCGTCTCTCTCTCATACTAATCCGAAGTTACACCCTGCCAAAAAAAGGAAATCTCCCTCAATCTCGGTCTGGCATCCCCCTCTTCCTTCTTGTATCCCCTTTTCTCTTGGAAAACCCCATGTCCCCTCTTCTGAAAAATCTGGCAATAACTTATCTTACTGTCCCCTGTGTGACTTCCCTGTTCCTGGCAGGCTCCGTGTGCATTGCAACCAGGAGCATTTGCCTTGGTATGTGGACCCCACACGGGTTTGTTGGGGATGTCATCACGCAGTGGGAGGGCACTGTTTCTTTTTTAATCAACATGCAAATTGTCCCAACAAGTTCTTTTCCGACCACTATTTGCCAGACTGGGCAGGCAGGATGACCCACCTTCTCCAAACCCTATCCCAATTTCATAGGGTAGGGAGTATGCAAGATCTTTTTAAACTTGCCCTCAGTCAACAGTGGCATGTCAAGGACACTGTTGGTCTGAATCTAACTGCCTCCCAACTTTGTACCATTCGCCTTTGGGAGCTCTGTACCCTGGGAGTGAGGGCCACTGGGTGGAACGACATCTCTGTTGTGCCGCCTCATGGACCCGGTGCCCTCACGTACTGGAGGAACCTGATCGAGTTGATCAGACCTCTTCCCCCTCCTCTCAGGGAAAAGATACGCACCGTTGACGGCATGGTCTGTCTCCGGCAGCAGCTTTTCCCTGCCCCCTCTCCTCTTCCTTTCCGCCTGGTGACTGTGGATTCCCACTGTCATCTTGACTTAACTTTAAAGGCGCATAAAAGTGATAACCTCTGCTCACTCTTAGTCCTTGCAGGTCAGGCAGATATTGGACTCCAGCATCTGGTGACAAACTTTGTCTTTCCAGAATACTAGTGTCAGATTCCTGCACTGACCTCCTCCCCCTTTCTTTCCATGGCCCATACCATTGGAATTCATCCCCATGATGCCTCTCGTCACATTCAGCCCAAAACCTTTGATGAGCTCACACAGCTGGTACATAATCCTAGCTGCTGTGGAATCTGAGCGATTGGGTTGGATTATCACGGTCACCCCCGTGATCGCGAGAGGGACAGAAAAGCCATTTAGAGACCTTCATGGAACTGGCCTCCCAAACTAGAAGGCCAGTTGTCACTGCCGCCCTTCTGATGGTGAAGATCCGCACACCATCATCTCTGATTGTGTTAATATCATGAAGCGCCATGTCCAAACACCCACAAAATTCATGTTCACTGTTCTGCAGGGGGGGACCCTCAGAGCTCCAAATCTGGATGAACGTTGTTCCAAAATGTTCTTTTGGCATATCTGCCTCCATTCTCAGAGAGAAGGACCCAAATAAACGGGCACTCTCTGAGAAGGCTATTTCGTCC